>OY744524.1:10779354-10814354 GCA_963556195.1 Sepiola atlantica | reverse complement strand
TATGGAATATTGCTCTTAAAAAGAAAATAACACAAACACTTTATTATGTACTTACCTGTTAGGCTAAAAAAGACTGTACACCAACATTTACGGAAATTCATCCAGTGTTTTTGTTCTTAAAAAATAAATCCGGGTTTTATCGGTAAACGCTTTCTGGACGCCATTTTCGGCATTAAGGTCAAGAGAGATAATTAACACTTAATTGATTTAAACATTGTAGTAATGTCGGCGAGAAAGCGTTTACCGATAAAACTTGAATTTATTTTTTAAGAAATTACTGGATGAATTTCCGTAAATTTTGGTGTATTGTCTTATTTTACCCTTACAGGTAAGTACATAAAGTGATTGTGCTATTTTCTTTTTAATAATATTTCATATAGGGGTTAACCTGGAGAATCACCGTTTATCTAATTATATGAATAAATGCGAAAGTTGTTGTCTTATGTTTACAACAAACTGATGAATGAAATGTTTATTATTTATGATTTTGGTTTCAAGTATTTCAAGTACGAACCTTGTGAAAAGTTACATAAACAATATCCATGTTGCAAAATTCGGTGTTTTTGTTGAAAATTTGTCTTTTGTGTGTTTAATTTAATATGGCATAATCACGTTAACACACTGGTTCTCGTTAAGAAACCGTGAGCCTAGTCAGTACCAGATGGGTAACCATTTGTGAATACCAGGGGCTCTATGTAGGAGGACGGCGAAACTTCTCTGCCAAAAATAAAAAATACAGCCCTGAAGATGCCTTTAGAAATGACTTCAAGATTACCTGCTAATCAACACATTTGTTGATACAACAGAAGAAGCGCCCTCTGGGTGTAAGTTCTGTTTCCAATCATGTGATGAAGCTCCCCGAAGAGAGTCTTCTCTCGTGTATAATGAGAATGTGATATGTGAATCCATCTTTCTTGAAGTAGTAAGGTAGACTAGACTCCCATGAAGTAGTAGGGTAGACTAGACTCTCCTAAAGTAGTAGGGTAGACTAGACTCTCCTGAAGTAGTAGGGTAAACTAGACTCTCCTGAAGTAGTAGGGTAAACTAGACTCTCTTGAAGTAGTAGGGTAGACTAGACTCTCCTGAAGTAGTAGGGTAGACTAGACTCTCCTGAAGTAGTAGGGTAGACTAGACTCTCCTGAAGTAGTAGGGTAAACTAGACTCTCTTGAAGTAGTAGGGTAGACTAGACTCTCCTGAAGTAGTAGGGTAGACTAGACTCTCCTGAAGTAGTAGGGTAGACAAGACTCTCCATCGTTTGTTGTGTAACTAGTCTATGAGACAGAAATTCTGAAATGATACTAGCCATTCTTTACTTATCCCTGGATTGCCTCTGGCAAACGTTGTATACATGTGTTTGTCAGTTATGTATGAGTGTCTTAAATAAAGAGTTCAGTGCTGAGTTCTAATCTGTTATTAATTTATGGGTTGAGTCTAGCTATAAGTACCACTGGCAGAGAAAATTACTGACGTAGGCTATGCTGATGACCTTGCAATTTTTGCTGACACAACAAAACAAGCAGAAGCTCTACGTCACTGCCTCAAAGAAATAGCAGAAGAAAAAGTACAACTAAACAATCTGCTTAATATTGTAATTTGAAATTGTGGATTATGAGTTATCTATCTTGGACCATTTGGAGATAAGAGTGATCTCCCTTTGATCCGGGGTTTCACTATTTAAGCTGAGTTCTGATAGAAAGTGGAACTCTTCAATCTCTAAGACGAAAGAGATTGTGTTGTTGGTTTGAGTATATATTGGAACAAAATCAGAGTAAAAATAATTATTCCCTGAGTGAGTTTCAAACTAACAACCTCTACCTCTAAGTGCAGTATGCGAACTGATTGAACTATGGTGGCAAGTACAAAATCTTCAAACTGTTAAATACATAAACCACATCTGTTTTTTTTTGTTCTCCCCCCCCCCGCCCCTCTCTCTTTCTCTCTAGAGTCGAATGTAGTTCAGAGGCGAGGGAGAGTAATAGACAACAAAACGGTGTATATGGAAAAATGTTATATTGTTAAATTTCTTCCCGGTGTTATAAGTGACAGATATAGTAGACGTGACTGTGAGGGTAAGTACTCCTTTGCTTTCCTTTATTCATAACTAATACAAAATAAAATATCGATCAGGATTAAATATTAAAATCGATGACATTAATTGAAAATAAAGATGTTAATAACATGGATCAATATTTGGCATATAAGTCTGATGAAATAGATTGTTTTATTTATCTTTTGAGAAGAAATCTATTTTCCGGTCAATAAAATAGGCGAAAATCTGACATTATTTGATATATAAGATGAGAGAGAGAGAAGGAAGTTTAGCATTTTCGAGGTGATGGACTATCGCTAGATTAATGATTCAATGATTCTAGCAAAGAGTGGGAGGAGACTGATGGGACAATAATTTTGCAGGTCCGTTCTTTTACAAGAGTTCTTGAACACTGGTACTATAGAGGCAATTTTCCAGCTACCAGGGAAGAAAGATTCGGCAAAGTATTTGTTATAAAGTTTGGAGAGGATATGGGGCAGCTCAGCAGATCATTTCTTTAGTACTATAGCAAGGATAAGATATATATAGTCTTATCGTTGTTATTGTTTCCTACAAGAAATTGATTATTCATCAATTGATTATTCAGATTACTATTCTAATCTTGGTTGTTATATTCACGACGTTTCGGCCGATGTAACCTTTATCAGGTGTATCTTTCTAAACTTCTAGTCGAACTTTGGATTCTTTATGTCGAACAATCTACCCCTGTGGATTAAGTAAAGGGTTTATTCTGAAATTGCATACAGGTTCCCAAGTTAAACTTACAGATTAACATGTTGGACTAGAAGATTCTGTACAGATTCCCAAGCTCGAAAAGATGCACCTGAAGAAGGTCGAATGTTACATCGGCTGAAACGTTGTTAATATAAAAATCAACATAAGAATAGTAGTTTGAATCACACAAATAATCTAATTATCCATCCGTATCTCAAAAATATCGAAACAACTCAGTTATATAGTCCACGGGTCCAAGTAGCACTCAGTAGGAGTTAGCTTTAAAAAAAATTTTGTAGGGGACTTCTTTGAAGAGTGTAGATACACAGAAGTAGATCAAACCCCAAACTGTAACTCTCCTATTTAACTTCTGCCTCATCCAATGCAAAACTGAGGACATTTTATTGGTATACGAAACATGAAAAAAAGTTTGTTTTTTTTCATTGTATTTTGTATTTCGCTTGTGTGCAAAATAAATGGTTCAAATTCAAGAATCTTTTTTTCTACAGAAAATACAAATCAAATCAAATAAAAAAATGTTTAGATTTTTTCAGAACTTGCATCTTTGTGTCCCTGTTTTATTTACACAGAGAATCTCAGCATCCTTGATACACAGAATCAGAAGAAGATGCTGCTTCCTCTTGGAGTCATAAAAGCACCCAACAATAATCCGATCTCTGTTGAGCTGCAGCCCGAAAACAATCAATACAACACCCTCTCTCACCCTGCCACGCTATTGTAATAAAAGAAATATTGCAACAACAACAACAACACGCATAAATACTTAAGACTAGCACACCAAGATGACCAGTTGACCGACTGTCTGGTCACTCTCCCCTCTCCCATAAAAGATTGATTTTTATCCTTATTTATGTCTGATATATATTTGTTCGTACTGTTGGGGTTTCTGGTAGTATTTCCTTTGTTAAGTCAAAGCTCAATGACCATTTTTAAAGGAAGTAAAACATGAATCCAAAATAAGAATAAGAAAAACAAACACACACACACACACATATATATATATACACATATATATATATTTAAAACTATGATTGTATTAGTTGCTATATTGATAAGACAGGAGTTCTCAATATCGGTGATAAGGTGTATGTAGATCAAAATTTAGGGACATGGGGTCCACAGCTCATGTTGACTGGCAGTTTATCACCTTGAATTCTTAAGACCATGTACCTTCATTTTGGTAACTGCTATTATGAGCTTTTGCCTACGTTTTCAATTATATATATATATATATATATATATATATATATATATTAGGAAAGGGGCGAAATGCTGTAAAATGAAAGCTCAAATGTCAATGAACAATAAAAAGATTCCTCTCCTGCATTGAAATTAAAAACAAAAGAACGCCTTCTCAACTTATGTATGTTGAGAGAGAGAGAGAGAGAGAGAGAGAGAGAGAGAGAGAGAGAGAGAGAGAGAGAGTGTGTGTGTATTTCATGTAGTGGAAAATAAAAACATAAGACTTACCCGTAATACCAGACCAGGCCATGTTGAACAACAGAGTTAAAGCAAATGGCTGGTTTTATAGAAAGGAAGTACCAAATGATCATGTGACCTATTTTGCATTGCATGATGGGAGTCCCCATAAAGAGGACAGGAAATGAGACAGTGCACTTCTTCTTTGGTTCATCCCGGATTGAGACCAGTGAAGGTGGAGGTCGGATTTGGTGCTGTCAGAAGAGTGAAGTGGGAGTTCAAGTTGGTGTTTGCGGACTAGTGACTGTTTTGGGTCGGATTGGGTGCCCTCAGAAGAGAGACATTTTGGTGTTTTCGGACGACATTTCATTTAGCAAATAAAATACTATTCTATTTAAACATTTTTCCAACTTTAAAAAAGTAAAGTTCGCTGATTGTCAACAATATATTAAAAGAAAAGTGAAATATATTATCTTCATTATAAATTTCGTTTTAAGAAATGTTTGAACAGATTTACATGGTCGGAAAGAGAATAAAATGGCAATAATATTTTGTTTAATTGACCGACTTTTCGTTAAATAAAAATTTTTCAATTTTTTATTTATTTAATTCGTTGATTTCTATCTTTAATTCAATTAGTTTAATTTTGTCTTCTTTTTCTTATCGATTAGATTTGTCTTCTTTTTCTCATCGATTAGATTTGTCTTCTTTTTCTCATCGATTAGAGTTGTATTCTTTTTCTCATCGATTAGATTTGTCTTCTTTTTCTTATCGATTAGAGTTGTATTTTTTTTCTTATCGATAAGATGTATCTTCCTTTTTCTCATCGATTAGATTTGTCTTCTTTTTCTCATCGATTAGATTTATCTTCCTTTTTCTTATCGATTAGATGTGTCTTCTTTTTCTTATCGATTAGAATTGTATTCTTTTTCTTATCGATAAGATGTATCTTCCTTTTTCTCATCGATTAGATTTGTCCTCTTTTTCTCATCGATTAGATTTATCTTTTTTTTTCTCATCGATTAGATGTGTTTTCTTTTTCTTATCGATTAGATTTGTCTTTTTCTTATCGATTAGATTTGTCTTCTTTTTCTTATCGATTAGATGTTTCTTCTTTTTCTCATCGATTAAATTTGTCCTCTTTTTCTTATCGATTAGATTTATCTATCTTTTTCTCATCGATTAGATTTGTATTCTTTTTCTTATCGATTAGATTTGTCTTTTTCTTATCGATTAGATTGGTCTTCTTTTTCTCTTATCGATTAGATGTGTCTTCTTTTTCTTATCGATTAGATGTGTCTTCTTTTTCTCTTATCGATTAGATTGGTCTTCTTTCTCTTATCGATTAGATTGGTCTTTTTCTCATCGATTAGATGTGTCTTCTTTTTCTCATCGATTAGATGTGTCTTCTTTTTCTCATCGATTAGATTTGTCTTCTTTTTCTCATCGATTAGATTTGTCTTCCTTTTTTCTTATCGATTAGATGTGTCTTCTTTTTCTCATCGATTAGATGTGTCTTTTTCTCATCGATTAGATATGTCTTCCTTTTTTCTTATCGATTAGATGTGTCTTCTTTTTATCATCAATTAGATTGGTCTTCCTTTTTTCTTATCGATTAGATTTGTATTCTTTTTCTTATCGTTTAGATGTGTCTTCTTTTTCTCATCGATTAGATGTGTCTTCTTTTTCTCATCGATTAGATTGGTCTTCCTTTTTCTCTCATAGATTAGATTGGTCTTCCTTTTTTCTTATCAATTAGATTTGTATTCTTTTTCTCATCGATTAGATGTGTCTTTCATTCATCGATTAGATGTGTCTTCTTTTTCTCATCGATTAGATTTGTCTTCCTTTTTTCTTATCGATTAGATGTGTCTTCTTTTTCTCATCGATTAGATGTGTCTTCTTTTTCTCATCGATTATATTTGTCTTCCTTTTTTCTCATCGATTAGATCTGTCTTCTTTTTCTCATCGATTAGAGGTGTCTTCTTTCTCTTATCGATTAGATTGGTCTTCTTTCTCTTATCGATTAGATGTGTCTTCTTTTTCTCATCGATTAGATGTCTTCTTTTTCTCTCATCGATTAGATTGGTCTTCTTTCTCTTATCGATTTGATGTGTCTTCTTTTTCTCATCGATTAGATTTGTCTTCCTTTTTTCTTATCGATGAGATGTGTCTTCTTTTTCCCATCGATTAGATGTGGCTTTCTTTTTCTCATCGATTAGATGTGTCTTCTATCTCTCTTATCGATTAGATTGGTCTTCTTTCTCTTATCGATTAGATGTGTCTTCTTTTTCTCATCGATTTGATGTGTCTTCTGTTTCTCATCGATTAGATGTGTCTTCTATCTCTCTTATCGATTAGATTGGTCTTCTTTCTCTTATCGATTAGATGTGTCTTCTTTTTCTCATCGATTAGATGTCTTCTTTTTCTTTCATCGATTAGATTGGTCTTCCTTTTTTCTTATCGATTAGATTTGTATTCTTTTTCTTATCGATTAGATGTGTCTTCTTTTATTCATCGATTAGATGTGTCTTCTTTTTCTCATCGATTAGATTTGTCTTCCTTTTTTCTTATCGATTAGATTGGTCTTCTTTCTCTTATCGATTAGTTGATAGGAATAAAATTGCGAAGCGATAGCCAGTGGGCGAAGCCAGCTAGTAATAAATGGAAATGAACTGAGTGCATGACAGTATGAAAACCAGAGCTGATCGCGTCTTCTGTAGATAATGCTTGCTCTGGTATGGATCAAAGTTGTAAAGAGACTTTTTTGACACGCTGTTAAACTTGTCTCTCAAAGTTGCTCATGATCACTTGTAGTAGAGTGACGGGTCAATAATTGTTAGGGGATCAATGAGAATCTTTTTTGAGTAAAAGTATGATCGGAGAATAGAAAGTAAACAGCGAAATGATTACGAGCAGACAAAGTTAGTTAGTTGGTGAAAAAATCAGAAATTCTGTATCGATTTGATCTGTTGACGATCATTTTCAGAATTCTAACCAACTTATCTAAGTCATTTTGTGAAGTGAATAAAAACTTTCTAAAAAGCATGTGTTCTTAAAAGCATGTGTTCTGGCTATTTTGACATTTCTTCATCTTCTGGCATAATTGTAAATAAATACACATAATCCAATCAAATAACGAAAGCATTTTCTTACGGAAACGGAACCCCGTCGAAATTCCACGGTTGATTACCTACTGTCTTCTGTTTCTAACCGTAAAAACAATTGTAAGCTAAATATCCTTTAAATAAATAAAACGAATGTCAACTAAGATGATGAAATTCTACTTATGACGTTTTATTCGATTTGGGAACAATTCATTTTAAAATTAACAATATCTTCGTTACTTTGTATATTTTTACTTAAATATTCACAACAAGGTTTTTTGAAACAAAAACAATAATCACAAAGTTCATCCTTTGCCTTAGACGTGAAACCCGAATCATTTTGGAGGAGAAGGGGGGGGGGAAAGGTAGATGGTCATCTAATTTAGTCAAACACCTTTGGGCTTTCTCTATGCTAAACACTCTCACCAAAATACCGCATTCACTCTGTGGCTTGATCTTACTTAGATGATTCCCAATTTGTTTTAAAAGGATTTTATTTTCAAAACTTCATCGTGGGAAGTGAGACAACATTTACAAACATTCAAAAAAGAAAGATGTAGGTTAGTAGAACCCTCCCAACCCTCTGCTAAGTGTTAGGCCTCCCAATGTTTTCCACGTACTCCAAAAACAAGCAAGTCGGTCTCTAGATGGGAGTGGGGGCTAAGTGGGATGTCAAAAAAAAAAAAAAAGATCAGGGTGGAATACGGGAATGGGTGGTGTCCTTCAAAATATAATTAAACAGTTTAGAGGTGATCGGGGGGGGGGCAAAATATCTTAGTTATCATTGGCACCAGTGACAATCATCAATTACTGTTTTCTACTTCGTCTTTGGTGATAGGATAATCTGATTTTTTAAACAAGTGTGGAAGGTGATAATGTATGCAAAAACAATGATAAAACCGTATTATATACAGATTGTATAGGTGCTGCCAAACTAATTATATATATATATATACATATATATATATATATATATATATATATATATATATATATATCGTTTTCTCCAACTTAAACAATTTTTCCAATCATATATATATATATAAGTAAATTTCGCGTACAACAAAATCGTAGGATAAATTTCAGAGGAAACATATTTTTAATCAATGAAACGGGCGGGTGGAAAAAAAAAAAGAAAATTGCTAAAATGTTCCTTAAGTCCTTTTCGTCTGACCCTCTAAGAGGAAACGTAAGAATGATAAATTAAAAACTAAGAAAATCGAATGAGATATGATTTGAAAAATTGTATAAGTAGGAGAAAACGATTATATATATATATATATATATATATATATATATATATCGTTTTCTGCATCTTAATCACCTAGGAAAGTGAGACAATCGAAATAATAGTAAGCTAAATAACAACGAACGCTGCAATCACCTATAAAAATAATTACATAGAAATACATTAAATAATTGGGTGATAAAAATCTCACATATTTCTACACAGAGCGTCTTGGACCAGAGGTAGAACGCTGGGCTGTAGACATCAACATCGAAGGTTCGATCTCTGTGTAAGTTAGCCATGCTGATGACGGCTGTGAGCCAGAAACACGTGTCCATGGATTACTTTTATGTACGTATAAAAATAAATATATTAACGGAAAAAATAATGCAGTTTTTCTGCATCTTAATCACTTAGGAAAGTGAGACAATTGAAATAATAGTAAGCTAAATAACAACGAACGCTGCAATCACCTATAAAAATTATTACATAGTAATATATATATATATATATATATATATGTTTTTATATTTGTATATACAGTATTATATTCCTAAACTAATTAATCGATCATTATAAATTCTGAAACACAGCTGCTATATTTAGTTTAATTTAGTTTTAGGAAAAGGGGTAAAAGGGGGGGGGGAGTTCTTAGTTAAAATTCAAATTCCTTAGATTTTTATCAAGTTTTAACAATACATAATAGATATCAATCAATAAACTTTCCCCAAATTTCAGTTTCTTCGGAGTATTTTAAAGTGATTTTAGAGGGGAATAATATGGGCGCAACCTCCCATTTGAAAATTCAAATACATCAAATTTGTATTTAATTTGAGATTCCCTAAATTTCAATTTCTTCATAAGTGTTAGCATCATAATATCTTGATTTTAATTTTCGTAAGGGACATAAAAGTCGTGCAAAATTATTCTGTTCAAGGAATTCATTTTATCTGTCCTGGGACGTCTATTCTTCTAGTAATCTATAAAATTAAGTCAGTCTGATTTTCAAAGTTAGACCCACATAGCATTTAAACTGACAAATCAAACTTTGATTCTGACTAGCCAATTTGCATTCGCGGCTGTTAACAATATAATAACAGATTTAGCTACAATTTATTTTTTAAAAAACTTACTTAATCGGGTCCGGCAATTTGATAATATGTTGACATTCTTAAATAATCACCTTAAAAGAGAAATCAGCTAAGGGAAATATATTTTATTCGTTTAGTAAGAATTAGCATTCCTAGTCATGGATATAGAACATAGAAATATTTACAAATCAAATGTAGATCGGTACAGCTAGTCTATTATATAAAGGTCAGCTTTCTGTGTATGTATGTTTGTATGTTCAGCTAAAACTTGACAAATATGCAACAAATACCCATAAAGTTTATATTTTCTAAATCAGCGATCTTTCAATATTGGAAAACCATTGATTCCTTGATGTAAAACCGACACAAAATTTGTCGGGGGGGGGGGGGTGACAAATTTTTCGTTTCTTGCACATGCGTAGACATCACACCGGAAGTTAACAAGCAAAATTCATAGTGACATTTTTTCATTGCATAAACAAAACACCGACACTCACTGACACTTCACTCGCCAAAAAAAAGAGTTACAATTAAAAATAATTTTTCTGCATTTTTACATGATGAATCAAAGTCATTAATTGAGAAATATTTCGAGACAGAGGCAACCTTAAATCAAAGTTTTACTGGCGGTTTGAAGATTGGAGTGATTTTCAAAAAAATAAACATGCACGTTAAAACTCTACCATTTGGGGTAGGTGTGCAGATGTTGATAGTGTATGCCAATAATCATAACCTATTGTAGAACCACTAAACACATAATAAATACAACCCATTTGATTTTTTTAAAGGTTTACACTTACAAATTGTGTTCGACTTTCATAAAATATGTTGTGTTCAATGTCATCCACAAAATGACAACCACCATGTTATGAACAAAACGGCTGCCACTAGAAGGCAAATTATCGCTATGTTGTTTGATCAGAGTTCACTCAAGCTTGATGTAGTTAGTTGCTTTTCTGGCCTGCACCACATTTTGATTGATAGCGGCAAATGCAGAGCCTTTCAGAAGAAGATAACAGGAAATGAGCAGACAAACCCTACTCAATCGTATGTATTCGATGGTTGTTCTCCAGGGCCACAACTTTCCATCGCCGGTAGAGAGATACGAAGGATTATTTAATCCTCCTTCTGGGTTTTATTTACTCCTCCCCAGGAGTTAGGCACAAGGCCAGTTTTATCTTACTCCCACAAGTAAGATGTGACCCAAGATCGGGTCAGGAAAGTGGGGTTTGAAAAGCCAGC
This sequence comes from Sepiola atlantica, assembly GCA_963556195.1. Lineage (NCBI taxonomy): Eukaryota > Metazoa > Mollusca > Cephalopoda > Sepiida > Sepiolidae > Sepiola > Sepiola atlantica. The sequence goes on along the minus strand of OY744524.1, from coordinate 10,803,481 downwards.
GCCCGAGAGGTGAGCACTCTGGCCATTAAAAATTGCCTGGGCAGCCCCGTCGGCATTCCCCGGTAGGGGCGCCTCAGACAGTAAGCAATAAACTTACTCCTCCCCAAAGAGGTGAGGCAAAGCCTGGGAGGGTGGACCTCCTAGAACTGCACAGGACAGGCGTGCAGTATCCATCGGAACAGATACTACACTTTGATCTTAGCCAAAAGGCCGGTGTTGAATGTCCAAACAACTCGAAAACGTATCAACAACACGACAGGCGGCGCAGACTTTAGATTTATGTGTTGGTGGAGAACAGCAGTTGTATCGTAGGCATATACTATACAAGATATATGATAAATTTGTTAGTGAATTATTTGGTTTTGTAAAATTATTCTATGTAAGTTTACCAAATAATCTTCTCACATAGAATTGTTAAATATTTATGTTATCTAAAACATTTGTAAATCGTGCCTGCACACGATTTACAAATGCTAACCCCCAAATATTTCCAATCTTCTTTTTATTTAATTTCTTCTTTTTTTTTTACATTAACCATAATATGCGGGCAGAGCAAATAAATCCCAATTTGTTTACAACTTTTTTCGTGGCAAACTCAACGGTTCCTTTTTTTTTTTAAATATTTAATTTAATTTTTTTTTTAAAGGAGGGAATACTACACATTATTTTTCCAACAAATATTGCTTTTCTTTATTCAGAAAACGTTTTTTAACGACAAACTCAAATCAAAGGAACAAACAAATTGTGCTTCTACAGAATTTGAACCGAAGCAAATTTGTTGCCTTTACACGAGGGCAGAGTCGCAATATTAATTCGTTTTATTTATTTGACTTTCCAGATGTAATAAAACATTGTAATAATTTCTTGCCTCCCCACAAGGGTAGAGTTAGCTGACCGGTTCTGAGACAGGAGTGATTTTTATAAACTAAACATACAAGTTACATTAGAGCTGGGTTTTTTTATGGCCCCGAGCAATGCCGGGTAGCTCTGCTAGTATATATATATATATATATATATATATATATATGAAGAAACCATTTTCTTTATGGAGAACTCATATTCGAGATATCACTATGCTATTACTGAGAATAAATTTTAGTATTTGCCATTCAGCCTTAACAAACAAATGTAATTATTTCTTAGTAATAAGATTGTTTCATTTGAAATAGAGGTTCTTTATAAATAGAAACTTACCAGCATAATGTATTATTAAAGCTATATATATATATATATATGTATATATAATAATAATAATGGTAATAATCCAGGTAAAAATAGCCACAGGGTGGTAATCCAGAGAATTTTAACCGGGTTTATGAAAAGTGCTCAATATCAAAAGAGAGCTTTATATATGATATTTTTTTTTATTTACACAGCCATGTACAAAATCTGCGACACTGGCATGTCGATGTTATCGATCAACAGTTACTATAAACTGAGATCTCATCAGGCAGAGTTAGAATCCGATCTTAACCTCAGATCATATTTGGAGAGAATGAAATGGAGAGATAAAGAAAGTGAAGAAGAAGAAGAAAAGAAAAGAAATTTAACATTTCAAAAATTGGGGGGGGGGGGGTCACGTGATTTAGGGCCGTTAAAAATCAAAAAATTAAAAAAATCTAAAAAATCTAAAATCTAAAATCTTAAACAAACAGGACAAATAAATAAACAAATAAATAAATAGAGACATATAATGAAGGGAGTAGGGTAAAGTGATAGGAAGGTAGACAAATAAAGGAAAAGAAGGAAAAGAAAACGTCTGTTGATTCAGACCGAGAGAGAAGAGATATAAAATAAAAAATAGGACACTTGAATTGTGCATGTCCACCTCCCCCCTCCTATTTTATATTTCCTATCTCTTCTCTCTCGGTCTGAATCAACAGACGTTTTCTTTTCCTTTATTTGTCTACCTTCCTATCACTTTACCCTACTCCCTTCATTATATGTCTCTATTTATTTATTTATTTATTTGTCCCGTTTGTTTTTAGATTTTTTGATTTTTGATTTGCATTAAATTTCACCCATAGTCATTAGATACAAATTAAGTAAGATTCCTGAATTTTATTTTTTTCTTAAGACCCATTAAACCTTAAATTAGAGACATTTTCTACAATCAAAATAATGTAATACATTTTTATAAGAATAAAATAAGGATTCTAGACATATGGTTTAGTATGATTATGTCTTGATGTTAACCTTTGTAAGGGGCATAAAAGTGGTGGAAAACAGTTCAGTTCAGGGAATTAATTGTACCCGTCCTGAAATGGGTATTCTTCCAGTATATATATACATATATAGATATATAACTCTCGTCTTCTTCAAGTTTTACCTTATTACTAATAAACACTTCCGATGATTGGATAATACCGTGAAACGGCAGTAAAGTATTAAAGCTAAGTGCATTTTATTACTTATATATATATTAATAATAAGTCGATTAAAAATAATTAGATTCGCAGATGGATGCAAATCAAAATCATTCGTAGTTCAAAGCAAGGGAAAATAATGAATAATAATAATTTATTAGTCTTCTCTTTCGTTCCTTAAGCCGGCTTTTCAAAGAATTAAAATTCTTATAATCAGAGGAAGTTATTGATTGATAAGTTGACATATAAAGATATAAAATTTTTAACATTCAAATGGGTATGTTCCAGTTTGAATAAATGTCACTAAAAAGAAATCCAAACTCGAATACATTGCCAAGCTTGGCTCTATCCTGTATATTGAGCTTTTCCTTATTCACAATAGGTCTAATCTTCTAAAAGTTTATTCTTTTAGTTTACATATAAATATATATATATAAAGATAGTTGAAAGAAGAGGGATAAACATGTACGAATGACAAATTTATTTCAACTTCGATTGTTCAATGCAAGGTGTACTCGGTAAAAACATGTTTATTATTCTTTCCTTAAGCCAAGGCTTTTCAAAGATTAACATCTTATCATAAGAGGAATTACATAGATGATAAGATTTGAATCTTTGAAAAGCCTTGGCTTAAGGAAAGAATAATAAACATGTTTTTACCGAGTACACCTTGCATTGAACAATCGAAGTTGAAATAAATTTGTCATTCGTACATGTTTATCCCTCTTCTTTCATCTATCTTTATAATTGCTCTATCTCGTATATTGAGCTTAAACTATTTCACTACAGGTTTTATCTACTAAAAGTATACTTTTAGTTTCATATTATATATATATATATATATATATATATATATATATTGATTAGAAAATAAAATTAATAGGCTTTTGTTTAATCTATATGACGTTTCGGAAATATGTAAGCCTTCTTCTGATATGTAAAATAATATAAAATATTGATATTAACTTGGATAAAACATATTCGAATACGAATATAGTAAAAAAAAAGGAATGAGCTTCGGAAGAAAGAAGGAAAAAATACACATAGTCATTATCTATATCATATACTGCAGGATATTTTTCTCTTTGATAAATATAATTCAAATCAGTATTCATATACAAATCAGATTTACGCACATAGTAACTGGAAGATTTATGCCTATGTGGCTATTGAACCATAGTCAATGATCACATGTCTATGAAACTGCCAGTTATCATAAAAATCCTATTATCGTATCGTCCTTGATTAGATTTAACTTTATCTATACTCAATCAGTGATACTGGCCACTACAAGCCCATCAATTTTATATATATATATATATATATATATAAAGTGGTGTACTAAAAGCGAACTTTTAGGAAAGGTAAAACCTATTGTGAAGAGTATACCTATCTACATCTCATTCTCTCATTCTACATCTCATTCTCTCTGCTGGACTTTTCGACACCGGACTTTTAGCAATCGGACATTTGCTTGCATTCGGGCAGAGTTTTGCCCTGTGTTTCTTTCCCTACAACTTTTATTTTATTTTTTCAAATTTTAAATCTTGGCCTTTGCCAACTTATCTATCCCATCGACTTCCTCTGATAAGATTTTGATCTTTGAAAAGCCTGGCTTAAGGAAAATTTAACTTGAATAAATTGCCTTTTTGCGGAATATACCTTGCTCTGAGCAATTGAATTGAATTTAGATTTGACTTTTGCTTCTCTAATTCCTTTCCATTCTTCTTCATTCTACCTGCTCTATCCTGGATATTGAGCTATATACTCTTCACAATGGGTTTCACTTTTCCTAAAAGTTCGCTTTTAGTACACCACTTTATATATATATATATATATATATATATATATATATATATATATAGGGTAATTGAATTGAATTTTTTATTTGGCTTTTGTATCTCTAATTCCTTTCCATTCTTCTTCATATATATATATATATATATATATATAAGATGGGGGACTGCCTCGTTGTTAGGAACAGTAAAGAATTTCGGATAGAATCATTTATTCAACCTTTGTTTTAGATATATTACTACATATATTATACTATTATTATATTATTACTACATATATTATACTATTATTATATTATTACTACATATATTATACTATTATTATATTATTACTACATATATTACTACATATATTATACTATTATTATATTATTACTACATATATTATACTATTATTATATTATTACTACATATATTACTACATATATTATACTATTATTATATTATTACTACATATATTATACTATTATTATATTATTACTACATATATTATACTATTATTATATTATTACTACATATATTATACTATTATTATATTATTACTACATATATTACTACATATATTATACTATTATTATATTATTACTACATATATTACTACATATATTATACTATTATTATATTATTACTACATATATTATACTATTATTATATTATTACTACATATATTATACTATTATTATATTATTACTACATATATTACTACATATATTATACTATTATTATATTATTACTACATATATTACTACATATATTATTGCATATTATAGGTTCAATCCTTAGTGCGAGTGATACTAAGAATACAATGACGAATTAGTTAAGACTTTGACCCGGTCATGGCTGACAGAACGAGAGCAAGCTACCCCTGTGGATTAAATAAAGGGTTCCCTTCAAAATTCCGTATAGATTCCCGAGTTCGACAAGATATATCTAAAGAAGGTCAGAGGTTACATCGACCGAAACGTTATAAGAATAACACCCAATGTGAGAGCAGTGTTTTCAATACAAATTATCACTCCCCATCTAAAATATTCAGAAACATAATATATGTATATATATGACCTAGTTTATCCACAAAGAGCTATTTTGTTATCTACGGCTCATCAGTGTGACTAGACGAAGCAAGATTCACAACCTTGATGCGAGTTATCAATGCTCATTGCTCTACCAACTGAGCTACCGAATCTACTGCTTGAAATAACAGAAATTATATTGTATCTGAATGAAACCATATATATATATATATATATATATACATAAAATATTTAATAAATATTTATTTATAAATATTATTACAATACCTACAGACATCGATGTTTCATGCTAACACAAACTTTAGTGTAGGAACTAATTCTCAACGGTCGGTGGGTGCGAACCCCGATCACAAATCGCCACTGATTCGTAGTCGAGGGTCTTCTCCCATCGGCCATAGCCAATTAGTTAGTAAATAGAGAGGAATTTAAATGTAAATCACGAATCGGCGGCTATATATATGTGGTTTGTTTTGTCTATTTCATGGTATATATACCCAGTTTGAGTTGAACTATTCAATATGTTGCTATTTTACCCATAGCTGGAGAGGGGTGAGTTCATTACTTTTTCCAAATGGTATTACAGTATAAGTGAATAAAGTGAGCTGATTCCATAGTCGGCATCGGTATCCATTACATCTCTCGTACCTTCACATCTCTCTCTCTCTCTCTCTCTATATATATATATATATATATATATATATATATATATATATATATATATATATGATTATTTTTATTACCCTTTGATCATATTTCCAAATATGATCTAAGGTTAAGATCGGATTCTAACGCTGCCTGATGAGATCTCAGTTTATAATAGCTGTTGATCGATAATATCGACATGCCAGTGTCGCAGATTTTGTACATGTCTGTGTGAATAAAAATAATTATATATGAAAGCTCTATTTGATATTGAGCACTTTTTATAAACCCGGTTGAAATTCTTTGGATTACTACCCTGTGGATGTTTTACCTGGATTATTATATATATATATAGATATAGATATGTATGTGTGTGTGTTTGATTACATATGCATGAATGTGTGTATGTACATATGTGTATGTCTATGTTCGTTAATATCTTTATCAGGTGTAAAAAGTCAACTCCATGAACATGACAGACTAGCACAAGAAGATTTAGTAGCAAAGGAGGAGAAGGGAAGAGTAACTACCACCATATATCTATATGTATATCTTATATGTATATATCTTATATGTATATCTTATATGTATATATCTATATGTATATCTTATATGTATATATCTAAATGTATATCTTATATGTATATATTCATGGATTAAAGTAAGATATATTTCATATCCAATATATGGAGACATTATCTGGAATTACTATATTTAGGAATTGCAGAAGAGAAACAACAAATAATTAGTCAAATATATTTAGGTAAAAAAAGTACACGCATACACGACTAATATATATATATATATATATATATAATAGATCCCTCACATTTCCTCAAAGCTTCCTCATGCTCTAGAAACAAGTTTTGATGTAATTACTTCCGGTAAAACTTACCCAGCCAACGAAGTTTCATGTATTTGAATTTGATTGTCATAAACATTTCAAGAAATCTGGTGCTCACATACCAACTTCATTTAAAATGTATTTTTCTAAGAAAAAACGTATAAGACAAGAAAAAAAATATCACATCTACACACACACAGATGATCTTTAGATGTAAATAATGATGTATTTTTATCCCACATCTTTGAAAGTTGTAATTATTCCTGATTATATAAATTAAATTTTAATGGGAATTTTGCAGATAAGAATATGCCAGCAATAATTGACTGATCTGAGAAAGCTTGTGCATCTGTAGACCTCCCTTAGCCTTTTGCCCAAAGCTACTGGATCAAAAACCTTATCTTTTTTTAGGCCTGGCTTATTAAAATGCTTACAGCTTTTAGAAGACTTTATAATTTTTCAAGTAATTTAGATGTTCTTGGGTATCTTTTATTCAGCCATACTGAAGTCCAAATTCATAAAGAATTCATCACTTAAATCCACAAATTGATAATTGGTATTATCAGTAAAATATGATAAAAGAATTTTGGATAGAAAATTAAGAACGGCCAATAGAGGAGGAGGGTTGTCATTTCTTTCTAGTCGAGATCAAAAGAGTTTTTTTTTTTTAATCGGTTTAATCAGTTTTGTAGAAGAGGGGGAGGGGTGAAGAGAAATGGGAAGAGGAAAAAATAGGGAAAGAAGGGGAGGAGAGAAAACAAGAAAAGAAGAGGGAGAGGGGGTTTAGAAAAAGTGAGAGCAAAGAAGGGAAATAAGTCAGTGAGAGAGAGGAAGTGAAATGATTTGAATTCGTATAGAGCAAGAGGGGGAGGTTCTTTTTGTTTCTTGAATCAGAGTTTTGTAAAAGAAGAGGAGAAAGGAGTAAAGAGAGAGAGAGAGAGAAAGAGGGGAAGAGAATTAAAACAGATAAAAGACGATATGGGAATAGAAGGAGAGAGAAAGATAGTGTATATCGTTTAAAACTTACCAAGGCCAAAAGCCACACAAGGATAAGGGTTAATGTGATCGCCAGATGATGCTGAACAATACCATGAGGGGATTGGCAACAATGAGTGAAAAGGGAAGAATTTGATTATTTAAAGAAGCCAATGTTGTAGTCAGCAGGGAAGAATTCTAGTGGTATTGTGTCCCACAGATGAGAAGTTCTTAAAAAAGGGGAAGGATAACAGAAAATAGAAAGCGAGAGAAAGAGAGCGGTATAGAAATTAATTGTGAATAAAAATAAGTATAAGAATAGTGTGGGAGTGAGAGTGAGAGAGGAAGAGAGAAAGAAGGAGAAAGAGAAAGAGAAAGAAGGAGACAGAGAAAGAAGGAGACAGAGAAAGAAGGAGAAAGAGAAAGGAGGAGAAAGAGAAAGAGAGAGAAAGAAGGAGACAGAGAAAGAAAGAGAAAGAAGGAGAAAGAGAAAGAAAGAGACGGAGAAAGAAAGAAGGAGAAAGAGAAAGAAGGAGAAAGAGAAAGAAGGAGAAAGAGAAAGAAAGAGAAAGGAGGAGAAAGAGAAAGAAGGAGACAGAGAAAGGAGGAGACAGAGAAAGGAGGAGACAGAGAAATAAGGAGACGGAGAAAGAGAAAGAGAAAGGAGACAGAGAAAGAAGGAGAAAGAGAAAGAAGGAGACAGAGAAAGGAGACAGAGAAAGGAGACAGAGAAAGAAGGAGAAAGAGAAAGACGGAGACAGAGAAAGGAGGAGAAAGAGAAAGAAGGAGACAGAGAAAGGAGACAGAGAAAGAAGGAGACAGAGAAAGAAGGAGACAGAGAAAGGAGGAGAAAGAGAAAGGAGGAGAGCAAAGGGAGAACCGTTTTATGAAGAAAAAAATTAATTTCAATAAGTTTGTTTTTTTTCAAAAGAAAATGTGAATGCAGTAAATCCAGACAGATTCTAAAATCAAAAAGAAGCTCAATATTTAAAAAGAACTATTAATAAATAAAGTATCACATTTAGGGGTAAATAATTCTATGATTTAATGGCAAATTTGGAACAAAATAACTTTTACACGTGTAAAAGTAATTTTGTTCCAAATTTGATATCTTAGCATGATATATCTCTGATTTTAATACTATATATATATATATATATATATATATATATATATATATATATATGTGTGTAGATTTCAATTTTGTGTTGAGAATCTGAATAACAGAGCTCAATGTAATTTAAACAGAGCAAAACAGAATTATAAAAAAGAAAAAACTATACACACATTAAGGTTGTATACATTATAACTTATTTCGACCCCTTAATTAGGTCTCCTCAGATGTATAAACAACCACGTCGAAATAAGTTATAATGTATACAACCTTAATGTGTGTATAGTTTTATATGTATATATATATATATATATATATTTATATATAGTATTAAAATCAGAGTTATATAATTCTAAGATTTCATGGGAATTAGCTTCCTGTACTGAAGATTGCGTAAGCATGAAACATCGACGTCTGTAGGTAATTAATATTTATTTATAAAATATTATTATATAGCCCACTTTACTAAGGTGAGGCACTCTGATTGAATTTAATAACAAGCAGTACTACTAGCTTCATTGTGAGATCCAACGCATTTTTTTTTTTTTTGTTGATTACTCTTCGCCGCTTGCTGTGAATACTCGCCGACTTGGTATTTACGAAGTTAAATTACTCCTAAAATTCCAAGCTAATTTCTGGTGGCCAACTGGTAACTCTCTTAACTGCGAATCAGTGGCGATTTGTGATCGGAGTTTGCGCCCGTCGATCGTCGGGAATTAGCTTCCTGCACTAAAGATTGTGTAAGCATGAAACATCGATGTCTGTAGGTAATAAATAATTAATATTTATTTATAAATATCATATATATATATATGTCTGTATTTAGGCAGCATTATTTAATTAAAGCAAACATTGTTAAACATAACAGAATTCCTCAGCTTGATCATACCTTTTTTTATTATAGAAAAATAAGGATAGGAATGGAGTGTGAGAGAGAGAGAGAGAGACGGAAAGGAAAGGAAAGGAAAGGAGAGCAAAGAGAAATAAAATTCAGAGTAAGAATCGTTTTTTTTTTTTAATTTCAATACGTTTTTTTGAAGGAAATGTGAATGGAGTAAATACAGACATAAAAAAGATGATGATGATTATCATCATCTTTTTTATCTTTGCTCTCCTTCTTTCTCTTCCTTTCCGTATCTCTCTCTCACACACTTTTTGGTACCACCCTTTACCTACATGGCAACTAAAGCATACTTGTTTTATTTTTAGCCGAATTTAATTCTTCGAGTGCATTTTTTTGAATTCCGGAACCTTCTAGTCGAATTTGAGAACCTGTACAGAATTTCAAACTGAACCCATTATTTCATTCATGGGCTAGATTGCTCGCACTCTGTCAGCCATGACCAGGGACAAGTTTTCAGTTATGTTAATATCATTTGCAGTAAGGATTAAACCTTCAATCTTGAGAAGAATGTCACTTAAAACTGATTGGTAACCAACGTCCTTACCTGTTATGCCACATGTAACTTTAATTAGGATATTGGTTTGCTAGATCTTAAGCATGTTTTCTAATTTTCGTGAACCTCAATACCAAAGTTCCTTGCAGATAATATCATTCGCTCAAACCCCAGAAAAAAAGATCTATCGCGAGTTTCAAAATCAATAACACGGTCGATTGAAAAGAACTTACTGATTAATAGAGAATAACATAAAAACAAACAAAAAAAAAACACACAAAAAAAAAGTATTTTGTTTCAATTAACCTGACTCCTCTTTGTTTATTAGACTTGATGTATTGCCAGGAGCAAAATGCGACCCCCCCTACACGTGCGCCACACTGCCTGACACAGGGGCCACGGCACTACCCCCATCAACCACTCACTTGTTAATTTAACTGTTTCGAAAGTGGCATCATGTTAATTTCTCGGTCACAACCCAATTCATTGCCTTATCATCTTTCGAGGTTAACCCCCGCTCCCCGTCCCTATTTTGGTAGAAGAGAAAAAGTAGACTTGACAATGATGTATTTATTCTGATGTGGACAGGTCACCATAGAAAATTAGATTTGACTAAACAGTAAAATTCTACCGATTCCTGTTTTGCCAAATTAGTAAATTGAAGATACCTATGCAAAAGAGTTCACTTACCTTGAATTGGGCGTGGTCAGGCTGGGGGAGGTTAATGGAAGCTAAATGCCAATTGACAACACAAACCAAAGTAGTGTTCAAGAAAAAAAAGCGTTGGCATAGACTTGTTGGCCCAAACTTAAGATTAAAAAGAAATATCTGTCTCGATCTGGCGTTGCCCGGGCAGAGAAATTTGTTGGGGAAATTGACAAATATTTAAAAAGAAAAAAAATTATATATCAATATATATATATATATATATATATATATATATATATATTGATATATATATCGTACATGTATTGTGTTAGTTTCTGTAAATGTAAATCCGTAGAAACTCAAGTGTTTATAAAAAGTGCTCAATACCAAGTAGAGCTGTTTATAAGTATAAATTTTTATTTATACAAACATTATTGGTTACATATGTGCATACATGTTTCGGTTGCACTTTTCCAAGAAAGTTAACCTCATCAGACCAAGAATGTTTCAGGAATCAGATTCCTGAAACATTCTTGGAAAAGTGTAACCGAAACATGTATGCACATATGTAACCAATAATGTTTGTATAAATAAAAATTTATACTTATATATATATATATATATATATATATATATATATATATATATATATATTGATATAAAGGTAAGTTGAGGTAAACAAAATTAGAACATTATTTATATCAGTTCCAAGAATTCAAACAACGAATATTTGGCATACGATCGTTTCAAAACTAATTTAGAAAATTTTATTTTGTATTATACTTCAGATGATTCTAAAAAGTCCTTAATCAGCACCTCTTATAATATCACATACAGATGTTAAGTGAGAACAACATCAAATTTTAGCGTTACTTAAAAAAATATATTCCTATCAATATGGGAAAATAGAACCTCTTCTCGAACAATATATGTATATATATATATATATAATTATTCAAGATTATTATAAAAAAATGTTATATTTTCAAGGATATCCTACAGAATCCAGGGATATCATAGAAATTTCTAATATAATAGTGGAAATAGAGCATTAATCGAAGATATATAAGAGCCAAAAACAAATATTTTATTAAAAATTGAGAATATTTATTTGTTTATTTTCTTAACACTTAAATACTTTATTTTTTTATATTGATTTGAAAATGTTTATCAAGTGACAAAACGTTTCATAAGGGGTAATATAAAGTAGTATAAATGATTTTTGATATATCTTCACAACATTTGTTTTAGTAATGAGTCACCACTTTCCAAGGCCAAAAGCCACTCGAGGATAAGGGTTCGTGAGATTTTCAGTTGGATGATGGAACAGTATTATGAAAGGATTGGGAACTACAGAAAAAAGTTTTCTATTTCTCTACTAGTATATTTGCATGTTTTTGGTGGGATTAGTATTTATTATTGGTAATGTCATTTGCTGCCGACAGCAAAGCTGTCAGTCAAGTTAATGTCAATTTTCTTTGGAAACATAGACCGAGCATGATAAAGTATATGAGTAATGAAATTAAATCGAATTACAATCTTTTCTTCCTAACAACATGTTTTTTTATACTAATGGTTTACCAAAGCCAAAAGCCACTCGAGGATAAGTGTTAGTAAAATTTTCAGTTGGATGATAGAACAGCATTATGAAAGGAATGAGAACTTACATTGATTCCTAGGACAGATATTTATAGACATTAGACTTGAAAATGACCATATCTCTGTTACTTGCTAAATAATTATTAGGTCGAAATAATACTACTTAAATAATTATTAGGTCGAAATAATACTACTTAAATAATTATTAGGTCGAAATAATACTACTTAAATAATTATTAGGTCGGAATAATACTACTTAAATAATTATTAGGTCGGAACAATACTACTTAAATAATTATTAGGTCGGAATAATACTACTTAAATAATTATTAGGTCGGAATAATACTACTTAAATAATTATTAGGTCGGAATAATACTACTTAAATAATTATTAGGTCGGAATAATACTACTACTTAAATAATTATTACGTCGGAATAATTATATTCAGGAAAAAACTAGAGCGAAATAAAATATATTCGTTTCAATAAAACGAAAAAATAGGCAAGTAGCGATATGTTAGATGAATTGAGATTTGGGTCTGACTTCTTATATCCGACCGACTTAATTATATATATATATATATATATATATATATATATATATATATAATGTTTATAGCATCTTAGATACAAGTTTCATGTACAAATTTCCATCATTTTCAAAATCTTCAAAAGCATATTTTTGCCGAATTTGAAGATATATTTCTAAATATCTGATTTCAAATCAGAACAAATTAAGAATAAATTTCTACAAAATTCAACTGAAGAAGTAACATATTATTTTTGTTTCATTATTTTGTTTATTAGAAAGTTGAAACATTTTTTTCATCATCTGCAATTTTACTCAAATTTTGTCGTCTTCCTAGTCAAATAAAGAAAGGAAGTGAAATTTAATTATCTTTCTTCAATTAACTTGCAGGTCCTTTGACAACATGCTTACCACATGTCTTCTTAAATTCAGCCTTGTTATATATATATATATATATATATATATGCACATATATAGTGTTTGTATGTACATATTTTCTGAAATTCTGTTTAAATTTTAATTTTTCTCTCTATTTTTCTTGTCATTTAAAAAAAAATTTCCGGTTAAATGTATCGTTAGTTTTTGAACTTTAATTTGCGATGTTTAGCTTAGCATCTCGGATACGTATCCTCTGCAATCAAACATGGCGGACAACCCTTCGTCTCCCATGGCGGCGTATACAACAGGGATTTTGTTTATATTTAATTTAAATTAAATTTTGAATACAAGAGACGAAGCAAAACTCTTCATGTTTCTTGAGAAAATGTGTTGGTTGTTGGAATCTTAATTAAAACGAAATTGCTTTCAATTAAATTCTTTGTCTTATCTGTTATCAAGAGAGAGAGAGAGAGAGAGAGAGAGATAGAGAGAGAGCGAGAGCGAGAGCAAATAAGAAAAAGACAGCAAAAAAATAAATACTAGCTAAATACTAGCTAAATACCTGTCTTCACCAAGTTGTCTGAATTTTCCTTTTTCGAACTAAACTGGAAAGAATAGGTTTTGACATCTTTTAGATGAGGATTGATGCTTTTGATAATTCGCACTACATTTATCATCTGGGTTTTTATTTTCGCAAACTTTCCACCGATGTAACCTTTGACCTTCAGATACATCTTTTCAAACTCGGGAATCTCTATGGAATTTCGAGCTGAGCACTTTTATTTATTCCACAGCGGTAGATTGTTCTCGTTCCGTCATCCACGAGAAGTGTTAAGTAATTTTCATTTTATTCATAGTATCGCCTTTCTTCAGGTGCATCTGTTTAAACTTGGGAATCTTTGTCAAACTTGGGAATCTATAAGGAATTTCGAACCGAAGTCTTTATATAAAGGTTCGAAATTCATATAGGTTCCAAAATTCAACATAACGATTCCCAAGTTCGAAAAAGATGCACATGCAGAAGGTCGGATGTTACATCGGCTGAAACGTTGTTAACATATCAACCAACATGAGAATTGAAAGAATACGTTTTAGTTGCAGACATTGCATCTCTATCGTTGGCTGTGCCCCTCAGTCAGTACGTTGATTTAACTTAACCATGGCCTCAAATGTCCCTTTAATCTTCACCTTGGAACCTACAAGGTGAGCTGTTGTCTGATTTTTTTAAGTTACGAACAAGTACAACGTAATTTAGAAAACAGTTATTGCGTTTCAGAATTTTTTTAAGCTACGAACAAGTACAACTTAATTTAGGAAACAGTTATTGCGTTTCAGAATTTTTTTTAAAATTACGAACAAGTACAACTTAATTTAGAAAACAGTTATTGCGTTCTAGAATGTTTTTTAAGTTACGAACAAGTACAACTTAATTTAGAAAACAGTTATTGCATTTCAGAATGTTTTTTTAAGCTACGAACAAGTAAAACTTAATTTAGAAAACAGTTATTGTGTTTCAGAATTTTTTAAAGTTACGAACAAGTACAACTTAATTTAGAAAACAGTTATTGCGATTCAGAATGTTTTTTAAGTTACGAACAAGTACAACTTAATTTAAAAAACAGTTATTGCGTTTCAGAATTTTTTAAAGTTACAAACAAGTACAACTTAATTTAGAAAACAGTTATTGCGTTTCAGAATTTTTTAAAGCTACGAACAAGTACAACTTAATTTAGAAAACAGTTATTGCGTTTCAGAATTTTTTAAGTTACGAACAAGTACAACGTAATTTAGAAAACAGTTATTGCGTTTCAGAATTTTTTAAAGTTACAAACAAGTACAACTTAATTTAGAAAACAGTTATTGCGTTTCAGAATGTTTTTTTAAGTTACAAACAAGTACAACTTAATTTAGAAAGCAGTTATTGCGTTTCAGAATGTTTTCTAAGTTACGAATAAGTACAACTTAATTTAGAAAACAGTTATTGCGTTTCAGAATGTTTTAAGCTACGAACAAGTACAACGTAATTTAGAAAACAGTTATTGCGTTTCAGAATTTTTTAAAGCTACGAACAAGTACAACTTAATTTAGAAAACAGTTATTGCGTTTCAGAATTTGTTAAGTTACGAACAAGTACAACGTAATTTAGAAAACAGTTATTGCGTTTCAGAATTTTTTAAAGTTACAAACAAGTACAACTTAATTTAGAAAACAGTTATTGCGTTTCAGAATGTTTTTTTAAGTTACAAACAAGTACAACTTAATTTAGAAAGCAGTTATTGCGTTTCAGAATGTTTTCTAAGTTACGAATAAGTACAACTTAATTTAGAAAACAGTTATTGCGTTTCAGAATGTTTTAAGCTACGAACAAGTACAACGTAATTTAGAAAACAGTTATTGCGTTTCAGAATTTTTTAAAGCTACGAACAAGTACAACTTAATTTAGAAAACAGTTATTGCGTTTCAGAATTTTTTAAGTTACGAACAAGTACAACGTAATTTAGAAAACAGTTATTGCGTTTCAGAATTTTTTAAAGTTACAAACAAGTACAACTTAATTTAGAAAACAGTTATTGCGTTTCAGAATGTTTTAAGCTACGAACAAGTACAACGTAATTTAGAAAACAGTTATTGCGTTTCAGATTTTTTTTAGATATTATTTAGATTATTCAGGTTACCATTCTCATTTTGTCTTTCTTCATAACATTTCGGCCGGTGTAACATTTAACCTTCATGTGGAGCCTTGCGAACTGGCAAATCGTCTAGTCTAATTACCTCTCTCACTCACAATTATTGGAAACTTGTATGAAATTCCAATCTAAACTATTTATTTAATCCATGTGAGGTCGATTGTTCTTATTGCATCACCCATGATCGGGTAGAATAGTTAGTTTATGTTATTCTTAGTTATAATTGCTTGCAGTAAGGATACAACTTTCAACCCCCAGAAGAGTTCACTGAAAACTAATTCTTAAACAACGCTGTTAACCATTACGCTGTTTGTCTGCTGGTTAGTAATAGCAGTAATTGCAAAAGTTTATAGTTGTCATAAATAAATGCCTCTTAGAAAATAATTATGAGTGAGAGAGGTAATTATACTTGTCATAAATAGATGCCTCTTAGAAAATAATTGTGAGTGAGAGAGGTAATTATACTTGTCATAAATAAATGCCTCTTAGAAAATAATTATGAGTGAGAGAGGTAATTATACTTGTCATAAATAGATGCATCTTAGAAAATAATTATTAGTGAGAGAGGAAATTATACTTGTCATAAATAAATGCCTCTTAGAAAATAATTATGAGTGAGAGAGGTAATTATACTTTGATGTTAGGAACATTAATTGCCAATTCCATGGAAAAGTGACGGTCGTGTTGTAACATGTTTAGTAAATGAAGAATATATTCTTGAACATTCAAAGTCTTACCTTATGAGGAAGAATTTCATTGGCATTTTTCTTTTTTCTGTGAAAATTAAACAAGATAATGTATTCATTTGCAAGATGTTGCACACGAGTACAAATACACAATACCGAGGTATAATATCTATATATATCTTCTATATAAAGTAAAGAGAGTTTCTCTTATTTCTTTGATCTTGATAGGTTTTATAACAAAGGGCACATACTTTGGCAAATATTGGTCTGTGTTCTTAAAAACAAAATTTTTATTTCCAACTGATTTCATATTTAATCCGATCAACAGTCTTTGTTTGATTACTAATATCATAGAGTGAGTGGGAGGAGCTCACCGTCCCGACGTCCTTTTTCCATTAATGAAACCATGAAGAAATCAAATTAGAGTGAATATTTCGAATTCTGCCGCTAATACCCACCTCCCTCTTTGGTAAGCGATTTCCCTCAACTGAGCGCTATTTTGCCTACTTAGACAATAACGTTTCCATAATATGTTTTATCATTTTTGTGTATTAATAACATTGGCGGGGGAGGGGATCGATAAGATTTCAGCTCAGTAAGATGCGATTCTAAGTTCGATTCCCGTCTGTAGATGCCAAATCTTTTTTACATTTATTATTATTTTTAAATTCCAGTCTACTTTGACAGAGTGGATTGGGAGGGGGGGGGGTAAACAATTGACATTTTTACTTTTTTTTAAAGTGAGATGCAAAATCTTTCTTACGTTTATTCATAATCCAATGTTCTTATTTGCAGGCGAAGAAATCCTAGTTCAGTCATGTAAATTATTAATGAAAGTAAAAAGACTTCCGGACAAGACTGTGTAGGGACAGCTAATTATATATATATATATATATATATATATATATATATATATATATATATATACTAGGAAGTTTGGTAGTCTGTTTTTCTCTATACAAATAAAAATGACTGCATAAAATAATATTTAAGTTAATGAATCAAGTTTTCACATAGAATCTAACAGTGTGGATAAAAGTTGAAAAAAATACATATAAAATCAACTCAGTCCGATTTTCAAAGTTAGACTTAAATAGCATTTAAGCTGACAATTTAATATATGATTCTGACTAGCCAATTTTTATTATTATTATTGTACTATGTTGTTTGCAATAAAAAACTTACTTCGCTTCAATTTCTTAAAAAAAAGCAACTTACAATTAGGACAGTAATAAAAATTCTAATTTCTTTTCAGCAAAAATAATATAGAACATAGAATCAACTTCCAATCGAATTGGAAAAAGTAAATTTTAGACATTTTTAATTTGGTTGGTGGAGGGTTGCTTACAATTACGTTTCTCATTCTTTTTTTTATAAACAAAGACCTTTGTAAATTAGAGACTGCAAGATTATTGACCTAAAAATATTTAAGAAACAAAATTGTACATAATGGATCCCAGGCAACGGTTGATCGCTACAGCTAGTTTATTTTACAAACGCGTCACCACTTATCAAGGCCGAATGACCACTCGAGGATAAGGGTTACTAGAGTTTGACAGGTGGACGGCGAAATATTGAGGATATTAGTAACAATGGTTGTAAACTGGCCAGAATTGATTGTTTAAGAGGACGGCTCAACAAGAATTTGTTTACACTGGATCTGAAGTCGGTAATGTTGTAGTCAGTCGCGAAACAGACCCATAGTACTGTGTTCCACAGATGAGCAGTTCGAAGAAAATAAACTTTGCTCATAAAAGTTTCGTTTGGTACTAGGCGCACAGAGATACAAAGAGAAATTATTGACAGTGGTTGTAGTTAGACGGGTTTTTGTTGTGAATGTTTTACTAGGGAGAATTGAATCTCTGTGAAACACCTGCTATGAGAAAAAAACGATAGAATAGAGAAAGATTAGCAACGTTTCTTCTTTGAGAAAGAGGTAGAATATGAAAAAGTTGTATAAAAAACAATAGAATAGAGAAAGATTATCAACGTTTCTCCTTTGAGAAGGAGGTAGAAGGGAGGAGTTATATAAAAAACGATAGAATAGAGAAAGATTAGCAACGTTTCTTATTTGAGAATGAGGTAGAAGGGAAAAGTTGTATAAAAAACGATAGAATAGAGAAAGAGGTAGAAGGGGCGAGTTATATAAAAAACGATAGAATAGAGAAAGATTAGCAACGTTTCTTCTTTGAGAAAGAGGTAGAAGGGAGGAGTTGTATAAAAACAATAGAATAGAGAAAGATTAGCAACGTTTTTTTCTTTGAGAAAGAGATAGAAGGGAGGAGTTGTATAAAAAACGATAGAATAAAGAAAGATTAGCAATGTTTCTTCTTTGAGAAAGAGGTAGAAGGGAAAAGTTGTATAAAAAACGATAGAATAGAGAAAGAGGTAGAAGGGAGGAGTTATATAAAAAACGATAGAATAGAGAAAGATTAGCAACGTTTCTTCTTTGAGAAAGAGGTAGAAGGGAGGAGTTATATAAAAAACGATAGAATAGAGAAAGATTAGCAACGTTTCTTCTTTGAGAAAGAGGTAGAAGGGAGGAGTTATATAAAAAACGATAGAATAGAGAAAGATTAGCAACGTTTCTTCTTTGAGAAAGAGGTAGAAGGGAGGAGTTATATAAAAAACGATAGAATAGAAAAAGATTAGCAACGTTTCTTGTTTGAGAAAGAGGTAGAAGGGAGGAGTTATATAAAAAGCGATAGGAATAGAAAAAGATTAGCAACGTTTCTTCTTTGAGAAAGAGGTAGAAGGGAGGAGTTATATAAAAAACGATAGAATAGAGAAAGATTAGCAACGTTTCTTCTTTGAGAAAGAGGTAGAAGGGAGGAGTTATATAAAAAACGATAGAATAGAAAAAGATTAGCAACGTTTCTTGTTTGAGAAAGAGGTAGAAGGGAGGAGTTATATAAAAAGCGATAGGAATAGAAAAAGATTAGCAACGTTTCTTCTTTGAGAAAGAGGTAGAAGGGAGGAGTTATATAAAAAACGATAGAATAGAGAAAGATTAGCAACGTTTCTTCTTTGAGACAGAGGTAGAAGGGAGGAGTTATATAAAAAACGATAGAATAGAAAAAGATTAGCAACGTTTCTTGTTTGAGAAAGAGGTAGAAGGGAGGAGTTATATAAAAAGCGATAGGAATAGAAAAAGATTAGCAACGTTTCTTTTTTGAGAAAGAGGTAGAAGGGAGGAGTTATATAAAAAACGATAGGAATAGAAAAAGATTAGCAACGTTTCTTCTTTGAGAAAGTGGTAGAAGGGAGGAGTTATATAAAAAACGATAGAATAGAAAAAGATTAGCAACGTTTCTTCTTTGAGAAAGAGGTAGAAGGGAGGAGTTATATAAAAACGATAGAATAGAAAAAGATTAGCAACGTTTCTTTTTTGAGAAAGAGGTAGAAGGGAGGAGTTATATAAAAAACGATAGGAATAGAAAAAGATTAGCAACGTTTCTTCTTTGAGAAAGAGGTAGAAGGGAGGAGTTATATAAAAACGATAGAATAGAAAAAGATTAGCTACGTTTCTTCTTTGAGAAAGAGGTAGAAGGGAGGAGTTATATAAAAAACGATAGGAATAGAAAAAGATTAGCAACGTTTCTTCTTTGAGACAGAGGTAGAAGGGAGGAGTTATATAAAAACGATAGAATAGAAAAAGATTAGCAACGTTTCTTCTTTGAGAAAGAGGTAGAAGGGAGGAGTTATATAAAAACGATAGAATAGAAAAAGATTAGCAACGTTTCTTCTTTGAGAAAGAGGTAGAAGGGAGGAGTTATATAAAAACGATAGAATAGAAAAAGATTAGCAACGTTTCTTCTTTGAGACAGAGTTAGAAGGGAGGAGTTATATAAAAAGCGATAGGCATAGAAATGGATTAGCAACGTTTCTTCTTTGAGAAAGAGGTAGAAGGGAGGAGTTATATAAAAACGATAGAATAGAAAAAGATTAGCAACGTTTCTTCTTTGAGAAAGAGGTAGAAGGGAGGAGTTATATAAAAACGATAGAATAGAAAAAGATTAGCAACGTTTCTTCTTTGAGACAGAGGTAGAAGGGAGGAGTTATATAAAAACGATAGAATAGAAAAAGATTAGCAACGTTTCTTCTTTGAGAAAGAGGTAGAAGGGAGGAGTTATATAAAAACGATAGAATAGAAAAAGATTAGCTACGTTTCTTCTTTGAGAAAGAGGTAGAAGAGAGGAGTTATATAAAAAACGATAGAATAGAAAAAGATTAGCAACGTTTCTTCTTTGAGAAAGAGGTAGAAGGGAGGAGTTATATAAAAACGATAGAATAGAAAAAGATTAGCAACGTTTCTTCTTTGAGAAAGAGGTAGAAGGGAGGAGTTATATAAAAACGATAGAATAGAAAAAGATTAGCAACGTTTCTTCTTTGAGAAAGAGGTAGAAGGGAGGAGTTATATAAAAACGATAGAATAGAAAAAGATTAGCAACGTTTCTTCTTTGAGAAAGAGGTAGAAGGGAGGAGTTATATAAAAACGATAGAATAGAAAAAGATTAGCAACGTTTCTTCTTTGAGAAAGAGGTAGAAGGGAGGAGTTATATAAAAACGATAGAATAGAAAAAGATTAGCAACGTTTCTTCTTTGAGAAAGAGGTAGAAGGGAGGAGTTATATAAAAACGATAGAATAGAAAAAGATTAGCTACGTTTCTTCTTTGAGAAAGAGGTAGAAGAGAGGAGTTATATAAAAAACGATAGAATAGAAAAAGATTAGCAACGTTTCTTCTTTGAGAAAGAGGTAGAAGGGAGGAGTTATATAAAAACGATAGAATAGAAAAAGATTAGCAACGTTTCTTCTTTGAGAAAGAGGTAGAAGGGAGGAGTTATATAAAAACGATAGAATAGAAAAAGATTAGCTACGTTTCTTCTTTGAGAAAGAGGTAGAAGGGAGGAGTTATATAAAAACGATAGAATAGAAAAAGATTAGCAACGTTTCTTCTTTGAGAAAGAGGTAGAAGGGAGGAGTTATATAAAAACGATAGAATAGAAAAAGATTAGCAACGTTTCTTCTTTGAGAAAGAGGTAGAAGGGAGGAGTTATATAAAAACGATAGAATAGAAAAAGATTAGCAACGTTTCTTCTTTGAGAAAGAGGTAGAAGGGAGGAGTTATATAAAAACGATAGAATAGAAAAAGATTAGCAACGTTTCTTCTTTGAGAAAGAGGTAGAAGGGAGGAGTTATATAAAAACGATAGAATAGAAAAAGATTAGCAACGTTTCTTCTTTGAGAAAGAGGTAGAAGGGAGGAGTTATATAAAAACGATAGAATAGAAAAAGATTAGCTACGTTTCTTCTTTGAGAAAGAGGTAGAAGAGAGGAGTTATATAAAAAACGATAGAATAGAAAAAGATTAGCAACGTTTCTTCTTTGAGAAAGAGGTAGAAGGGAGGAGTTATATAAAAACGATAGAATAGAAAAAGATTAGCAACGTTTCTTCTTTGAGAAAGAGGTAGAAGGGAGGAGTTATATAAAAAACGATAGAATAGAAAAAGATTAGCTACGTTTCTTCTTTGAGAAAGAGGTAGAAGGGAGGAGTTATATAAAAAACGATAGGAATAGAAAAAGATTAGCAACGTTTCTTCTTTGAGACAGAGGTAGAAGGGAGGAGTTATATAAAAAACGATAGGAATAGAAAAAGATTAGCAACGTTTCTTCTTTGAGACAGAGGTAGAAGGGAGGAGTTATATAAAAACGATAGAATAGAAAAAGATTAGCTACGTTTCTTGTTTGAGAAAGAGGTAGAAGGGAGGAGTTATATAAAAAGCGATAGGAATAGAAAAAGATTAGCAACGTTTCTTCTTTGAGACAGAGGTAGAAGGGAGGAGTTATATGTATAAGGATCCCGATCGAGTATGGATTTCCACTACTGATATTTTTTACCTCGCATTTTAATGCTTTTAGACTATTAAGTAATACTGCTATTCTGTTCGAGGCATTCAATCATTACTGATGA
Organism: Sepiola atlantica; assembly: GCA_963556195.1. Classification (NCBI taxonomy): domain Eukaryota; kingdom Metazoa; phylum Mollusca; class Cephalopoda; order Sepiida; family Sepiolidae; genus Sepiola; species Sepiola atlantica. The sequence continues at coordinate 10,780,815 of OY744524.1, read as the reverse complement.
CAATATCGTTTGATGTTTTAGAGGTAATATGTAATTTGTATATAAGAATATTCTAACTAATAACATTGTTTTCTACAATGACGTTCGACTATTGCTAATAACGATATCGTTTTATATTCTAAAGGTATATCATTTGTACATAAGAATATGTAAACTGATAACATTGTTTTCTATAGCGTCACTCAACCATTATTAATGATAATATCGTTTGATATTTATGAATGTATATCATTTGGGTAGATGCATTTTAAACCTCATAAATTGATTTTCTGCATTGTCCCTGCACCAATGGACATGGCGATGTTTCTTATCTTTTCGAAACAAATGAGTCATATAAGGAGAGCGGTGCATGTCAAACATATTGCTTTTAAAGGCCAAAAAAGCTTGATGGCCATTGCGTTCATGTTTGACTGACCCTTTTATGTCTTTTCCAAGCATGGAACACTGCAATTGGCAGTGCGTGCACTGGAACAAGTATCCTCTAACCCTAGAAGGCAAGAGCTCACAATGTGGAGGAGAGTCTTTGAAATGAAGATGTTCGGTAAGGTTGCAAGAGATCTTGACACGAGCAAATCATCCACTAAAGAGATGAGTCGCAACCTCGATGCCTTTCAGATTGAACTTGGTCCGATAAAATGATACGTTTATCCGCGGAGTGGCAGTGCATGAAGCGTCAATTGATGGACATGCCACCGACGACCGTCTTTTATTGACACGCTCGTAACTTTTGCATAACCTGATCACAATGCAAGCAATTTGAATACATTTTTTTTATTCATTCATGTATAACACTTGGGCACGGACGCATGTAAACCAATGAATTTGCATATATATATATATATATATATATATATATATATATATATCATACATGTATTGTATAGTTTCTGTAAATGTAAATCCGTAGAAATTCAAGTGTTTATAAAAAGTGCTCAATACCAAGTAGAGCTGTTTATAAGTATAATTTTTTTATTTATACAAACATTATTGGTTACATATGTGCATACATGTTTCGGTTGCACTTTTCCAAGAAAGTCAAGCCCATTCCTGAAAAAATTCTTGGTCTGATGAGGTGGACTTTCTTGGAAAAGTGCAACCGAAACATGTATGCACATATGTAACCAATAATGTTTGTATAAATAAAAATTTATACTTATATATTATTATTATTATTAATAGACCTTCAGAATACGTATTATTGTTGGCTCTGCAGGTTTTGAGACATGGCGTTAATCAATATAAACGTAAACTTATATTCCTAATTAAATCTACATACATAAATGCTTTGGTGATGTTTGTTTTTTATTTTCTGATGTTTTAACCAATTTTGTTTACCTTTCTTCTGATGAATTACACTCATAAAAAAAGGATATATAACTCTGTATGTTGGCTGTCTAAATGATAACGAAACGGTTCGTCAAGAAATAATCTTTTCAGAAATTAATAAAAACATGGTTACTA
>OY744524.1:10759354-10774354 GCA_963556195.1 Sepiola atlantica | reverse complement strand
ATTGTTGTTTAGAAAAAACAGTTTAGCTCGTGGTGTTTTATTTATTCATTTAAATATATATATATATATATATATATATATATATATATATATATATATATATATATATATCGGCTGCTTTCACTTGCGGAATATTTCATTTCGGCCTCCAGATTATGTCGGGTCATCGGAAGAGAATACACACCGTTTCAGGGCTTTCTTCTCGACGGTTTTTTTGTGTATCGCACCCCCCCCTCCCTCACTGATGTGAGGGCCCCGTTATCTGATTTGGATTTCAATCCATTAATGGGAGAGTGGAATCAGAAAGAGTGGTTAATATCATTCTTTCTTATTCCACCCTCGAATAGTCCGAAGAGAAACATAATAAAAACAATAATAATGTGACGATGGCGTAAACATATTACTCAAACCTACCATCATGACGTCATGCACCTATCAATATGACGTCATGTACGCAAGATAACATTAAACATTGTATCACATTAAATGGAAAAATGGCCATTTTTACCTCCAAAAAGTGAATATTTTTTTGTAATTTTTCGATAATATTTTGCTGGGGTTATGCCGGTTAAGATAATATCTTCTTTGTGGGTATTTGTTGTGTATTTTTCAAGTTTTAGCGAGACATACATACACACAGATTTTCGCCTTATATATATTGAGATAATCAGTTATGAAAATTTAGCTTGTTCTTTGCTCATAAAAATTAAATTTGCATACGTGATTATTCTTTTCTTTTCTTTATTATTATAAGTTATTGTAGACCTCTGGAGGCCTCCTTGATTTTATATTTATAGAAGTTTCCAATGTATTTATGTACTAATTTATAGTAATTTGTAAAAAAAAACTGCAAGTCATTTCTTAAAATGCGGGGGGATTCAAAATTCCTTGATTCTGTCGGTCTGAGTCGAATTCTAGGAAGAAAGAGCTCCACTTTACCTTGACACCTGTGTCATTCTTACAACTAATCTGAAAATGACGTCAAAGAAACATGTACTTGGCATGATTTCAATAAACCAACCACCTCTGAAATTGTGATGGTAAAGGCCTGGGAGGGTGCACCTCCTAGGACTGTAGCCTTGTCGGCATTCCTCTGTAGGGCCGTCTCAGGCGATTAGCAAGAAACTATCCACCATCTTTTTCTTCTCTTCTTCTTCTTAGACGATGCCCACCACTACCTCTTAACATCATCCACTGTCCGTCATGTAAAGAAATCGCCAACTCATAATTCAAAAAAGGAAATGACTCAGCATTTTTAAAATTTTACATTTTAGTAGACGATGCTCGCCAGTAGATGCTAATATCCGCCTGGGGCGCTACATAAATGAACATGATTTTGGTTCAGGAGCACAAATGACCCATATGGGTTCTTTGATACGACAGGTGTGCATAAGTTAAGGACTGTTTTTGTTTTAAGCGCACAAACTAAGCATAATATGAGTTCTTTTATATGACACTAGACCGGAAATGAGTCTGCATTTGTGTTTAAACTCCTATAGTCCAAAAACAATATATGCGATATGTGTAAGCTATTTGAGGGCATATTTTACATTTGTTGAATGGTAAAATAGAAGATATGCACTTAGTCATGACCGCCCTATTTTACATCAGAAATTGCAAACCGGTGTTAATCAAAAGAAAAATCTCACATTATATTTTAGGCCGGATTTTTTTTTTTTGCAAATTAGAAGATACCCACTTGGTCATGCCTGACCTATCTGACACCAGAAAAGGCAAACTGGTGTTAATCAAAAGAAAAATCCTACATTATATTTTAGACCGGATATTTTTATTCATTTTTTTTTTAAATTCATTTTTCATTCATTTTTTTGTATTGACTCTTTTCATTCATTTTGTTTCATTCACTTTTTTTATTCATTTTTCATTCATTTTTTTTGTATTGACTCTTTTCATTCATTTTTCATTCATTTTTTTTTCATTCATTTTGTTTTTCATTCATTTTTTTACATTCACTTTTTCATCCATTTTTTAAATTCATATTTAATTCATTTTTTCTCATTAATCTTTTTTCGTTCATATGAATAGCCTGAACAGAGTAGGTAGTAACCTGAAAGTGTTCATAACAGTGCTCAATATCCTAGATAGAACGGGTGTGTTAAAACAAACTGCTGCTCAGCATAAATAACTTCTTTGTCTTTTTTTTAGAATGTTGTAAACACCCGGTAGCCATAATCCAAAGTGCTTAATATCCTTTAACTTCATATTATTGTGAAATAGGGGTGGGAACAAGAAATTAATAATTTACCGGGACCATAGGTTCTACTCGGAATTGCCCGGGATCCAAAATTGTAAGATTACAGTATTACTTTTGGGAAGGGATATATAGTAAATCTACTAGGACTATTGAATTGATCAACATCATGTATCTTCTTAATATTTTGAAATGGAGGGGGGGGGGGAGAAATTAAAAATATACCGTGACCATTTGTGCTTCTCGGCGTTGTTCGGGATCAATGAGTGTACAATTTAAGTATTAATTTTGTTAACTGGTATACATTAAATCTCTTCGGACTATTGACTTCATCAACATAACGTATCTTATTAATATGTTGATATGAAGATGGAGGGCAGAAACTAGGAATTGACCAGGACTATTTGTTCTACTCGGTGTTGTCCGGGATAAAAAATTGTAAGATTACAGTATCATTTTTAGTAGCTGTTATATATGAGATCTCTTCGGACTATTGTCTTTTTCAACATCATTTATCTTCATATAATTTGGAAATGTAAGGAGACAATAAATTAAGAATTGCCCGGAACTATTAGTTCTACTCGACATTGGCCTTTTGGCTAAGATCAAAGTGTAGTATCTGTTTCGATGGATACTGCACCCCATAGACTGGGATTGTCTTGGCCTTCGGGGCTTGATTTACGCCGGTCTATGGAACGATCCTGTGCAGTTCTAGGAGGTCCACCCTCCCAGGCTTCGCCTCCCCTCTTTGGGGAGGAGTAAGTTTATTGCTTACTGCCTGAGGCGCCCCTACCGGGGAATGCCGACGGGGCTGCCCAGGCAATTTTTAAACCCCACTTTCTCGACCCGACCTTGGGTCACATCTTACTTGTGGGAGTAAGATAAAAACTGGCCTTGTGCCTAACTCCTGGAGAGGGGTAAATCAATACTCGGCATTGTCCGGGATCAATAATCATTATCATCATCATCATTTCTCTTCATACTTTGATTTAAACGGTACTTCAGGCAGTTCACTGAAGACCTCCTTACTAAACATTACAGTATTAAAAGAGAAAGGGAGAAAGATAAATAGACGGCTAGGGGGAGTGATATAGACGTTTTAATATAAAGATGTTACACATGTTATTTAATTTCTTCTATTTTGTTTTTTTATGCCCCGGGCTACGCCGGGTAGCCCTGCTAGTAAAAAATAGAGAAAAGAATTTATTTCACTTTTGATAGACACAAAAAGTAATCCCTTGTTCTTAATATTTTTGTGACTAAAATAAGAATGAATCTACAAGAACACACATGCTTTATTTACAGATTCAGGAGAGAGATAATGAGAGTAAGAGAGAGAGAGATAAAGAGAGAGACATAGAGAGATAGATATATAGAGGAAGATATATATATAGAGAGAGGCACACAGATGCTTTATTTACAGATTCAGGAGAGAGAGAGAGAGAGAGACAGAGAGAGACAGAGAGACAGAGAGAGAGAGAGACAGAGGGAGAGAGACGGGGGGGGGACTGAAAGAGAGGGAGAGACTGAAAAAGAGGGAAACAGAGAGAGAATGAAAGAGAGAGAGAATGATAAAGAGAGAATAAGAGGGAGACTGAGAGAGAGAATAAGAGGGAGACAGAGAGAGAGAGAGAGAGAGGGATATATATATACATATATATATATATTCAGGAGAGAGAAAAGAATAACGGATTAGATTTTAGATTCCATATTACTTAAATATAGTTGGGTAATATTATGAGATAGAGAGAGAATGAGAAAGATATGTATGTATGTATGTGTATATATATATATATATATATATGTATATATGTATGTATATATATGTATGTATGTATATATATGTATGTATATATATGTATGTATATATATGTATATATATATGTATATATATAGAGAGATTATAGATATACAGATTATATATATATATATATATATATATATAGAGAGAGAGAGAGAGAGAGATACAGATTATATATATATATATAGAGAGAGAGAGGCACACAGGTGCTTTATTTACAGATTCAGAAGAGAGAAAGGAATAACGGATTAGTTTTTAGATTCCATATTACTTAAATATTTTTGGGTAATAGTAAACTCGTGTACATGCGTAGCCAATGTTCGCAATAAACTATCTATATATAACTCCGTATCTGTGTGTATGTTTGAGTGTGCGTGATGCTTCTGTGTTCTCTAAAGAAAGGTTAGAGAATCTACATAAAATCTAAAAGTGTATTCTTATGTAAAATGTACCGGGGAAGACAATGGAAGTGGTCCCGAATCTCTACGTTGCTGTCTACATGGTGAATATTAACATGCACTTATCATTAAGTGATCCATGGGGACAGAACCCACTTAAAACTTCAAATATATATAAATATCCGATATCAATGAAATTTAAAACATGTGTATAAGACACTAATTCCGAAAAGTTTCCAACATTCCAGCTTCTTCCAACTATATTAGGGGGCGAAACAGAAGTAGGGGCAGTAAAACAAAGAAAGTAAAATGGAACCTAGTGAAAAAAGTACATGGTAGTGATCCTCATTCAATCCCGGGCAACGTCGTGTATTCCTGCTAGTTTTCATAAAAAATCATTAAATTACGTCCGTAATTTAATGATTTTATATAAATAATAATTATTATTTATGCTGACCTAAAGAAAAAAAAAACACCTGTCATTGACTTTTTATTGAAAGTGAAGGATTTCTTTCGAAACTTATTTCAGGAAGCAGGGGTAGGGGCTCTGATTTGGTATTGCCTTCTCGTTTCTCCTCACCACTTGAAACGGTTTCGATGCAGACTAGAAAAAGCACGTTTTTAACATGCTAACTTTTGTGTGACGGCACGGATATATTATATTTATTTATATAGAAATATACAAGTAAATACACATTGGGCTTTATTAACGAATGGAGAATTCCAAAAATACTGTTGAAAATGTGTTAAATAAAATACCAAAGTTTATATAATGTTACCCACACATGTAGTGCTTCTTTTTCACATTCGGCATCAAATTAGAACGACATGTAAACAAAGCCATGGATGAATCTTGTGCATTCTTCACTAATGAAACTCGTTGATGCTACTTGATTTCTAGTAGCGAAAAGCTCTGGTTTTGAACGTGTCCCCAAATTAGAAGTCCATTTCTATTCCCAAACAAAATTAATCTCGTCCTGCTGAAAGCCATATGCTCCCTATTAATCTACTATACATAATAGGTATTTACTGAAATTTTCTTGGATATCTATTCCTAAAATACTTAATTTATTCAACTACGAGCAATTTACTATATATATATTAATATGTATCATATATATATATATATATATATATATATATATATGATAAAAATGGAAATAGTATTCCAAACGTAATGTGAATGAAAGAAGGAGAAACTAAATTATCAGTAAAGTCATCAACGTTTCGTCTTCATTAAGAAAAGACTTCCTCAGGATGGTTTAAGAGAATAAAAAAGTTTTAAACACAAGTAAATTACTTCAACAATAACTAAATCCTATTCTGCTAGTCTATCGCAACGGGCATCCGATAATTTCCGGCTTTGTGGTTATATATCTTTCTTTCTGAACATGTAGCTTACCTCGAAAATTCAAAGAACATATCACCACCGATACCATCCTCGTTCAACACATTACGTTAGAAAATAAATAAATAGTTAATACTGGTGATACCAGATCAGGCTGCCCTGTGGCTCCCTGAGACGAAATTCACCTACATTGACGTTTTTTGTTTTTTTTTTGTTTTTTTGTAAAACTTAATTATGTTCTACAAAACCAAAAACAAAAACAAAAACAACAGCCCCTCTCCCTTTCTCCCTCCCCTTTTTTATTTTATTTTTAGAACTTGAAGCATAAATCTTTTACTATAATGACCAGATTCGGCATTAAATAACCCAAAAAGGGTTGATATGCCGTAAAACAAAACTACCAAACCAAAAACGATGATTAAACATTTGAAGATATAAAGAACTTGAAGCATAAAAACTTTTACTATAATGACCAGATTCGGCATTAAATAATCCAAAAAGGGTTGATATGCCGTAAAACAAAACTACCAAACCAAAAACGATGATTAAACATTTGAAGATATAAAGAACTTAAAGCATAAAAACTTTTACTATAATGACCAGATTCGGCATTAAATAACCCAAAAAGGGTTGATATGCCGTAAAACAAAACTACCAAACCAAAAACGATGATTAAACATTTGAAGATATAAAGAACTTGAAGCATAAAAACTTTTACTATAATGACCAGATTCGGCATTAAATAATCCAAAAAGGGTTGATATGCCGTAAAACAAAACTACCAAACTAAATAGTTAATCGAAAATTATTGAAATTTTACAATATTATCATTTATTCTGTTTACCTTGTGTTCAACGGTGTTTTTCTACCAAACTGCATTGTTATCGCCTTCAAACACAACTTCTTATATATATATATATATATATATATATATATACATACTGTATGTTGTTCTCGTCCTAACAACTTGGTCGGACGAAGTTTAGCCTACATAAAACTGTAGCTAAAACATGTTTTAACATATGTAGCCAAAATATTTGTATGAGTAAAAATGTATACTAAATGTATAGCTCTACTTGTTATTGAGAAAACCCAGTAAGAATTAACTGGATTAACTCTTACGAAAAAAAATCACAAAAATTTATATATATATATATATATATATATATGCGTGAAAAAGATAAAAAAAATTTTCAAAATTAAAAAATCGTCAAAAACGAGTGATTTGCCGGTTTCGTTCGTATCAACAAACGTCTTCAGACGGGGAAGGCAGATATAAACAGAGGCTGATGAGAGTCCGGTAAAGGAGACACATTATAGGTCCCTTTTGTTTGGATTTGAAACCGACGGTACCGATGTTATTCTGATCTTTTGTAATACATATATGCATATATATATATAAGAGAGAGAGAGAGAGATGTGTGTGTTTATACTACAACATTTTTAAGATAGCTAATTGAAGCAGGTTTACTTTAGTAAATTGTCCTCTGAGAAAATCTTTCAACTAATAATCATAAGAGTAACGTTAGAATTGTACTGCTGTGGTGAATATTAGTTTAAATGTATTCTCTGGAGTGAATGTACTAATATAAACTCGCTATATATAAATATATATCTGGTCTCGGAAGTTTCTCAACCATTAAAACTAGAAAAAAAACAAAAAACCTTAAGTCCCAAGTCGTTCAGTGGAAAATCACTCATGTAAGTCAATTTAGTTTTTACAGTTATTATATTAGTTTGCTTCTAACATTATTTAAGGGATCATCAGTTGTTTACCATGAAAAACTGTTTCGGGAATTTAAAAACAAGACAGTATTTAATTTCATGGCTTCCCAGCAGAGTTGATCAGACCCCACTTCCTTTAAAAGGCAAACACATAAACGTTCCGTATAAATGTTTTGCTAACTTACATTAGTTATTAAAAATAAAATATGTATAAATAAATTAATAAATAAAAAATAAAAATTCCTCCTTACCTGTGTTGTTCGTTTGTCTAATAAAATGTATCCGTTACTTACAAAAATGTTGCTGCATTTTAAAGTGTTAGACGAATCCATTACACTACTTTTTAGGTGATTAATATATATATATATATAATAGCATTTTCCAACAAATAATGGATACACTATTTTTTTAAATAAGATCAAAAAATGGATATAACTTTCTTTTTTTTTTCTTATCTTTCTGTTTTTGCTGGAGATGGGGCATCCTACCTGATGCCAGACATTCACCGGCTATTTCAGACACTCACGCCTAGAGATCTTTTTAAGATTCTAACCGTCCCTTTAAGTGCAATTGTTTGTGTTTCTCTTGCACTCGGTTCACCGGGTATACTCGCCAGGTAGCTTTTGAAATTCTTTTTCATTAGTTCTGTTGCTCCTATAATTACTGGTATGATGGAGATTTTCCTAAGATTCCAGTTTCTTTTCATGTCGTACATGACACCTTGGTATTTCGTAATCTTTTCCCTTTCTGCTCTGTTCAGTCCTGCATCATTAGGGACACTGACTTCAACTAGGGTTGTTACTTTCTCCCTTTTGTCCCATATTATAATGTCAAGTTTAACAGCTCTGTTTTCTAGTTATGTAGCTGTAGGGATTGCATAGTCATAGTGGATGGTGTATAAATTATTTCCAACTGTTCTTTCTGGTATATGCTCCTAGGACTTGCTGCTACATTGGATATTCAACTTTTTACAAATAGTCCAGTGAAGATATTTACACACTCCGTTGTGTCGCATTGTATAATAGCCATCTCCCAGGAGAACCTTACAACCGGATATCAGGTGGCTCACACTCTCTACTTGTGTGTGGCAGAACCTGCACTTGTTATTGTTGCTGAGACCACCCATCTTTTTAAAGGCATTGGTCATCAAGCCTTGATCTTGGGCAGCCATTATCATTCTCTCCTGATCATAGTGGAGAGATCCTCTTTTCAGCCAGTCTACAGAGCCTTCCTTATCTATATATTCCTGGGATAATTCACCTAGGAAATACTTAGCACGTTGTTGGTTGACCCATTCTTCCAGTTTACTGTAATGGAAGGTCTTGGTGTATTTATGACGGCTTTTGCGAGCTATTTCTGTGGCAGGATTGTTGTCTGTTTCTGCCTCATATGTAAGACAGTCCTGTTCAAAATGTTTGGCTAGTTTTGTGATAGAGGTTGTTCTGCTTGCTCTGGTTTCTTGATGTTGGCATACCATCATAAGATTTGGGTTCTGGGAGCTCATCAGATATTGGCCGGTGCTCACAATAGTGGTTCGATGTTGATGGTCAATTCCTAAAAAACCCATACCCCCTGTTCCTCTTGACAGATACAGCCTTGGTAGACACTGGTTCCTGTATAATACTCTGTACATTGTCAACATTTTTCTCGTTTTAGTGTCTAATCTATTAATGTCCTTTTGTGGCCAATCAATAATTCCAAAGCTGTATGTTATCACTGGCATAGCTAATTGGTTAATGGCAGTTACTTTGTTTTCGTTTGTTAACTGTGTTTTGCAAATTTTTCTAACACGGTGTATATATTCTCTGCCAATTTTTACTCTCACCTTGGCATGTTGAATTGAATCGTTTTCTTCTATGCCAAGGTATTTGTATTGTTCCTGTTCTTCAAGGTCTTTGATGTCAGTATCTTCATCAAGCTGTATGTTTTCCATTTGGATCTTTTTCCCAGCTCTAAGGGAGCACTAGGCACATTTGTCCAGGCCGAACTTTATTCCAATATCTTTGGAGAAGGTATGTACAACCTGTAAGAGTCGGCTTAAGTCAGCATCGTAACTAGCATACAGCTTGAGGTTATCCATGAAGAGCAGGTGGTTGACTCTTTTGTTTAGATCTTGTTTGCGGTCTTGGCTCAGATTGTAGGCACTCTGGCTTTTGTTTAGTAATTTGCTTAGTGGATCAATTGCCAGGCAAAAGAGTAGAGGAGATAAGCTATCTCATTGGAAGATTCCTCTTCGTATATTAATGTCAGGGATATTTTTTGTTCCATTAGTGTGTCTTAATGCCATAGTTGTTTTCCACATATTCATTTGTACTGCCATGGTTATCTTGATGATCGGATAGATATTACATAGATCAAAGCAGCGCAGGAGCCTTGCATGGGGTACATTATCATATGCCTTTTGGTAATCGATTCATGCCATGCTTAGATTTCTTTGTCTCTTCCTACAGTCCTCAAGGATGGTTTTATTGATCAACAATTAGTCCTTGCTGCCTAAACACTTCCTCCTACACCTTGCTTGTTCTTTTTCCAGGTATGCTCCAGAAGAGAGGTGTTCGTAGATGCTGTCTGCAACCAGGCCAGTGAAGAGTTTGTAGGTTGTAGTGAAGCAGCAGATCGGTCTGTATTTTGTAGGGTTTTGTGTCTCACTGGTGTGGGGTATGAGGGTCGTATCACCTTTTACTAGCCATGCTGGTGTGGCCACCTCACCCTTCAACAGTCTAGTGAAGCAGCTACTATAATGGCTATGAAGTGCTGTTAGTTTTTTTTCAGTCAGAAATTGGGTATCACTGAAAGCAATAACCTTGTGGCATCCATTCCAATAATCTAATCCCAATGGACTTTCTTTTTCAGGATGGCTTTTAATAAACTGAAATATATATATATATATATACATATACATATTATTCATCCATTGCTGCTTAGACTTAAGTGTGAGCGTCTTCTACCCACACCATAGAACGTTTGTGTTTTTTATATATTTGTAAAATACTTTACTCCCCCATGGGAAAGTCATTAAGTAAGTGAAGTTTAAAGAATCCACAAATTTAATAATTTACTGCCTGCAAAAGAATGGCATATTACTTCGAAAGAGATACACTTGAAACAAGTTTTTAAACAAATCATTCTTCCTAAATTATGAATAGCTGCCATTTTGTTTAAGTAAACAAATTCAAAGACAAAGCTGATTTAGATTCTATCGTTTGAATTTCAAAGGAATTTCTGAAAGTTTTGATTGAAAAAAAGAATTGTAAATAACTGACTTTAATTCCTTACATGAAATTCAGGTTAAAAAGATTTCTATGTTTCCATGTCAAACATTCTATAGAATTTAACCAAATAATTTACAAGAACTGCCAAAACATCTCCTGATACAAAGAATCAAACTGGTTTTATGATTTTGGTTTCGTAATGGCCTCTCAGACTGAAAGACTTTTCTGATTTCTATGGAAAGTTTATTCATCGGTCGATTTCTTTCAGATTTCAAATTTGGTTTTCTTTAATTACGTTTTATAATTACGGTCTTCTTTGGAAACTTTATTCAAAATGTTCTTTAATTTTCTGATTTACTGTTTCAAAGAACATCAGCAGAAAGCAGAAAGTTAAGACCAATCAAAGAATGCTTTGTTTCATATACACATAGATATGGTGCTTCCATTGATATAGATATATATATATAATTATTTTTAACAAATGAATATTATTTCATATCCATAGACATATAGGTTTCGCGTTCACTAACACTCATCAATATGGATGATGAAACTGTACTGCCAGTTGAATGATTCGAACCCCAGATCCGAATATCGCAAACCCAAGCTTCTTACTGCGGGGCCGTTGTGACAATTCCATTTCAAACGCAAAGGAAATAAGTTTTTTTTTTATTTTCATTTACAAACACAAATAATAAGAAACAGTGTTCTTATCTACCTAAAGGGAGAGAACTCGCAACATGGCTAAATTTTAATCTCAATTTAATCTCTCCATATCATGAACTCTTAAATGTGTTCCTTTGCATTGAGTGATAAAAAGAAAGAAAGAAAAAGAGATTATAGAAATTAAATTAAATGAATATTGGACGCATCTTCATTTTTCAGCCTGGCTGTGGAGAGTTATACATTGATGAAGCCTCTTCGTAAATATTAGGTAAATTTTGTCTACCATAAATATGTATATTTTCGAAATGGGCAGAAACAATTGTTTGTAAATAAAGTGTTTGGGGGTGAAATATGGAATGTTTATTCTGAATAATTAGGATATATATATATATACACACACACACACATGTACAGGATAATCTCATAAAAATATGAATGGATTATCATGAATTCTGGAAAACAGTGAGAGTGGGTAATATGGGCTATATTTAGTTTTATACAAAGGAGGCGAAAAGGGGGTGGAAGCCCTTTCAGAACATTCAGATGACTTCGATTTTTCTGAAATTTTTACAATAAGTATTAGACATGTATCAATAAATATTCCCCAAATTTCAGTTCATTTAGAATATTTTAAAAGGGTTTCAGACGGCATATTATAGGCAAAACCTCCCATTTGAAAATCGATTGGATTTAAATTTGATCAATATTCATTAGACACCAATATTAAACAAGATTCCCTGAATTTCAATTTCTTATTAAGACTCCTTAAGTTCAAGCTTTAAATTTTAGACATTTTCTAGAATCAAAATCATGCATAAAAGATGTTGATCAAAATTTGAATAAGCATTCTAGACATAAGGTTTAGTACCAATATATATAGATTTTAATCTTCTTTCTTGCTGTCACCACTAACCCATAAAGTGTCATAATAAAATATCTCTCCTAACTCATACAATAATCCATTTATTTTTTGTTTTGATACAAAAATGAAAACGGTTTTTAAAAATGCTAAATGAATTCTCTCATAAAATTATTTTTCGAATTAATTACTGTTTATCTTTTTGTTATATAAATAAAAATGATTTTAAGACGTGAACTAATTTCATTAAAAATTAAAAAATATTTTCGAATTAATAATTGTATAATTTCATTTTCAAAGAAAAATGTTTTTTTTTTCTTAAGCAGCAGCAAGCTGGATTGAGATGGGTTTTGAAATGTGAAAATAATTTATGAGGTTTACAGAAAGTTAATAGATTTATGAAATTTATAAGAATTTTTATAAGAAATTTATAAGAATTTTTATAAGAAATTTATAAGAAGAATTTTAATAAGATTTTATGAGAAGAATAATAATTCTAAGAATAATAATAAGATTTTATAAGAAAATTTATAAGAATTTTAGTGAGAAGATTTATAGAAATTTATAAGAAATTTATGAGAGAAATGTATGAGGTTTAGAGAAACAAAATACTTTAGTTAAATACAAACGATCGAAATGTATTATGTAAAAATATTTTTATGGAAATCGTTTGAGACAATGGATGTAGCCACTTGATGTAAAAAGCTAAAAATAAGGAAAGATGATTAACGCAAAGATAGGAGATGCCTATCGACCTTAGCCTTGAAAAGACCAAGGCTACAAGTAGGAGGAAAACAGTCAGTAAGAAGAGAGTTCAACAAGTCTGTAGTTCTTGGGAAGAAACTACTAGAATAGGAAGTTGTATTATATCCGGGGTATCAAAACAGCGAATTTGTGAAGACCACTAGACCAACGAGTCAAACGAGCTGGAACAAAGGAAGCAGGTAATAGATGAGACAATTCTGAAGAACACATATCATAATAGAATTTATATAAAAGACTGAGACTAACAACATCACGCCTGTGAGAGAGAAGGTGTAGCAAAGAAGAAAGGCTGGGGCTAACCAATTTACAGATGCGTTTCTGCACCTTATCAAGAACCCTCAAATGAGACAGATTCACCAGCCAAAATATGACAACAGTACTTCGTACATGGTTTGATAGTAGATTTGTAGAGATAGAGAATAGCCTCAAGTGTGAGAAAGTGTTTGGAGCGATAATAAGAACCGACTTTACGAGAAGCAGAAACAGCAATGACAAGATGCACCTGAAGAAGGTCAGAGGTTACATCGGCCGAAACGTTGTGAGAATAACATCCAAGTTGAGAACAGTAGTTTGAATAATCCAAATAATACAAATTATGACAAACAGTGTTCTCATTTTTTAAATCTGATTATTTGACTAAAGGCTTAAAACGTATGTATTATTAATGATAAAGGTTGCATTAATCTAATTGTGTTAGAAATGCATGAAAACACCTTTTTGTAATGTGGTATAAACTTTTATACGGCACTGCATGTGTATGTGTGAAATAGATGTTTATATACAGATAGTTGGATGAACAGAGGGAGTAAAAAAAAATGTTTTTTGTTAAAAGTAACAAATAAGTTATTAAAGTTTTCTGCTGAAATATTTATGCCTTTGATATTATTGTACAGGCATGTGTATGCTTGAAATGTATACAACAGTAAAGTATATATGTAATACATTCATCCACAGACACATGTATCTTACGGTTATACGCACGGCGATTGGAGACGTCTATCTGCTTGTGGAGAGATTTTGTCAATATGCAAAATTTGTTAGAAATCTCTGGGGTGTGTTGTCCCACGATGATCTGAACTCTGGGCTCTTTTCCTTCTCAAACAATGAGGACGACACGCCAACACTCTACTTAGCCAATCAAATTCTTCACCCCCGTCTCACGCGTCCTGTTGGCTTCAAGGGACTTGGTTATTCTGCTGTCTTGGAGAAGTTTTCCCAAATAGATTTTTGACAACTTGAGAAAAATTCAAGTTCCATTTTGGTCAGGGGTAGGGGTAGGGGTAGAACTGCTTTCAGGAATGTACGGAAAAAGAAAACAGAGAGATAAAACAGATAAAAGACCAAACAAAAAAGAATTTAGAAAAAAAAAATGTATGAGACAATTTCACCCGTCTTTTACGATTCTTGGAATATTTAAAATAATGCCCAAGATTCATGCCTTCTGACTTTTTCAGTTAATGTAAAATGTAATTTTGGAGGAAAGATTGATTTTCGTATCCTCTCTGGCAAAGTCAGGTGCCCCGAAAATAAAGGCATGCCAGAACCTTTCTCTGTCGACAGATATGGAATAAATATATGTACACCGGGGCACAAGCATGATTCTTATTTAGCTTTCAAAACAATCCCAAAAGAAAAACACTTGAACGTGTTTGTTGAATTTGAGGAATTTTCTGATATTACGCACACACACACACATATATATATATATATATATATATATATATATATATATATATATATAAGAGAGAGAGAGAGAGGGGGGGGGGGCAAGAGAGCTTTTTAGTTAATCAGAATAGAATGGCATACCAATAATTGTTTTTCTACTGGTAAAAAGATTTTAAAAGCCGTTTTAATAAATTTGTTTTGGTGGATTTATGTCACAAATAATTTATTTATGTTTTATTAGAATATTTTATAGATTTTTCTAATGAGAAGTTGAATTAAACTTCTCATTAAAAAAATCGAAAAAAAAATGATGAAATTTGAATGTATTTGTAAAAATATAAATTCAAAC
>OY744524.1:10651854-10749354 GCA_963556195.1 Sepiola atlantica | reverse complement strand
GGATAACTCAAAACAAAAGTACAAATTTAGAGATTACTTATGTTCGCAAGAAGGATTCAATGAAGATTTGACAAAATAATACCTATCAAGCAAAATTTTGAAAAGTATAATATATATACAATAACAATTTTCAAGCATAAAATCTAATTTAAAGATTATAAAGATTTTAAAGTTTGCTGGAACGAAAAAGTTGTTTAGAAACGAATTGTGTATATCCTCTAACGTCTGAAATGGATTGTTAAACGACACTAACCTGCTTAAAAAAGATTATACATCTGAAGCAAATCATCGTAGGGAAGAGCTTATGAAGGTAATTTATGATTTGTTTGAAGTATCAAAACGTCGAGTATCACCAGAACAGAAATGCCCTAACAAGCGTACAAGACAACCATCTCCATCCAAACAGAAGTATTTTCAAATAAAGAAGAACTTAAAAACAGTTTCAGTAAGTGAAAAATATACAAATCGGTCGATTAATGACAGTTATTAGTGGTATTTTGTTTGTTTAATTTTCAATTTTCAGTTGTTAAACATACGACATCGAATCTCCACATCTAGTAAAGAATGGAAGCCTTTGCGGCTGCGATACAATTTCTGACATCAGAAACAATTAAAAAATAAATCCAAAACTAAAAAGCTATGCAAGTCGACAGAAGATCAAATTTTCTTGCTTTGGTAAATATTTATTAGTTGTAAAATTGTTCTTTTATTTTAATTCTCTTTTTATGTTAACTATAATGCACCTTTGCCGAAATATGTTTGCATATCATTTTCTCTCCTTGTGTGTTACAAAATTATTTACCATGCAATGTATACAGAAAAGAGTGCACAGTTAAAAGACTACCGGATCTGTTGTGATTAAATTACACGCTAACACAATTCAAACCATGAATTCGCAATTTCCACTTAGTTAAGCGTAAAGAATGAAATGTGTTTCACCATTAAATAGGCTTAAAAGGTCTATATGAAAGGTGTAAACCGAAAGTTCACCCAGGAAAGGGTAAATAAACAATGTGTATTTAATTACTCATACACAATAATAAAAATAATTTCAAGGGGCATTGTGTTTCACAATTAAATAGCTATAAAATTTTATATGAAAGGTGTAAATCCAAATTTCACCTAGGAAAGGGTAAATAAACAATGTGTATTTAATTACTCATACACAATAATAAAAATAATTTCAAGGGGCATTGTGTTTCACAATTAAATAGCTATAAAATTTTATATGAAAAGTGTAAATTCAAATTTCACCTAGGAAAGGGTAAATAAACAATGTGTATTTAATGACTCATACACAATAATAAAAATAATTTCAAGGGGCATTGTGTTTCACAATTAAATAGCTATAAAATTTTATATGGAAGGTGTAAATCCAAATTTCACCTAGGAAAGGGTAAATAAACAATGTGTATTTAATTACTCATACACAATAATAAAAATAATTTCAAGGGGCATTGTGTTTCACAATTAAATAGCTATAAAATTTTATATGAAAGGTGTAAATCCAAATTTCACCTAGGAAAGGGTAAATAAACAATGTGTATTTAATTACTCATACACAATAATAAAAATAATTTCAAGGGGCATTGTGTTTCACAATTAAATAGCTATAAAATTTTATATGAAAGGTGTAAATCCAAATTTCACCTAGGAAAGGGTAAATAAACAATGTGTATTTAATTACTCATACACAATAATAAAAATAATTTCAAGGGGCATTGTGTTTCACAATTAAATAGCTATAAAATTTTATATGAAAGGTGTAAATCCAAATTTCACCTAGGAAAGGGTAAATAAACAATGTGTATTTAATTACTCATACACAATAATAAAAATAATTTCAAGGGGCATTGTGTTTCACAATTAAATAGCTATAAAATTTTATATGAAAGGTGTAAATCCAAATTTCACCTAGGAAAGGGTAAATAAACAATGTGTATTTAATTACTCATACACAATAATAAAAATAATTTCAAGGGGCATTGTGTTTCACAATTAAATAGCTATAAAATTTTATATGAAAGGTGTAAATCCAAATTTCACCTAGGAAAGGGTAAATAAACAATGTGTATTTAATTACTCATACACAATAATAAAAATAATTTCAAGGGGCATTGTGTTTCACAATTAAATAGCTATAAAATTTTATATGAAAGGTGTAAATCCAAATTTCACCTAGGAAAGGGTAAATAAACAATGTGTATTTAATTACTCATACACAATAATAAAAATAATTTCAAGGGGCATTGTGTTTCACAATTAAATAGCTATAAAATTTTATATGAAAGGTGTAAATCCAAATTTCACCTAGGAAAGGGTAAATAAACAATGTGTATTTAATTACTCATACACAATAATAAAAATAATTTCAAGGGGCATTGTGTTTCACAATTAAATAACCACAAAAGGTTTTATATGACTGTAAAACAAACCAGCCAAATTTCACCTAAAAGGGTCTACCTAAATAAGACCGAATGGAACGTTTGTTTTTCATATTAAAAGGAAAGAACTAACATACTCGATATCAAAATAATTTCAAGGGGCATTGTGTTTCACAATTTAATAACCACAAAAGGTTTTATATACTGTAAAACAAACCAGCCAAACAATTTATAATTGTCATGTCGTACCTAAATAAGACGAATGGAAACGTTTGTTTTTCATATTAAAAGGAAAGAACTAACCTGTTCCGATGGATACTGCACCCCATAGACTGGTATTGTCTTGGCCTTCGGGGCTTGATTTACACCGGTCTATAGGTCTATCTTGTGCAGTTCTGAGAGGTCCACCCTCCCAGGCCTTGCCTCCCCTCTTTAGGGAGGAGTAAGTTAATAGCTTACTTCCTGAGGCGCCCCTACCGGGGAATGGCGACGGGGCTGCCTCGGCAATTTTTAATGGCCAGAGTGCTCACCTTCTCGGGTGCTGGCTTTTCAAGCCCTACTTTCCGACCCGACCATGGGTCACATCTTACCTTGTGGGAGGAAGATAAAACTGGCCTTGTGCCTAACCTCCTAAAAGGGAGGTAAATTATACTGCAAGGTTTAGAGTAACTATTGCCTTATTGGTTTCAAGAGGCCATCTTCTCAAGCAGTTTCTCTTCTTTCAGACGTAATGGTTGAGTTATTATACATAGGACATCTCGTTTAGGGAGGGAGGAGTGGTGACGGTTTGCTAATTGCTGAGGCATCCTTACCAAGGAATGTAGATGGGTCCATTCTACAGCTATTTTTGTACCGGTCCAGTATTCCCCATTTTCTGGGGAACTGGACTTCCCATTTTAAAGCTCGACCTTGTGTCACATCACACATTGGTGGAGATGCTAGTAAATCGCTAGACTTACTAGCTCAATTTAGCGATTGCTGAATTACTCTATTCACCTAATATCTTTTGTTTAGCAAATTTTTTTTTCTAACGCTGAATACTTGTATTTATCCGAATTAACTTTTTCAGTTAATAGTCGGATTACAACAATTATTTAAAAATTGGAATATTTCTTTTTTTTTCTTTTATAGCGTCATTTTCTCTTATTTTAATGGCCCCTATTTACTTACCTTGCCTCGAAGATAGAGTTAGACACAAGGTCGGTTTTTAATGTAGGGAAAAATCCAACTTCCCAAAAAGTTTGGTTTGGTTTCTGGCATATCAACCATCTGTGGGTTATTTCATGCTGAATAAAGTTGTCAAATATAATTCTATAGGTAGGATAATTATTTATATTCCTACAATACATTGCTCTTAGAATACATTGCTCTTTGAAAACATTACTCTTTAAAGAGATTGCTCTTTGATAATAACCACACCCAAGCTAAAAAAGACTCCTACAATCTTTCACGCGGGAGACCCATACCACTAGTTTTCTTTGAAATAAAGTTGTCAAACATAATTCCATAGGGCAATTATTTATATTCCCAGAATGCATTGTTCTCAGAATGAAATTACATGGCGAAAGTGAAAACATTTCTCTTAGAAGGTAACTTTACTGAGAGAGAGCAGCATTACTCCCACCAAATACCAATCCCAGCAAAACATGGCTTCTTTGGAAACATTACTCTTTGGAAACATTACTCTTTGGAAACATTACTCTTTAGTATTGATAATTGTTGTTCTCAACGTGATTGACTCTCAGCCACCGCCTTCTAGTATCGATTTGGGGAGAAAAATAAAAAATAAAATAAAAAAGAGAAATAAAGTTTTGATTTTTTGAAGAAACACATTGGATACTACGGTTGGGGATGAACTTATAGATACTAGCGTATGACATGACTAGCCGATTGAGCAAATCAGACCTCTCCGATCTACCGTCTAGCCAAAGTAATAACCCGAAGTGACCAAGCCACGGACAGCTCAGCTACCAGGATCCCATCCTAAGATATCACGGGTCGCCACCCACGGCCAACAGGTGGCCCCATTTTCAAGAACGAGGTGGTATTCAGCATGGGATTGCAGTTGGCGAATTTGCGGCCTCGTCGACAGGACATCTTCCCAAAAAGGAACACTCTGGATTGAGACAACAGCAAATATTGCCCCAGTCTAAAAGTCCCATTCCCTGACCGAGCACAAGAAAGATGAAGTGTAGTATCAGAACAGATACTACACTTCGCTCTTAGCCAAAAGGTCAGTCATAGAATATTAAGAACATTAAATATTAACAATTTAGATATAGTTGAATATCAGTCTGTAATAAAAATTATTCTCATGGAGGTCACAATAACATAAAGAATAGCAGTTTTCCATTTTTTTTAAAAATCACAAAATGGGTTGATATGTCATAAAAGAAAACAAGACGAAAACAAAGTTAAATTGATTCTTCAGCAATAGACCTTAGTATCTGAAGTGAACTTGAGTCAGCCAAAAGTTCCTCGCTTTCAAATTCCATCAAAGGGAAGAATATTTCAATAAAACAAGATTGCAAGATTTTGCAGACAGCAAAATCAAAGAAGTCACCTATTTGCCAAACTAGCACTTTCTTTTATTAAAAGCATAAATCAGAAGGAAATCATTTAACAATTATGAAATGCGAATTTTGGAAACATATTCTCAGTTTGATATTCTCAGACACATCAAGACGGAAATGATTTTTAAGTATTCTAGCAAACTTCAGAGCAAAATTCGGTTATTTTGGGGAGAAAAATCTCTTTTTAATAATCTTTGGGAGTTTTTCACATCAAATGTAGGTCTAATATATAAATAGAAAGTATTTTAGATAAGTAACTTCATGTATATGTGTAGATCTACATTGCATTTTAAATAATATTCATAATATATATATATATATATATATATATATATCTATAAACTAGCTGAACCCGTCGCCCGGTGTTGCACGTGAGAAAGTACTACCTATTGCATGACGTCGAATAAAAAAGAAACGGCCTATTGTTGTTTCTCCCCCCCCCCTCTACCTTGTTGGCGAATGCTATGAATTAAAAAAAAAAAGAAAAAAATGGTAGAGTAGAATGGGATCGAACGCTGAAACTGGTGATCCTAACGACTGCCTTCCTAACGACTGCGCCACCGTTTCGAGTTAAAAATTCCTGTGAAAATAGGTCAATTAAGCTAAGCTTGATTATGGGTATGCATGTTATGTTAAGATTCAGCAATGACACGGTTTATGTCATTTGTAGATGATGAAAATGATTGGATTTGGGCAAGTTTTCTATAATATGCGTGTTAAAGGTTTATGATTTTGAAAATGTAATTGTATCGGGGTCTACCAGTATCTTGGTGCTTATTGAATTAAATAGGAAGTCGATTCGATCAAGAAATTGTAGCCGCCATGTTGAATGAATAAATGTTGCAGGAACTGTGTTCGTTAATTTCATTCGCTTAATTCCGGAATGAATATAAATGTAGATGTCATAGGTAGAATTTGAAATAACGTAATCTGATATTCGCGGAAAATCATCGGAGTGAACGGGAGCGGTCATTAAGTCTTTGCGTATTGCTTTATATTATGTAGTAAATTAATACCAGGCAAATAATAAATAAGAACCGGTGTTTTGTGAAAATTAAACTGTGTGTATCAGTTCCCGGTGTCGATGAGTAGAGTGACAGTACAGAATTGTTAGGGAGGAAAGTTTTTGCTACCACCTATATGGAGTTGGTGTGTCGGAGAGTTATAGATAGTGGGCCAAATGTAATATTTAGTGTTAGCTGGAAAGAAATAATAAAAAATTTACTAAAATACACTCGAGTGAATAAGTGTAGTATAGTGGTGAGTTTAGTAGCCTGTGATGCATGTGGTTATTTTCCTATACTCCGAGAAGGCACAGGGAAAAAAACGTCTCTACTTTATATTTTAGATATATATACATATATATAAATATACTTTAAAAATGTGACCCATTCGGTCGTCCATTGAGCTCGGGTTAAATTGTTTGAATTAAGAAAAAAGTGAGTTTGCAAAGGCAGTTAAATATAAAAAGTAAAAAGACAAAATTCAAAACGAACCTCTATATTTCTTTTTACATTTCCTACTAGTGGTTAAATAATATTACTGCCCGTGGTGATATTCCTTTTTATTTATAATGAATTATTCCAATCTTTGTTTTGTTTTTTTTGTCCCCTTTACTGTTGAGAGAGAGAGTGAGAGAGTGAGAGAGAGAGACAGAGACGGACGGAGAGTGTGTGTATATGTGGTGTGACGGAAACATATATATGCCAGAAAAAATACACTGGGCCGACCAGCTAACATATAAAGGAATTCTTAATAAGAAGAGAACACCTACGCCGGTCCACTACAAAAGCAGGAAATGGAAATAAAAATAAAAGTAGAAAAAATAAAATAAAATAAAAATAAAAATTTAATTAATGCAGAAATGAAAATACTAATCTGTACACTTTAGAATAGATTTAGGATAAGCACAACCATGTACCAGTTCTCCCATACTGTGTTTCTTTCCTTTTTAAAAGACATTTTTTTAAAATGTTTTTGAAAACAATTTTTTAAATACTTTTTTGGAGATTATTTTGGGAATTTTTTGAAAATACTGTTGGGAGAAATGCCTCTGTTGGGAGATACTTATTTTACCAGATAGACCATACAATTTAGCCTCCAATCCGCACTAACTTATTCATCCATCCATGCCTTAGATATGTGTATTTCACTGAATGTCTTTCATTATAATGCATTCGTATATGTGTACGTATGCATATGGATGTATATATGTATATATATGTCAGTAGATTTGTATACTCATTCATTATCCGAGTTGTTGAGGAATTTCTTATTTTTTTGATAAAATCTTTTCACTTTCTTAATTATTTAAGCCCAATAAGTGTTTTTTTTTAAATGGAAATGGAGAAGAAGCGGAAGATTTATCTCCTTTGCATCTGAAGCAATAGAGGGCGTTTTATTGTTTGCAGCGGTGTAGATAAAAGTGTTTTTCCACGATTTATCGTAGGCTTAAACTATTGTCACTCATTACTGATTTCTGATACTAAAGGTGTTCTGTTTCCGGTGTGAGTTTTTTTTTTAATTAATTTTTTTTAAATTTTATTTTTCCGGCGTCAGAGTCAAAACATTAGGCGGTCGTAGGTCATCGTAATCTCGACTTAATTTCATACATCCAGAAAGTAAAATCTTTTTCGACTGACCCAGGCTGCAAATATTCGTAAAATATATTGATGAAACCCCCAAAACTAGATAGAAATGGGGCAAAGGATTTAAATATCGTTACAACCTCATACAGCAAGCGAGTCACCATTTTCGAAAGCAGCAGACCACAACGGAGGCTGAGGATAGTCCATAGAGGGGGTCACGTGCTGTTCCCCTGTTTGGATTTAAAAACCGATGTTGTTCTTAACTTCTATAATACACACACACACACATATATATATATATATATATATATATATATAACTTATTTTTAATATAGCAGGAAAAATTCCAGCAGAGTGCTCGATTAATTAAGAATTAAAGTTAAAAATTAAAAATTCATAGTGTAATATTTATTTATTTTGGTACAGAAAAAATAGTACAACATTCGTACCGTCGGTTTCAAGCACAGGAGGACTTAGCCATCCGGCTCTCTTCAGCTTCTGTTGTCATCTGTTTCGAAATTTCCGAAACAGATGACAACAGAAGCTGAAGAGAGCCGGATGGCTAAGCCCTTCTGTGCTTGAAACCGACGGTACGAATGGTGCACTAATTTTTCTGTACCAAATATATTATGATATGAATGTGTATATAGGTATGTCATTATATGGAATGTAAATCAATTTAATTCATATCTATAATATATCAAATTCATGTTTCCTTTCATCATAATTTTCATGAGTAAGCATATATATATATATATATATATATATGTATATATATACATATATACAGACGAGACGGAATATTCTACTCTTTTAATTTTATTAGACCCCTTTTTTGCAAGTGTATGTCAGTATCTAACTTTATATAATTTTCCACAATAATTTTTCGTCATGAAAAGAAAGTGATGACCATCATTTTAGTTTCTGATGATTCCAACATCATCCACCATTTATCAACCAGCCAAAGTCAGAATTGACTTTTAAGCAATTTCAAAACTTGTTTTCCAAATAAAAAGGGAAAAAGAAACGGCGGGAATGGGTGAAGAAAAAGTCTAGAATATAAATAAAACTTTTCAATGAAAGAATCAATTCCATTTTCCGAAATTGCCTCTATTTCAGTTTGGCAGGTTCCATCATCAAGGCACAAGGTCAAGCCTTGATGGGGAAACCGCTTAATAAAGACAACGCACAAAGAATGTGTAACTTTGAAATTGGAAATCTTAATATGGTTGACAGATTGCAAGTGAATCATTCCGGAAGAAGAAAATAAAAACATTAATGAGAAAAGAGGATGGAGATATTGGGATGGGGAAATGTGAAGAGGGAGGATACTGTCAAGAACGGATAGTGCGACAGACATCTTGTCAGTTTACTTTCTTTTTGTTATTACCATGTCTATTGCTTTGGCTCAACCCACCACCACCACCACATTCACCCTGGCTTCTCAATTCTCTACCGCCTTTCTTTTACTGATTTTTATTGCATTCTCTTCTTATTGAATTCACTGCTTGTTTTACTTTTCATCTAAAATCTTTGTTTTCTCTCTCTCATATATATATATATATATATATATATATATATATGCACACGTTTGTTATTGTTTTTTTGGTGATAAAGACAGCTGAATGTATTCAGTTATCTTGCGGTGCAACATTTAACCTAAATGATACAGGAAGAGTTATTTCCCCTACACTGTACTGGTCAATATGCCTCTCTCCCTCCCTCCAGCCTCAAAAAAAAAAAAAATTCACCCCTGACCACAACAAAAATCTCCCCTCTCCCACTCTTTTGACTATTTCCTTCACACTCTTAACCACCCATCCCGCCCACTTTCAAGTTATCTTCATTTCTTCAAATCTTTTTCTAAAACTATGATACCACTTACATGCTAAACACAGTTTCCCTCTTCTCTCCTCTTTCCCCAGCCTCTCAAAATCCATGCCACATCTCACCACGACAAAAATCTCAGCCCCCCCTTTTCATCTCTCCCACCCTGAGGCAAATTCACTAATATTTTCACCCCCCTCCCTCATTTCACTGCTGCCTTAATGGTACCCACTCAAATCTTTCCATATTCATTTCATTCTTCGCCACCACTGACTTCTCGCAGCCTGAACTCTCCTCCAGTGTTCACAATAGCCACGGCTACTACTTTTCCTTTATCACTCCATCATGTCAACCCAAAATTTCGATGTACTTGCATGACATTTTTCTTCAAATTATCATCCTGAGGAAGTCTTACAATAAAGACGAAACGTTGATGAATATATAAACAACTATCTCTTGGTTTTTCCTTTTTCATTTCCCATTGCGTCGGATTATTCTCATCCTTCCTTTCTCATATATATATATATATATATATATATATATATATTACTCTTCATCTCTTCTTTTTTCTGAGCATCCTTCTGTCCTTTTAAAACATTTCCCTGTGCTGTCGCTCCACTTTTTCTGATTGTATTTCGCTCTTTCGCTGTTTCATCTGATACCCTTCTCTTCAAATCAAACATTTATTTCATCCCTTTTACTCTTCCATAGTTTAGATGCGTCCCTACACCTTTAAAAGAGGATTAGTCTGTCAGCCTGTCTGTCGCACTTCAGTTTGAAATAGCATTTTCATTGCTAAACACGTAGATTTAATGGGCGCATCTTTTCTTTTTAAATGTGTCCCCCCTATCCCTGAAAGAGGCTCTGTTCATAGGCATGTTTGGCACGCCGAAGTTTAAAATATCCCCATCGCTGGCCTAGCATGGCTTAGGTTTGAAATAGCATTTCTAGATGCGCCCAAGCATTTCTACAAGACATTTTTTAACTAGATGCTGTGTTTGTTTTTGTTGTATTTACTTTCCTGGATTTCTTTTTACTTACAATCAGATACTCACAAGAGGGACCATGTGGGGGTTGCTAACATCCATAGTTGAAGTGATGCTATGAATCCAACAGTCATCAGTCCACGTCGGTAATCACTTCACAGGTAAGACATTAAATGTCTATTTAAATGTTCAAATTCTTTTGAGATGTAGTGTTTAAGTTGTTATGATACTAAATATTCTTAATAAATATAGCAAAATTATCAAAGTGGTGGTTGTAGTGAAGTGTATACCAACATGGAATTGTGACCTGGGTGTGTCAAGTTCGAATCCAGTCAGTTCCCTTGCACACCTTTCACTATGGATGTTGGCAACCTTCGTGTAGTCTTTCCTGTAAATATCCGATTCTAGAAAGAACTGAAGAAACCAATGTCAACAATAGACTCAAGACAGTCAAAAGTTAAACAACACAGATTCATACGAAATTACATATCAAGGTATTTAAGAATAATGTGTGCATTTTATCTGTATGGGAACAATGTACTTACTTGTATGTTTAATCTATGTATACAAGTCTCAGTTTTGGTTTTTATAATTTGTTGTAGACAAAATATTAATAAATGTTCTGTCTTTGTTCATCACATGCTTTTTACCATCTTTTATTGTCTATGTGTGCATTACTGCCAAAATAATCCTTGGCCACGTTACACAGATCATTAATTAAAATTCTCTACCCACGTGTTGCTTATCTTGACAAAATAGATTATCAAATATTCTCTATTTTTCAAAGGTATTTAGCGATGGTGTGATAGTCACTTTAAAATATATATCAGTAAACATGAAATGTTTGAAGTGTTTAACGATAATATAGTGTTAGATACTAAAATGAAACAATAAAATAAAAGAAATTATTGAATACTTAACATTCTAAGCTGTTTACTAATAAACACTGAACTAAAATACTATGTATTTTCTTTCTAATTCCGTCTTTTTTTCTGTCACACGTAAGTCTGAAATAGCATTTTCAGCAATAAACGTGCAGATTAAATGGACGCATCTCAGTTCTTGTTTTTATCGGTTTCATCTGATAGTTTTGCACTCTTTTCTCCATCTATTTTGACCTCCTCGTTGTCTTTTAACTAATTCCTTTCTCCTTCCCCAAAACTACAGTTTCTCCACTCCTCTCTCTGCTTTCAACATCCAATTACAGTTCACTGTCTCTCCATATACCAACCATCCTTAATGCAATATATCTCACCCTTCGTGATGTCTCATTCCATGAAGCCATTTGAAAACAGACGAAAGGACATTTTCTGAATGGCTTAGAATCTAGGCCACATTTTCCTGCTGATGAAGTCAAATACTAAACGACTGACCCAAATGCAGAGTCAGTTCAATTCTTCTGATTTTAATCCATTTTCTTATAGTGCAAGTTGATAATAATTCGGACTTTTGTCTCAGAAATTTCCTTAGCAGGAAATCAAACGGACAGACATTTCTAGAAACTACAAAGCCATATATAGATATATATATATATGTGTGTGTGGGGGGGGGGGTGTATAGCGTATGGGTTATTCGAAAAAAGAAAAGTAATCACTAAAGTTCCAGATCGTAAGAATGCGAGAGCAAAAATACAAATTATTTATTTAAAAAACTATACATTACATATTAAGATGACGTACCATGGTTTTATTAATATGGGGGAACTGTTTATGTTTAGTAAATGCCCTTACAACCCATCTTAAATCTCCGGCGACACACGAAATAAAAACAGTTGGAAAACTCGAATCCAACGATCACCGTCCTTATTTGGTGAGTCGCCGAATACTTGAGATGGGTTGTAAATACTTTTACTATATCTTTACTAAATTCTTACTTGAGTAAAATAAAAAGGTCGTAAATTTATTCCAAACTAATTGGAATAATCTTATTAAAATGTATCCGGTCAGTCTCTAAGAGGGATTTGTAAGGTGTTTTTAGTTAAGCAAGTGGAAATGGAACATCAAGAAAAAAATACGGAACTTTTTGCAAATGTTTTAGTTAGTTCATTATAGTTATAGACAAAATATAAATATAGAAGCACCACACCGTGGACATTCTGCAATGGGATGTATACCGTCTTCACTTTCTTCTTACAATTGTAAGTTAAATATGCTTAATAAATAAAACTACGTATTTTAATATCCATCTGCTTTTAGTTAATAAAACCACCGATTTTATTAACAACTAGCTGGAACCGGTTCCCGGCGTTGTACAAGAGAAATAGGAAAGAATAAATGAAAATTTGTCGACATCCGAACGAACGCAAATAGGTCACACCGGAATGATATTCACAATAGTTTAAGTACTACATATTACATTGATTTCTTTTCAAATGACTACATAATAACGTTGATTTTTAAAAATCCGGCCCATAGTTTTCTTGTCCTTCCTTCCTCCCTCGTAGACAGAAGTTTAATAATGTAAAATGAAAATAATAATAAAAAAGTTGTGTGAGACGACTGGGATCGAACCATAAACTTCTCGGTCTTGGATCTATGCTGCTAACGTTTCGGCAACGAAAGCGAGTAAAAATCTATGAAAAATAGGTCATTTAAACGAAGCCAATCAGTGTTATCGTACGATCAGCGCTAAGGCGACCGAATATAGGATCCACCAGTCACATGTGTTGGGTCATTTCTATACCAAGAAATCGATGTTTTTTTTCCCAATTTTTGGATATTAGGTGTAGAAATCAGAAAAGGTACACTTTATGGATTACTGTCGAGTATCTTGGTGTATAGTGACTTAATCTGGAAGTCGAGTCGTTGATGAAATTTTAGCTGCCATGATGAAAGATGAAATACTGCAAAGAACTATGTTCATAAATTGCATTCTCTAAAAACCGAAATGACTATTAATGTATATGTAATAGGTAGAAATAACGTAATCCGATATTCTCGAAATTCAGCAGAATTAGCGGGAGCGTGCATTAAATGTGTGCATTATGTTTTGTATTGTGTAGTAAATTAATAGCAGACAAATAGGAAATTATAACGGACAATTTTTTGAAAAGTAGACATTGTTTATTAGTTCCAGGTGTCGATGCGGGATAGTGTCAGTACTAAAGTGTTAGGGGGAAAAGTTTTTGCTACGACTTATATGGAGTATGTTTTGAAGAGAGTCGAAGATGATGGGCTAAAAGTAATATCTAGTGTTAGCTGGAGAAAAATAATAAATTTACTATCACACGCTCGAGTGAATAAGCGTAATATAGTAGTGATCTTAGTAGCCTGTGATGCATGTGGTTATTTTCCTATTCTTCAAAAAGGTACAGGGGAAAAAAATCGTCTTAACTTTATATATTAGATGAAAGAAAAAAAAAAAACAACAATGTTCAAATAATTTTTTTTTGTTTTACAGATAATCTTCACCAATGGTGATTAATTAAAATGGAACTATTATCAAAGATAGACATTTTCAAAAGCTGTTTGCAATTATTAAGGATAAAATGGTGGGCAGTTTCATAAGGCGTCTTAATCAGAAAATAGGGCATCTTCCTGTTGATCAAAGTGTACAGAATAAAAATCATGCCCATAATTTCTATTCTTAAACGTGTATATATATATATATATATATATATATATATAAATTATGTCGGACGGATTTAAAAAGTTGGCCCTAAATAGCATTTAAGCTGTAAAATCAAACTTTGTTTCTGACTAGCCAAATTTCGTTTCTTATTGTTGTACTATGTTATTGGCAATACACTAAAATACTTCGCTAAAATTTTTTTTTTTTAAATACTTGATCCGGTTCAGCAGATTGCTAATATGGAGACATTCTAAAATAACCACCTAAAACAACATCAGCTATTCAGAGCTTACGTTCCTTATTTACTTTTTCATCTTAGATGCTAAACTAAACAAAAAAGACGTGGTTATAGAACATAGTAATTTTTACAAAACAAATGCGAACGTAATGCAGCCTGGGCAACACCGGGACATACACCTAATATATATTATTTATTAATTTATGTCTAATACCTATTGTTCAAATTTCACAAAAAATCTGAACTTTCAGGAAGGGCTTCCGTCCTCTATCACCCCACCCCTTTGAATAAAACTACATTAAATTAAATATAGCTCACATTCCCCACCTTTATGCCTAACAGCCGTGTTTCAAAATTCTTAATTGTTGGTTAATTAGTTTAGGAGTGAATCCTATACATAGAAACATACCTAACATTATAAATATAGGTATATGTCAACAATCGCTTCTAATGTACTATGTATGTATGTATGTAAGAATAGCATGTAAAATAAGGTAAAATCGATGGTTAAGACCCGGATGAAAAGGTAATAGGTTGAAACAACAAAAAAGACGGTCAGTAAAAACATACATATATATATATATATATATATATATATATATATATAAATGTGTGTGTGTGTGTGTGCGTGCGTGCGCACACGTTTCGTCCATTCACACATTAAAAAAAGTGTCACAACACTGTTCATTAACAGCTAACAGCAGATATACATTCAGACACAGGAAAGTTGAAACAGACTGGGGTAGGTAAGGAGAGAGAGAGTAATTCACACTTGTATATATATGAGTAAGAGTGGGAAAGAGCATGCTATATTAGTTAAAAGAGAGAGAGATAACATAAAATATTTGTTTGTTTGGAAAGTAATCTACGCCATGTATTTTCCTTGATGTCTCGTTTAGATTGAACTCATTGGAGTTTGTCTCTAGAATTATAAAACTTATATATATATATATATATATATATATATATATATATTATAGAATAATTTATTTTTAAAAAAATAACAAAATACATTTCGTTGTTGGGGTTTTTCAAAATATTCTTATTATTGCTTTCCATCAACGTTTCTAGTGTGGACTTTTATATTGTATTCAAAAACACGTAAACCACGTGATACACACACCAGGCATTCAAACACACACCGTCATAACACTAAGACGAATTTCATCTTGGCTGCGATTAAAAAGAAAAGTAAACGAAAAAAAAAGAAAAAATGCTTATACTTTTGACAAAGGCATATTCGCTGAAAGATCAAGATTTTAGAATAGATAAATAATTTATTTTAAAAAACAGAAAAAAATTACGTTATTCTGGTTTTTCAAAATATTCTTATATATATATATACATATATATATATATATATATATATATATAACAAAAACAATTATTTTATATATTTTAGATCGATTTTTATGGGAATCAAATTCCAAAGCAAAATGAAGCTCAATATTTAGACTATTAAATAGTTATTTCAAAATTTCTAATGGAGTTATAAATAAATAAAATGACAGGTCAAAGTTATATTCTTTTATATATATATATATATATATATATATATATATATGTATGTAGAATCGGCCTACAAGAAAATAAACAATAGAATACAGAAATTTGTGACTCACTGTTTTGTTGATTAGTCCCGTCAGGGCAGCAGAAGCAAATATAAGTATATTTTATTTTATTTGGCATTAAAATTTTCAGTGACCCTATCACTTTCTTCAGCCAAGAATGAGATCAACATCGTAGTAATCTCTTTTCTGTTTAGGTTACTTTTCTCATGCGTAAAAACACATATGTTAATTTTAAACGTGTGTTTTTGTTCAAACCTCGTACTTTCTCTGACAACTTCTTTTATACATTTCCATTATATAACGAATTTTGTCACTTAAAAAAATTATTTCGTGCAAGGAGTTTTTTTTTGTAGAGTCTACTTGTTTTTTTTTCCTTCTTGTAATTCCTTTCTTTTTTTTTTTGGGGGGGGGAGTCTTTTCTTACAGTTTTGTGAAAGTTAATTTTATCTACTCTTCCCATCTTGGCCTTTTGGCTAAGATCAAAGTGTAGTAGCTGTTCCGATGGATACTACACCCTATAGACCGGTATTGTCTTGTCCTTCAGGGCTTGACTTACGCCGGTCAATGGGTCTGTCCTGTGCAGTTCTAGGAGGTCCACCCTCCCAGGCTTTGCCTCTCCTCTTTGGGGAGGAGTAAGTTTATTGCTTACTGTCTGAGGCGCCCCTACTGGGGAATGCCGACGGGGCTGCCCAGGAAATTTTTAAATGGCCAGAGTGCTCACCTCTCAGGCGCTGGCTTTTCAAACCCAACTTTCCCGACCCGATCTTGGGTCACATCTTACTTGTGGGAGTAGGATAAAACTGGCCTTGTGCCTAACTCCTGGAGAGGAGTAAATCAATACTCTTCCCAGGAGTTAGTTTTCCTAAAAGTAAAAACAAATAGTGAATATAAAACGAATTTTATTTGTGCATATTTTATTGTGGAAAATATACCTTAGTGATTGATCAGTCAGGTAAAATATTTGCGATATTAGTGAAGGTGGTAATCGTCTGTATTTCTGAGATGAGGTGTCTTCATGGATTTCAGTGTTTGGTCTGACTTCCTCATCTTGGCTGCCACGATCACAACGTTTCGGCCGTTCTGCTCTCCTACCTTCATCAGGTGGCCTGTATCGAACTCGGGAACCGTCCGTCTGGACTCTCGAACACAATCCCTTTATTGTCACGGGGGTACTATGCTTAAACTCCATTTTTTGGTCAGAGGGCAGAACGACCGAAACGTTGTGAGCATGCCAGCCAAGATGAGGAAGTCAGTCCGAACACTGAAATTAGTGAAGATGTTACGATAATTACTCAGGCAATGATGTCTAGGTTAGCAATTTTCTTTTCATATGAATCAGCATGTAATTTTTTTAACTAGATGCTGTTGTTGTTTTTGTTGTATTTACTTTCCTGGATTCCTTTTTACTTACAATCAGATACTCACAAGAGGGAGCATGTGGGGGTTACTAACATCCCTAGTTGAAGTGATGCTATGAATCCAACAGTCATCAGTCCGCGTCGGTATTCACTTCACAGGTAAGACATTAAATGTATATTTAAATGTTCAAATTCTTTTGAGATGTAGTGTTTAAGTTGTTATGATACTAAATATTCTTAATAAATATAGCAAAATTATCAAAGTGGTGGTTGTAGCGAAGTGTATACCAACATGGAATTGTGACCTGGGTGTGTCAGGTTCGAATCCAGTCAGTTCCCTTGCACAACTTTCACTATGGATGTTGTCAACCTTCGTGTAGTCTTTCCTGTAAGTATCCGATTCTAGAAAGAACTGAAGAAACCAATGTCAACAATACACTCAAGACAGTCAAAAGTTAAACAATACAGATTCATACGAAATTACATATCAAGGTATTTAAGAATAATGTGTGCATTTTATCTGTATGGGAACAATGTATTTACTTGTATGTTTAATCTATGTATACAAGTCTCAGTTTTGGTTTTTATAATTTGTTGTAGACAAAATATTAATAAATGTTATGTCTTTGTTCATCACACGCTTTTTACCATCTTTTATTGTCTATGTGTGCATTACTGCCAAAGTAATCCTTGGCCACGTTACACAGATCATTAATTAAAATTCTCTACCCACGCGTTGCTTATCTTGATAAAATAGATTATCAAATATTCTCTATTTTTCAAAGGTATTTAGCGATGGTGTGATAGTCACTTTAAAATATATATCAGTAAACATTAAATGTTTGAAGTGTTTAACGATAATATAGTGTTAGATACTAAAATGAAACAATAAAATAAAAGAAATTATTAAATACTTAATATTCTAAGCTGTTTACTAATAAACACTGAACTAAAATACTATGTATTTTCTTTCTAATTCCGTCTTTTTTTCTGTTACTTTGAAATATATCTGTTCTCTGCAAAAGACATGTCAAAAGTGATTTTTTAAATAATTCGATCTTAATTTTGGGGAGGGCTCACATGACGAGAGATCCAAGAATGTATATTTGTAAGAGGGAATGAGGGGAAACAATAAAAAGAGATTAAAAATTAGATGGAGGAGGGTTTCGTTTTTACAAAGAAGTTAAACAAGGAGTGACTACTCTAAAATCCTGGATTTTGCACATTCTAGAACATTCTCCAATTCCCCACTATTTAGTGAGCAAGCTCTCCATTCCCACCGCAGTTATCACATGAAAATAAACACATACGAAAAGATTCGTTATGTTTTTTTTCTAAATATATTTGGCCTATAAAAAGCATACAACAAATGTAACACTAGAACTAGACGCATACAGGTTAATGAGACTTTTGCATTTGTTTTGCCTTGACAAGTGCCTCAATGTTCGGTTCTACCTTTGAAATAGCGCAGTGCAAATCAGATTCAAGGTCAATCAGGCGGTTTCGCGATTTGTTTTTGATCTCATGTATTAAATTTTGAAGCAGTGGTTCTTCTGTCCGACCGGTCATTCCCCACTTGTCAACTCTGCCATTCCCCACCAGTGGGGAATACCCCACAGGTTAAGAACCACTGTTCTAGAAAGATCTAAAACTAGTTTTTAGTAACATGACAGAATTACTGAAGCCAACAAACCTGTTTGGTATTAACTCAAAGTTTACAAAAATTTCTTGTTTATCATTAAGTATTCAGCTAGAAATATAGTCTGCAATTATCTGTGGAGCTGACCGAGTTGATCTTTCATATGTTAGGCTCACTTAACTTAGCATTTGCTGCCAAAATTATTCTTTTCCATTGTTAACCTTTTATGAGAAATCTCAAACGTATTTAGTAAAATTGTACAAAATGGTGAAACTCGTATTAAACATCAATACCGCATTTATCAGCTGTACAACTAAAGTAGTCGTAATAATTGCGAGCAACATTTAAGAATTATTATAAAATTTGAGTGAATTCAGTTTAACTAAAGAAACAATTTCTTTTCCATCTTTTTCTGTCTTCTTTTCTAGGAAGGAACATTATCAAGAAATGACAATTGATAACTTCACTTCATTTACATTTCTTTTTCAGTTTTTTCACCTTTTGCTCGAAATTCAATATTATTAATTCAAAATATTGAATAAAGTGTGAGAAATTAGTTTAGGATGTTTCAGCTGAAAAATATGTTTCAAATTAAAAAAAAAAAATGATAAAAGAACGTTTGGGTTTTTAAGGAAAAGTGTTATTGGCATTCTTGAATGATATCATTTATGAAATGAAAAAGTTTTAGAAATTTTATTTTGAAATTGTTTTTATATTATGTAATTCCACATTTGGTAAGTTCTGTCTGCCAAACATGGTTCGCAATTATATAATGGAAAAGGTGTCTTTTAACACAACCATGATTATCTATCTATCTCTCTCATATATGTATATATATATATATATATATATATATATATAGGCGAGGAATACGGACGTTTGGGACATTTTTGGGAGGGTAGAATGAAATTAAACAAGTATAAAAACGAGAGGAAACGATTAAAAAGAAATTAATTATTGTACTGAGCCGGCTTTCGTCCACACTCATCAGAGTATTAACGTGGAAGTAATTAAATACGACTAAAACCTCAAAAAAAAACTTTAGGTTTTAGTCGTATTTAATTACTTCCATGTTAATACTCTGATGAGTGTGGACGAAAGCCGGCTTAGTACATTAATTAATTTTTTAAAAATCGTTTCCTCTCGTTTTTACTTGTTTAATTTCATTCTACCCTCCCAAAAATGTCCCAAACGTCCGTATTCCTCGCCGTTATTAAATTTTGTACCACAAAAAATTCATTTATATATATATATATATATATATATTACTATTTCATGTATCCACATAAAATTTTATAAGGAGATATAATTTTTGATGTATCAATTTTCAATATTTACTTCAACAGTGCTCGATACATAATTAGAGCTAGGTAGTAAGCTTAATTGACATAAATATATTTTCATAGCTTACTATATATATATATATATATATATATATATATATATATATGCATACATACACACACAAATACATATATGAATATGTAGAAACATAAATACATGTATTAATACATATATTCAGACACACACAAACATATATACACATATGCGTGTGTGGATATATGTATTAATATTTTATATGCATATATGTATTAATACATATGTATGCATATATATATAGAGACTAAGTTGCTGTATGTATGGGTACATATAATCAGATTGTGTGGATCAGCAAGCCTCACTTCTCGACCTGTTCTTGACTTCACTGCCCAGGGCTTGTGCAATGAATACTCATAGCCGGCTTGGGAACGCTGATCACCTTGTGGTAATGATTGATATCACCTTAAAATCTAATCCCAAAGCTGATGAGCTGTTGCTCAAAACGACCAGATACTACAAGCGGGCTGATTGGGAATCCATCAGAGATCACATCAATGGCTGAATCCTTAGAATGTGATCTCTAGTCTGTAGTAGAGTGAGCTCATGAATGAATGGTAACATTTAATGCTCCTAACACAAAGCTCATTTCCTTCAACAACTACTAGAAACCTCTTCAACCACCGATTGGCATGGCAAATAACACCCTTCCTGAGAGTCCTACATTCAAACTCCTCGGCCTAACATTAACAGGTAACATGAATTGGAACAAATACATTGAAGACATTGCCAAGGCTGCTGCAAAGAAAGTGGGCTCCCTCTACTGTGCTAGAAAACTTCTCTCACCTGACAGTATCCAATATCTCTACAAAGCCACTATCCGCCAATCTATGGAGTATTGTTGTCACATCTGGGCTGGTGCACCATCCACTACAAGTAATTCAATTGAATGTGCTCCGATGAACTTGCTGCTCTGGTGATCCCTCAATGTAAATACATTTGACCAACCTGACAATCAGCTAGATCCCATATATTCACTGTGAAGGTCCCCAGATACCGGAGAGCCTTCTACTCAAATAGTTTCTTTCCTAAAGCTGCCGGCATTTAGAACTCCCTCCCTGCTCCCTTTTTCTCCGACTGTACCGACATGCAGAAATTTAAAACTAATGTGAACAAGCATCTTACTGCACAGCTCCCAAATGAGGATGATCTCCCTAAACTTTAACGCCAATTCTCAGTAGTCCTTTACGTCTACAGTGACAACTTGCCTTGTTTGAGGTGAACTAAGTTTAAAAAAAGAAGAAATACATATAAGTAAATGTGTTGATAAAATATATACGCACACATATATAAATGTATTATTACATATTCAGCCGCAAATAAATAAATGTATTATTATATGTGTATACGCACATAAATGAATGTATAACTATGTGCATTCAGCGTTGGCCAAATGGTTCTACATATCAGGATTTGAGTTAAAAAATACTCGGAATCCGGGGTTTCGAATCGCATGACCAGTAGTGAATAGTCATATCTCTATGCTGATGAGTCCCGATTATAAAAAGACGAAACGTATACGTACATAGATAATAAACAAAACAAATATTTATTATATATATATATATATATATATTAGAGATGGGCGGTTTTACCGAAAAACCGCGGTTTTTCGATTTCGTCTCCATACCGAATACCGAATCGGTTTTTTATTTTTAAACCGTAACCGTTCGGTATTGTGTTTTTACTACAGTAAGCCACCATATACAAGGAAACACGGTTGAAAAGATTTTCTGATTTGAATAAAATTGAATATTACCAAAAAATGTTATATTAGTAAGAGGACAGATTGAACAAATATATGATAAAAACATTTAATTGACTTGTAGGAAGAAATCTTTGTTTACAGTTTGTTTATCATTAACATTTTGAATTTTCAAATGAAAAAAAGAGAAATACGACAGACAACATGATATCGTATTTTTAGCATAAACTATTTTCAAATGAAAAAGAAAAAATCAAACGCGTTCCGTATGATGTCGAAAATCTATTTGATTCAACTCAAAATTGTAAAATAATTGTTTATGTTTGTTTCAGAGTTATCTAAAAAAATAAGTTATTAAAATGAAATTTAAAAAAAATACTTGTTGTAAAAGTAAATAAACGAAAAGTAGCGAGCGAGTATAAACATTTAAAAAGAAAAAAAGTAGTTGCCAATGCTAGTATCACTTTATTCGAGTTATATTTTAGCTTCTGATGGGTTAAAGAATTAGATGGAAAGTATATTCAAACTCAGTTTTATTCTTCAGAAATCTTTCATGAATCTTTGGTCACTGTTTTAACGAGTTAACTGTTGAAAAGGTATCAGAACTTTGATTACAACAGTCAACACCTTAAAACTTATATGATTCATATCATGGAGAATGATTCAGTCACAAAATTATCGAAACAGTGGAATAATTCAACTAAACGTTGAATAATAACTAATCATCACATAAGAGAATGAATAGCTTCCATAGTAAAAAAAACTTAAAAAACAAACAAACCGAAAAACCGAAAAACTGAACCGTAAACCGAGGTTTTAAGGGAAAAAAACCGAAACCGATACCGAAACCAAAATTTCAAAACCGCCCAACTCTAATATATATATATATATAGTAATCCAGGTGAAGTAAATATCCATGGGATAGGAATCCAAAGAATTTCAACCGGGCGTATAAAAAGTGCTCAATATCAAAGAGAGCTTTATGTATGTGATTGTTTTTATTCAAACAGACATGTATAAAATCTGCGACACTGGCATATGGCGATGTTATCGATCTACAGCAGTTAAAAGCTGATATCTCATCAGGAAGAATTAGGATTTGATCCTTCCCTCAGATTAAAAATTCTGAAACAGTATATTTTTAATAACAATTGGTTTAATATTAAATATTAAGCTTATAGTTTTTATACCATGAAATATGGTTATCAATTACAATAAAAGGGATCTTAGGAAAGCCAGAGAGTATAATTTTTTTTTCAAAATATGGGTTCATCAAGAACGTGCAAAACAAGATATTCTGTTTAATCGTACGTAAGTCAAATTGGATTCACTCTGTGGAGAATAATATACAATGCTGAATCTTAGTATTATTTGTCATTTTCAAAAAAAAAGCGTGAATTGCCAATGAAAGATATTCAATGCATATTTATTGAACATTTTATTTTTCCCTCTTGAATAAAAAGTCAAATAAAATCAAAAAAATCCAAAGAAAAACACCCCCACTCCACAATAACATAGAAAAAAATGGTGAGCTGAAAAAGATATTCATAAAAAATAATAACATTTTATTATGTAAAAAAAAATTTAAAGTGAAGAAAATCTGTTACCCACTTGAAAAAAAGAAATGCAAAAAATTCTCAGTTCCTCATGAATTCTATTCAAATTTCAGGTATTAACGACAAAGCATAGAATCTTTTAAATAAAATCATGTGGAATAAAATAAGAGGCGAACAACAGGTGACTATTTTATTAATTTTAAAAGAATGTATTATGTGCAAAAAATAATAATCCTGCAGTGAATAAGAAACTGAAATTTAATAAATATTTTTTTTTACAGAATCTTGTATAAAAACTTTGAAAAAATATATATAATAAGTATTATTTGAATTGGTACTTCATTTTTATTTTGTATTTGTAAGAATAAATGAAGATATACAAAAAGAAGGGTTATCGCCCTTGTCTCCAATTTCAGTTTCTTAAGTTTATTCATTTTATTTAGCAAGAAAAAAAATGTAGTCTAACAAGGAGGAATATAGACTTGTCAAAAAC
Source organism: Sepiola atlantica (assembly GCA_963556195.1). Classification (NCBI taxonomy): domain Eukaryota; kingdom Metazoa; phylum Mollusca; class Cephalopoda; order Sepiida; family Sepiolidae; genus Sepiola; species Sepiola atlantica. The sequence continues at coordinate 10,725,489 of OY744524.1, read as the reverse complement.
ATTATGAATCGGCATTGCACGATTTTTTCATCGGCTTGATTCTGTCGGTTGACATTGCTTTTTCTAGTTCTTTTAGAATCAGATACTTACAGGGAGGACTACGTAAATGTTGTCAATATTGATAAGTAAAAATGGTGCTATGGAACTGACGTGATTCGAACTCGGCATACCCAGGTCGTCAATCCATGTTGGTACCATTTTCATCAGTCATCTCCTATAGACTTGTTAAGACTAAAATAAAATAAACAATTTTCAGTCATTTTGTTAAAGGTTTTATACTTTCAAGTTCTTAATATCTTCAAATATTTAGTCGTGGATTTTAGTTTCGTTTTGTTTTAAAGCATATTAACCTTTCTGGGTGATTTAATGTTGACTTCAGTCATTTTGATCAAAGTTTTATGCTTCAAAATATTTATTCATTGCTATTAGTTTCGTTGTAAGGCTTATTTCATGTCAAATTTAATCATTTTGGTATGTCCAATAGTTTCGTCGACATTCACAGTAATTAATTAAAATGATTTAATAAAAAAAAAATGGATAACTTAAAAAAAAAAATATTCTTAACATCGCTTGCAAGAATTACCAACCGGAAAAACGAGAAAGAGGGTGGCTGTCTAGCTGTGTTCCCCTCTCCCCCAACTTCCGTTAACGACACCGTATTATTTTTAAATTCACCTCTGATGTCGCTGTAATGCTGAGAACAGATACTACACTTTGATTTTAACCAAAATGCCAAGGAAATATAAAATCAATGTTTTATGACTAGGTATTTTTAAATGTATGATAAAAACAAACTGATTTAATCTATCATGACATACAGTTCTATTGTCATAGGACCCAGGAATTACATCCTCCTGTTTAAGGGGTTAGAGGTAATCCTCTCAGTCATTACATCCTCTTCTGAGGGAGGGTTAATCTATTATATGTCCTGTTATCATGAGACCACATTCCCAGGTATTACCTTCTCTTTTTTGGAGGAGGAGAGGTGTAGTAACTTTTCTGTTATTCTTTCTCCTTTTTAGGGGAAGAGAAGATCCTCCCAGTGTTCTGTTGTAATGATACCACCAAACCAGGTATTACCTCCGCCTTTGAGGGTCAATGTATACAGTTCGTTTATCATGACATCCTCCCATTTTGCTAGTTTTACAATAAAGACTAATTTGTTTGATACAGGTTTTTAGTTTTGTCGGACACAATATCAATTTTTATTTTTCCCTATATTTTACAAAACTGACTATATACAAAACGAAAAGTCAACATGCTACAACCTCTAAATTCGGTATCCACATTTTTCTGGCAGGAACGAAATAAACAAGATGTCAGATCTGACGTTACTCAAACACTATCCCTTTGTCAGAGATAGGGAGAGAGATTTGGGGAGAAGGGAGATGAAGAGGGTAAATGAGTTGAGAAACGACAATGCAAAAGAGGAATAAAGTTTTCGGTACTGTTTTAGATATTGACCCTAATTTCCGTGACTGCCCGGCAGCAGCGAGCCGACAGCTAACGGAAGCGTCCGAGACCTGCCGAGTCGGCAGACGACAACAATGTAAGACGATGAATATACATAAAGAAAAAGAAATGCATATATTTTTATACAAAAAATGAAATAAATGAACAAACCCATAGCTGAAATTAATAAACATTTTTTTAATTAATTTTTAACCATTTTATGTAAGAAAATTTTTTATAAACGCTAACATTTTAAACCATTTTTTTTGTAACTGAAATAAACTGTTTTTATACACTTTAGAACGCGAAAATAATAACTTTTTTAAACCATTTTTTTTTTTTGCAATTACGCATTATTTTTTTTTTTTAAACATTTGTTTTGTAACTGAAATGAACTGTTTTTATAAACTGTAGAACGCGAAAATAATAACTTTTTTAAACCATTTTTTCGTTTTCGATTTCGGCAGGTCTCGGACGCTTCCGTTAGCTGTCGGCTTGCTGCTGCCGGGCAGTCACGGAAATTAGGGTCAATATCTAAAACAGTACCAAGTTTTCTTGTCTGTTGATTGGTTTGCCAAACTTTTCTTTTTTTTAAGTCACCATCAAGGCTAAAGACAACTTGAGGATAAAGGTCAACGATATGAATATGTAGACAGTTGAATGATGATGATGAATACTATGAGAGGATTGAAAATGTCCAATCTAGCAATCTAATTATCCCTTATCCTCGAGTGGCATTTGGCCTTGATGACTCATTATTAAAAACATCCCTAAACCTTTGTGTTATTCAAAACCATATAAATAACCTCACGTCCAAGCATCTCTATAAGCGGTTCCGCATGCCGCTTAGTCTGTTACTCGTAAGTTTGAAATGGCGTTTTTATCGAGCGGATGAATCTCACGAATATTCATTCTTGTAACGATTTATTTAATATTCTTTCCGTCTTGTTTTTCCTTCAATCTCTCTTTCAGTAATTGGCTTCACTTTTTCTATCAGATCTTTTCTCTCTTCATCATTTCTCACTCTTTTTTTTATCCTCTCGCTCTCATATTTTCTCTTTCCGTTCGATCCAAACCGCATTCACAAAAATACTGGATCTCTACCAGACTTGAAGTGAATTTTTGTTTTATTCAAATTTCAGAACAAAAATTTTGAAAAGAAATATAAAAACAATTTCTTTTAAAAAGAATAAGGAAAACAAAATGTCTACTGCTTATCAAGCTGAGAGACGATGAAGAAAGGTCCATCAAAATTGCCTTTGAATAAAAATTTGAGAAGCTGAGTAGGCAATGGGGACAATTTAGAATTTAATATCTGCTTCATTATATTCTTTGTGCAACAAAAAAAAAAAGAAAAAGATTAATGAAAAGAAACGGGCAGCATATTTTTTGGTTGTTGACTATTCAAAATGGCGGCTGTGTAGTTCGTCTCTGTCCAACCATAATTGGTTGCAACAATAAAGCTTTTCTCACTGGAAAGAAAGGGAAAACAATTTTTCAATATTTAATGCCTTATTGAAATTAAATTGAAGAGAAAAGCTAAATTTAGTGATGGTGCTGTCTGCACTTTCCTCAAATTCCTGCCTCTATTGACACACTCGCAAGTTTATGTGCTGATACTAGCTGAGATAGCCATCATTGTCCAGGGAAGATTAATTACAACATATTATAAAGTTAATTACAACATATTATAAAGTTAATTACAACATATTATAGAGTTAATTACAACATATTATAAAGTTAATTACAACATATTATAAAGTTAATTACAACATATTATAGAGTTAATTACAACATATTATAGAGTTAATTACAACATATTATAAAGTTAATTACAACATATTATAAAGTTAATTACAACATATTATAGAGTTAATTACAACATATTATAAAGTTAATTACAACATATTATAGAGTTAATTACAACATATTATAGAGTTAATTACAACATATTATAAAGTTAATTACAACATATTATAAAGTTAATTACAACATATTATAGAGTTAATTACAACATATTATAAAGTTAATTACAACATATTATAAAGTTAATTACAACATATTATAGAGTTAATTACAACATATTATAGAGTTAATTACAACATATTATAAAGTTAATTACAACATATTATAAAGTTAATTACAACATATTATAAAGTTAATTACAACATATTATAAAGTTAATTACAACATATTATAGAGTTAATTACAACATATTATAAAGTTAATTACAACATATTATAAAGTTAATTACAACATATTATAAAGTTAATTACAACATATTATAAAGTTAATTACAACATATTATAGAGTTAATTACAACATATTATAAAGTTAATTACAACATATTATAAAGTTAATTACAACATATTATAAAGTTAATTACAACATATTATAAAGTTAATTACAACATATTATAGAGTTAATTACAACATATTATAGAGTTAATTACAACATATTATAAAGTTAATTACAACATATTATAAAGTTAATTACAACATATTATAGAGTTAATTACAACATATTATAAAGTTAATTACAACATATTATAAAGTTAATTACAACATATTATAAAGTTAATTACAACATATTATAGAGTTAATTACAACATATTATAGAGTTAATTACAACATATTATAAAGTTAATTACAACATATTATTGAGTTAATTACAACATATTATAAAGTTAATTACAACATATTATAGAGTTAATTACAACATATTATAAAGTTAATTACAACATATTATAGAGTTAATTACAACATATTATAAAGTTAATTACAACATATTATTTAGTTAATTACAACATATTATAAAGTTAATTACAACATATTATAGAGTTAATTACAACATATTATAAAGTTAATTACAACATATTATAAAGTTAATTACAACATATTATAAAGTTAATTACAACATATTATAAAGTTAATTACAACATATTATAAAGTTAATTACAACATATTATAGAGTTAATTACAACATATTATAGAGTTAATTACAACATATTATAAAGTTAATTACAACATATTATAAAGTTAATTACAACATATTATAGAGTTAATTACAACATATTATAAAGTTAATTACAACATATTATAAAGTTAATTACAACATATTATAGAGTTAATTACAACATATTATAGAGTTAATTACAACATATTATAAAGTTAATTACAACATATTATAAAGTTAATTACAACATATTATAAAGTTAATTACAACATATTATAGAGTTAATTACAACATATTATAGAGTTAATTACAACATATTATAAAGTTAATTACAACATATTATAAAGTTAATTACAACATATTATAGAGTTAATTACAACATATTATAAAGTTAATTACAACATATTATAAAGTTAATTACAACATATTATAGAGTTAATTACAACATATTATAGAGTTAATTACAACATATTATAAAGTTAATTACAACATATTATAAAGTTAATTACAACATATTATAGAGTTAATTACAACATATTATAAAGTTAATTACAACATATTATAAAGTTAATTACAACATCTTATGAAGTTAATTACAACATATTATAGAGTTAATTACAACATATTATAAAGTTAATTACAACATATTATAGAGTTAATTACAACATATTATAGAGTTAATTACAACATATTATAAAGTTAATTACAACATATTATTGAGTTAATTACAACATATTATAAAGTTAATTACAACATATTATAGAGTTAATTACAACATATTATAAAGTTAATTACAACATATTATAAAGTTAATTACAACATATTATAGAGTTAATTACAACATATTATAGAGTTAATTACAACATATTATAGAGTTAATTACAACATATTATAAAGTTAATTACAACATATTATAGAGTTAATTACAACATATTATAGAGTTAATTACAACATATTATAAAGTTAATTACAACATATTATAAAGTTAATTACAACATATTATAGAGTTAATTACAACATATTATAAAGTTAATTACAACATATTATAGAGTTAATTACAACATATTATAGAGTTAATTACAACATATTATAAAGTTAATTACAACATATTATAAAGTTAATTACAACATATTATAGAGTTAATTACAACATATTATAAAGTTAATTACAACATATTATAGAGTTAATTACAACATATTATAGAGTTAATTACAACATATTATAAAGTTAATTACAACATATTATAAAGTTAATTACAACATATTATAGAGTTAATTACAACATATTATAAAGTTAATTACAACATATTATAAAGTTAATTACAACATATTATAGAGTTAATTACAACATATTATAAAGTTAATTACAACATATTATAAAGTTAATTACAACATATTATAGAGTTAATTACAACATATTATAAAGTTAATTACAACATATTATAAAGTTAATTACAACATATTATAGAGTTAATTACAACATATTATAAAGTTAATTACAACATATTATAGAGTTAATTACAACATATTATAGAGTTAATTACAACATATTATAAAGTTAATTACAACATATTATAAAGTTAATTACAACATATTATAAAGTTAATTACAACATATTATAAAGTTAATTACAACATATTATAGAGTTAATTACAACATATTATAGAGTTAATTACAACATATTATAGAGTTAATTACAACATATTATAGAGTTAATTACAACATATTATAGAGTTAATTACAACATATTATAGAGTTAATTACAACATATTATAGAGTTAATTACAACATATTATAGAGTTAATTACAACATATTATAAAGTTAATTACAACATATTATAGAGTTAATTACAACATATTATAGAGTTAATTACAACATATTATAGAGTTAATTACAACATATTATAAAGTTAATTACAACATATTATAAAGTTAATTACAACATATTATAGAGTTAATTACAACATATTATAGAGTTAATTACAACATATTATAAAGTTAATTACAACATATTATAGAGTTAATTACAACATATTATAGAGTTAATTACAACATATTATAAAGTTAATTACAACATATTATAGAGTTAATTACAACATATAAAGTTAATTACAACATATTATAGAGTTAATTACAACATATTATAAAGATTAATTACAACATATTATAGAGTTAATTACAACATATTATAAAGTTAATTACAACATATTATAAAGTTAATTACAACATATTATAGAGTTAATTACAACATATTATAGAGTTAATTACAACATATTATAAAGTTAATTACAACATATTATAAAGTTAATTACAACATATTATAGAGTTAATTACAACATATTATAGAGTTAATTACAACATATTATAAAGTTAATTACAACATATTATAAAGTTAATTACAACATATTATAAAGTTAATTACAACATATTATAGAGTTAATTACAACACATTATAAAGTTAATTACAACATATTATAAAGTTAAAACGAGAATGTGGAGGTTTCTGAAAAGATGGAAAGGTCGAGGAGGGATGGCACCATCCAGACCTCGACTCTAAGTACACGGAGAATCCTGGATTCCTAAAAGGCCTTATTTTCACTCACATTCCAGAGAAAGCATCGGTCATTATCAGTGAGAATTTGATTGTAAACGGCTGGCGCGAGAACACAATATAAACTGCAATGGTGATCGAAAGTAGCGATTACTGCTAATGATTTTTGTGAGAACTCGTAGTAACTAATAATAATCTATTATACTAAAGCTAAGTTAATCAACATTTATTTCAATAAGGCCTTTCTTTTATATATTGTAAACATGTAAAATACATGCTAAAATATTCCTCAGTTATAGGATTGAGTTATATTTGGAAAAAAAAACTGTCATTTTATTTTTTCTGATCAACCGTAATTTGCAATTAACTCACAAAGTTACCCAACTCTTACTAAGTTTCCTCTCTCACCGTATGTTGTTTGCCTCTTTCCCTTATTTTATATGGTATACATAACTCTCGCTTACGTCTCTCTCTATTTATTAACAGTCGAGTGTAATAAAGAAAAGAAAGAATAAAACGATTGGAATAGAATATTATAAATAAAAAGAGAATATCACCAGGTGTAGTAATACTATTTAACTTGTAGCTGTAGTTGGATATATAGCGAGCAGAAGGGACACACATTTTGGATTTTGTTTTTATTTATTTATATCGGACTGGATTTGCAAACTCTTTTTTTCTTGATTCAAATAATCTAAAATATATATATATATTGAGCTTAAAGCTTGAAAGTTTCACTATAAATAATAAATATACACATATATATATATATATATATATGAGAGAGAGAGAGAGAGAGAAAATGAAAGAGGAAAGACAAAAACTATGATTTATGTATTCATCAACATTTCGTCTTTATTGTAAGACTTCTTCAGAATGAAGAAAAATCATAAAAGCATCAATTTGATTTGCCTGAAAGCGGCGAGTTTCAGCTGGTTTGTGAATAAAAGTAAAAAAAAGTGATTTTTCTTCATCCTTAGGAAGTCTTACAATAAAGACGAAATGTTGATAAATACATAAATAATATAGTTTTCTGCTTTCCTTTTTAATTACGTCGGATCATTTTATCCCTATCTTATATATATATATATATATATATATAATATTTTATAAATGAATATTAATTATTTATTACCTACAGACATCGATGTTTCATGCTTACGCAATCTTCAGTGCAGGAAGTTAATTTCCGACGGTCGGCGGGCGCGAACTCTGATCACAAATCGCCACTGATTCGCAGGCAAGAGCTAATAATTAAGCTAATAATTAGCTAATAATTAAGGAGGAATTTTACTTTTTAAATACCAAGTCGGCGGGTATTTTACAACGAGCAGCAAATAGTGATCTACAACAACAAACTGTGTTGGATCTCGCAATGAAGCTAGTAGTACTGCTTGTTATTAAACTCACTCAGAGTGCCCGACCTTACAAAAGGGGGCTTTTAATAATATTTTATAAATAAATATTAATTATTTATTACCTACAGACATCGATGTTTCATATATATATATATATATATATGAGAAGGATGTTTTAGTTTGCTTGAAGCATAGTGTGTAAGAAGTAGTGTCTGAAGGCTATGACGATGCAGTTTGGTAGAAAAATCACTGTTGAATACGAGACAAGGTTAACAGAATAAATGGAAATATTGAAAGATTTCAATAATTTTCGATTAACTATTTATTTACCAACATAATGTGTCGATCCACGATGGTATCGGTAGTTATATGTTCTTTGAATTGTCGAATTAAACCTCATCTTCAGAAAGAAACATAATATATAACCACTCGGTTGGAGTGTGTTCTATCTTGGCAAAAACACATTCCAACCGAGTACTTATATATATTTTGCTCATTTATTTTAATGCATACGAAAGGTGATAACGTAGATACGAACATTGGATACTTTAGCGTATATAGATTCTTATGCTGTAATTAGCTCTAAATAGCATAACAATTTGAACAGACGCGCATATTACTCTTTGTCCTTAACATTTCAAATTATTAGTAATTTAGATAGAAAAACAAATCATGGACGGCGGCACCGGGGGTGGGGGCTCCAGCCCCCTCACTTTTTAACTTGGGCCCCCCAACTTTACGGTCATCAATAATTAAGTTGATATGCATGTGTTTAACCGCCCCCCCCCACACACTTTTTAGGAGAACCCCCCCCACACACACACACTTTTATAACTGTCCCGCCGGCCCTGCAAATAACGCAATTTTAAACAGAAATAAGTTAAACTCGATGTTCATAACATTTCATATTTGTAACAGTATTCTATTTTACTTGTTCTAATTAGTCGTAATTTGCATTTAATTCTTTTTTTACTAGGTTTCCCATCTAAGTGGTCCACCGATTACTAATAATCTGTCTATCACTCTCACTTTTTGTCACTATATGTTGTTTGACCAGCCCTCTCTTATTTTGTAAGGTGTCTACAACACTCAATTCCGTCCATTATTTACAATGCTCTATTTCCTTTGTTGATGTACATTTTACATCAATAAAAAGAAATATCACCATATAAAGAAAGCGAGTGGGAAGAGACTAGTTCAGGGTTTTGTCTTGTCTTTTTAAACTTAACTGGCTTTACAAACTCACTTTTACATGATTCAAACAACCTCACCCTAGATTAATGAGTGACTCAAAAGGTCATATTTTTTCTAGTATATATATATATATATATATATATATATATATATATATATATATATTCCATGGGCAGCATATATTATTATAATCATCCATCGGTACCTTCGGTTTCACGAAACACTTTGCATCCTATTCATAACTGAGAACAGCTTTTGGCTCAATTTTCAAGTTTAATAGATGCTTCAAAAGAACTTTTCCATTTTTACTATATTTCCCGGCATGCCACGGGCCTTAAAGTTCTGAATAACAAAGGACCGTGTCAATCCATGACAACAAGAGACAATACAAGTGTATGAAAGAACATTACTCTCTGAGGAAAAGCATTTTACCCGAAAAATTTAAGACAATAGTTAAAAGCAAAAGATTTAATAAAAATGATTGCATCTTACTCATGGCTCATAACGGCTTTTGGCTCAATTTTCAATTTTAAAAGATGCTTCAAAAAACCTTTCTATTTTTACTAATATATATATATATATATACATATATATATATTCTTTCCAAATATGATATAAGGTTAAGACTAGATTCTAACTCTGTCTGATGAGATCTTTTTATATTTTTTTATTATATTTTTTATTGTTTATAATAGCTGTTGATCGATAACATCGACATGCCAGTGTCGCAGATTTTGTACATGTCTGTAAATAAAAATAATCATATATAAAAACTGTATTTGATATTGAGCACTTTTTATGAACCCGGTTGAAATTCTTTGGATTACTACTTTGTGGCTGTTTTACCTGGATTATTATATATATATATATATATATATATATTTCAAGAAACTAATAAACACCTTTGTAATTCCCCACATATTTAAGATTCTATATAGCATTTAAAAAAAAAGATTTACAAACACTTAAATCACTTATAAACTCAATATAAATGACCTAGAATCACCAGCACACACTAAAGTCCTCCCCTTAACACACTGGCTAGGATTTAGAATAAATGCCACATACTGATACACCTACGATGATTCCCCCCCTCTCCCGCAAACTCATGAGCTTAAGAATCTTAAACCAACTCCTACAGAATAAATTGTCCCACGCAGAGGTATGCATGCAGACTTATTAAAATGGGCAATATATCAACAATTACTATTCTCATATATTTAGGGATTACTATTGCCACAGGCTATATTATTATTGGTGTCGTTATTGTTATTACCATAATTATTATCACAAAGCGTTTATTACTCCTTACATTATTAGCAATAAAGATTCCATATTGTAATTACAAACTTAGATCTTATACAAGGAAGGATCATATAAACATTATCTCATCATCATCAACAGGAAAATAATTTTATTTATTACCAGATTTACTTTTGAATTTCAATTTCGATATTTTCCAGTCATGAACTTTATCATTAATAAGAAAACTTATAATTATTTATCTTAATACTAATAGGGGTGGGACGTAATGGGTGAAAATTTCAGATTCATGCGAGTAGTATTTTTTTGTGTTTATTTATACATATATAACACTAAACAATCAAACATTTTGAAAATTTTGCAAAATTCAGAAGGTGCAGGCCACTAGTTTTTGGCTATTTTACATTAATGAAAACCCTTTCACAGCCTGAAAATGGTCCTAAATTAAAGTACTATATCAGATTTAACCATCTATATCCATTCATAGCTTTTGAGGATGTTTTAGGACCTGCAATGTCGCATGAAACCACTTTTTCACCGAAAAATGATGGATTTTGAGTCCCGTGGAGCCCTAACGGCTATTTTTGGCCTGCACCTTCTGAATTTTGCAAAATTTTCAAAATGTTTGATTGTTTAGTGTTATTTATGTATAAATGAACACAAAAATACTTCTCGCATGAATCTTAAATTTTCACCCATAAGGTTCATAAAAAAATTAGAAGAGAAGCTTATGCATCAATCATTGGAGCAGACACTCACTTTAAAACTGAATTTAGTAACTGACTTAAAACTGATCGACAAGCATTTCGCTCCCTGTAACCCATACGGTTTGTTGATATCCAGACAATCGACCTCTGAAATCCGATTATGGACTAATTGACTTACAATAATTTTCAAAGAAGTTTCTCATTTTGGTTTTAGACTCACATATGTCACTTGAATACACTAAAGTAGGCGAAATATAGAAAAATGAAAATAAAAATTTAACACTAAAACCAAATAACGTTTTCTCAAATCACACGGGAGCCACAATCTTGTTTTTTTTTTTCAACAGTATCAACAAAAGCTGATGAAAGTTTAAAAGGTCAGCCCCCTTCTAAACTCGAAACCGACGGTACTGGTGTTGTACTGATTTTCTGTATTATATATATATATATATATATATATAGTGTATCAGGTTATGTTGAAAAGAAATCAATAAAGTGCTCGATCGCAAAAAAGTAAGAGCTAAATACAAACAAATTTTTTTTAAAACTATGTTACATATTTCAGAGAACGTGTATTTTTACATAAATAAATAAATAAAATAAAATAAAACACTTAATAAAATCCCCCCCCCCCTCCAAAAAAAATATATAACTCTGACCCCGGTACTTTCTTCAAAAGGGACGCTTCAGCAATGCACCGATTAACGGTGAATCCAAACGCCATTTCCCCCTGTTGTTTCATTTCGAGACGTTGATGATTCCTTATGGACTATGGACAATTTTTTTTAATTTAAAAAGTCACTCCATCTGGATAAAACCGCAGTACGACTCTGAAATATGTAACGTATAGTTTTTTTAAATAAATTATTTATATATATATACATATATATATATATATATATATATATATATATATATATATATACATGTGGGAAAGGAAGGATGAAGGTAATCCGACGTAATGGAAAATGAAAAAGGAAAAACCAAAATCACCAAATACATCCACAACAAAGCTCGGCGAAGACTACTGGAAACTGCACTAATCACTGCCTCCAACACCATCAAGCAACGAAATGGCTTCTATAACCTATCGCCCTTAATAAGCAAAATCATCCTTACCGAACAAAAACTCATCCCAGATTATGGATAACATCCATTCTTCTCTCAGATCTCAATTATACTCACCCACATATCTCCACATACACACCAACACCCCCACCCACCCACAGACACACACGCATTCACCACTCCGAACTTTCTAACTTACTCTTCCCTGACATTCTTAACATAGCAAGCCGGTCAAACATTCCCACTTTTCAAAATATTTCACACCTAATCACAACAAATCTCCCCTCTCCCCCTCACCTATTTCACCCTTTCGACCACTTCTCTCGCACCATTACCAACCCATACCTCCCACTCTTAAACCACCTCATTTTTTTCAAATCTTCTTGTGACGTTACCCACCCACCAAAATCACAGGGCCTTCCCTCTCCTTTTTTTCCACCACCTTCCACTTCTCTGCATACACCCCCCCCCACACACACACACACACACATCTTTATTCACCACGAACCCAAACCTTCCAACCTACTCATCCCTCACATTCTTGAAGCAGCCACCTGGTCAAACATTCCCCTCCTCCTCTTTCCCCACCTCTCCACTCACTGCCATCCACATTATTCCCGCTCACCCCCACCCCTCTACTTTTTCACTTACAACCATCCACATTATCCCTGCTCACCCCCACCTTTCCACTTTTTTCACTCAGAACCATCAACATTCATTTCACTCCATGCGACTGACATCACCAAGCCCGGACGTTGGTCCTACTGCTTCCAGTAGTGGCTACTACTTCTTCCCATCAACCCATCATGTCAACCAAATATGTTCACGTACTTGCATGACATTTTTCTTAATAGTATCATCCTGAAGAAGTCTTACAAATAAAGACGAAACGTTGATGAACACATAAAAAAAACATCCTTTTTGGTTTTTCCTTTTTCATTTCCTATATACATATATATACATATACATATATATATATATATATTCCATTAAATATCATGGACAACTTGGGTGTGCATATGTTTCTTTTGATTCTTTTCTAAGTTCATATTAGTTTTCGGGTTTCAAACTGGAACTGACTGATGTATTTATCGTACTCGTTTTGAACCTGAGTACTTTCAGATCAAGTAAAGAACGTGTATTTTTAAATATTTAGTAATAGTTATAGCAGGAACCATAGAATGGTTGTAGTATTAATAAGGTATTAATATTAGTATTTTTAGTATTTTATTTATTTAGTATTTTAGGATGTTTTCACTATTGACGAGATTATTTTATTTAAAGATGGATCTTTAGTTTTATGTGCAAGGCTTCTAATATGTGTAGTCTTAGAATACGAAACTAACAGACTAATATAATTGTGCTGTCTACAAGGACTTTTCGAAGTTGAGAGCGGGCGCAAGAATGTTTAGGTGCTGGGCTATCGCGCTGGTGTCGAGTAAATGTATAGTAAAATGTCTCGATAAAGTTGTGGTGGTCAAGCCTACATATATGTTATCTCCTTTCCTTACTAAGCCAATCCTCTTTATTATGCCTCTCATGTTTTCATTAACAATGTCTCCCCGTCGTAACAATGTTACAACTCATTCCCGGCATCACTCAGGTTTCCTACAACGTTGTCCCCTGATATTTCTGCCTCCCTAGTATGGCGAGCCTATCTTCGCCTCGCCCCCTAGTAGTTAAATTAAGTCATCTATCGTCTTGTATTCATTTGCTTCTCTTTTTCTCCTTTCGTTTATCTATGAATACTTGTTTCTTCTTCTTCGAGTGAGTTACCTGTTTGTTTATTTTTTTTTATGGAATAAAGTTTTTTTTTCTTAAATGGAATTCGTTTGTTTTTGTTGCTTCCTTTGTCTCCGTGTGACTCCGAGTAAACTGACTGTCTAGGAAAGATGATAATTATCATTTTGACGAGGGCAGCATAGTTGAATCTGTATGGAATTTTGTACGTAAATCTTTATTTAATCCATGGAATAGCTTGTTCCAGTTCCATCTTCTGAAGGTTGCAGGTTCAATTTTCTGTATGGATCCAGTGAAGAAATATTTAAGACTTCTACCCAGTCATGGCTGATGGAACAACAAAAAGCTATCCCTGCGGATTAAATAGGAATCTATATGGAATTTCGAATGAAAACTTGAGTTTGACATAAAAAATTTTGAGTTCTATCAGACGTACCTGAAGAAGGTCAGATTACATCGGCCGAAGTTGTGTATGGAATAACATCAAAGATGAGAATAGTAGTCCGAAAAATCCAAATAACACAGGTTCCATAATAGATTAGCTCTGAATAAGAAAAACCACAATATATGCCAAAGAAAGACCGAATAATAAGAAGTACTACGTGGGTATGACCTCCCTAGATTTTAAAACCAGATATTACGACCACAACAGCATATTTAAAAACAAACAACACTGAATGAAAACAGTACTAGCAAACCATTATTAGGAGCTTTAAGAAAGCGGACGCTCACCAATAATCGAATGGAAAATAATACGACAGGTCAGTACATGTAGAAATTTCGACGGCCCGTGTAGATTATGTCTGAATGAGAAATTTGAAATCCTAAACTTCAAACACCCCCAAAACCTATTAAACTGTAGAAGTGAAATAGCAAACAACTGCTTACACAGAATAAAATTTACCTGAGGCTAACAATACATAAATAAATAAATAAAAAACTATACTAAAGTGAAACAAAAATACAAGAAAGCATGTGTAAAAATAAGGTCACCCATTATTTCGACACAACAAACAGAGATAGGCCACCCTATAGAAAACAGAACAATAGAATAGGAAATAAGAAGTAAAATCAACCTAACCTTTGTTTACGAGAAGCCCAACGATTGGCTAAGAGAATACCAAAGAATCTAGACTAAACAGCACATGTATATATAAAAACACCTGGCAACACTAACTCCATGCATTTTAGCCTGACGATTCCTTAAGGGGATGAAACGTGGAAGCTTCTGTGTAGCTTAATTGCCATAAATATATATTCATAACTTACTACCTAGCTCTACTCGCGTATTAGGCACTGTTAAAGTAAATACTGAAAATCGATACATAAAATATTATATCTCCTTATAACATTTCATGTGGATACATGAAATAATTATATGTATATATATATATGTATTGTATTAGTTTCTGTAGATGTAAATCCGTTGAAACTCAAGTATTTATAAAAAGTGCTCAATAACAAGTAGAGCTGTTCTTAAGTATACATTTTTATTTATACAAACATTATTGGTTACATATGTGCATACATGTTTCGGTTGTACTCTTCAGAGAGTGAACCTCTTCAGACCAGGTTCACTCTCTGTGAAGAGTACAACCGAATCATGTATGCACATATGTAACCAATAATGTTAGTATAAATAAAAATGTATGCTATATATATATATATATATATATAATCTCCTTCCATTGGACACCTTACAACGGACAATTACCATCTGGGCAAACCCCATATCTTTTTTACACAAACTTTTTTCACCCTCCATTTTCTTAATATTTTTTCAAATGTTGAATTTTGGCTTTCATACTGCTAACTTATCTATCTGTATAATTCCTCTTTAATATATAAGATCTCGATTTTTGAAAAGCCTTGGCTTAAGGAAAGAATAACAAACATAATTTTATTACAGAATATACCTTGCATTGAACAATCGAAGTTTGAAATAAATCTGGACATTCGTTCATGTTTATCACTCTTCGTTCATCTATCTCTCTCTCTCTCTCTCTCTATATAAGTATAAAGGTATACTCAAAAAAGAATAAAAGGGAAATACCAGTAGAGTGCTCAATTAAATTAAATTAAGAGCGTAATATTTTTATTTTTAAATACAGATTTTAATCAGACATGGACCAGTGGTTTCTGACAAGAAACGGGTTTAATTCCCGATTCCGTCTTCTTCAGCATAGTCTGAAATAGTAAATGATGGAATTTCTTCAAAAAACACTTATAATCGTTATGAAACGCTATGTACACAGAATTTTGAAATGGAGGGCCTGCGAGACGCTTAGATCAGAAAAAGCCGTTAAGTAAGAGATTCTATATTTAGAAGTGAAGAACGAGAAGGAAGGAAGAAAGAAAGAAAAAAAGAAAAGAGAGAAAGAAAGATCTAAGCGTCTCGCAGGTCCTCCATTTCAAAATTCTGTGTACATAGCGTTTCATAACGGTTATAAGTGTTTTTTGAAGAAATTCCATCATTTACTATTTCAGACTATGCTGAAGAAGACGGAATCGGGAATTAAACCAGTTTCTTGTCAGAAACCACTGGTCCATGTCTGATTAAAATCTGTATTTAAAAATAAAAATATATATATATATATATATATATATAAAATGCTGTATTCCTGATATCAAGCGCTCACCTAATAAATCAAGTAACCCAATAAAAACAATTTTATGCATGTGAAAACTATGCTGAAGAAGACGGAATCGGGAATTAAACCAGTTTCTTGTCGGAAACCACTGGTCCATGTCTGATTAAAATCTGTATTTAAAAATAAAAATATATATATATATATATATAAAATGCTGTATTCCTGATATCAAGCGCTCACCTAATAAATCAAGTAACCCAATAAAAACAATTTTATGCATGTGAATACACTTTATCGAAAAAGTACCTGAACTATTATAATAGCTGGTTGTTTACTAGACATGTCCTGTCAATAACGTTGCAATTATCAGTTGCCCCCAATTTATAACCTTATAAATTATCTCGTTGCTTCCATATTTTCTTGTAGAAGAGAACCATTCTTCATAGCTTTTTGGAACTCTTCCACGAGTCATTGAAAAAGGATCATCAAATCCTGGGGGGCCTGTAATTGAATCCTCAGTTTTTATCTGTGCTTTTGTCACATGCATAAATAAGTCTTCAGGTTACATGGTCTTGGTTCTTCCACTGCTCTGTTTCTCTGAGGTGACCAAGCCAGCATTTCACGGTCGAGTGCTCTTGTTTTCCCAATGAATTACCAAGTGTGAAGCTGAGGAGGCCAGAGAGAATCTGCTGTTTTTAATTTGCAATAAATCACGATTCACAGGATCTGCTTTCAAATGGATTACGCAGATCTTGTGATTTGAGCGCGTATGCATTTTAGCCATTTTACGCTGAGGACCAAGACACAATTATTTACTTGACTTTGTTGTCCTCTTTTGTAAATGTGTTAAAAACAGGGATCGACTTTCACTAGCTGAAACCCTAAGCTATATAAAATTCTAGACCTCTCCTATAAATAAATGATGTAGGTAACAAAAAGAATAGAACTAATTATACGTAATTATTTACTAGCAAGACCACCTGGCGTTTTCTCCAAATCGTGGATAAAAAAATATAGAGAGGTTAAAAATACCTTATGTAGCATCTTTCCGTAAATACTTTCTCAGTCACAATGTTTTCTTTAACAACTCTCCCTCCAGCTGCCTTTATATCTCTCTCATTCATCTATAGAACACGTTACCACGGAACTTCTGCCCTGGTAGCTGCAACATGGTCGTCTTCAAATCCAATGTCAACAAATACTTGTCATAAACCGTCTTCTTACGTCATCAAATTTTGTTAATTTCATTCCTCATTTTCAATCTTTCATAATATCCTTCATTATTCAACTGTCAATCTATTCATCTCATTAACTCTTATACTTGAGCGGCTTTTAGCTTCGATGAATGGCGACTAGTTATTAAAAAGATATAATAGAAACAAAGAAAAAAAGCAAGAAATAAAAGTCAATCAGCATCGACTTTTAAATCTAGTTTCAGTGTTGTTTTTCGAACAAATGCCACAGAAATTGTAAGTAATTTTTTTCTGACCCTCCATGTACTACTTTGGTCGCTAGTGAACCCAAGTGATTGTATATTGAAGTATGTGGTATCATAAACAGATCGGGGTCATACTAAATTATAATATGTAAGAGTATCTTTGGTGGTTTCTGAGTTTTATCCGGACACACAGACAGAAATACGAATTTTATATCATATATTAATGATTACAAAATTAAGTATTTTTTGGTTTATTCGGACTACTATTCTCATCTTGGTTGTTATATTTGCAACGTTTCAGCCGATGTAATCTCCAACCTTCTTCAGGTGCATTTTTTCGAACATGGGAATCTTTATGTTGAAGACTTGAAAAACATATACGGAATTTCGAACTGAACCGTTTATTTAATCTATAGAGTAGATTGTTCTCATTCCGTCAGCCATGATTGGGTTGAAATGTTAGTTATTATATTATTCTTAGCTATTGTCGCCAGAAGACTGTCACTTTTCTCAGTATTCCTGCTGGGTTTTAGTAGGGCCCTCATCTGGATAGTTCTGATCATTCTTTGAATCTTCACCTCTCCCAGAACGTTTGTCAAGTTCATTGGGCTCAAATCGCCATTGGCACTTCTGTCATGTTCCCCCATTTCTTCAGTTCTCCAACCAGGTACAGATACGTTCATATCTATTCATTTTATTGCATTGTTGTTGGTGTAATTGAACGGAATAAAATTAAAAAATAAGTTGCATAACAGAAACGTAAAATGAAATTTAAACATGTGACAAAAACAGAAGAATGTGGGGATCCAATTACTGGTCTCCGAGGTTTCGATGATTTTTTTTCAATGACAATGTTAGAAAGGGTTTCAAAAAAGGTTAGAAGAATATTTATTTTTTACAAAAAAAACCCCAAAAAACCGGAACCCATGCATAAATTTTTTTCTTATTTCATTAAAAGCTTTACTGCTCATATATTTCATAAAACAATCATAATTGTTTTAGTTATTCAAACTTTGTCGAGACAAAACTAATTTTGCAATCAACTATTTTGACACTAATAAATACTTCATATGAATGCAAGTGAACGATAATATTAGAACCCATTATACTATACTATATCTACCGATGTAGGGAGTACAAGAAAGGTCACGATTTAAAAAAAAAAAAATCGGTTATATTGAAAGTGACCACTGTGCTATGGCGGTCAAGTTGCACATTTTGCCCGATGTTACCACAAAAAAAAAATCGTCACATTATATTTTTGCCCGCTTTTGTTTGCAAGTAATAATTTGTTTTCAACAAATTGTTTAATTATTAACTATTAACAAATAATAAAGAAACATTGTTTTTTTATAAATGAAATTCTTTTTAGATATATTTATTAACAAATAATTTAATTGTTAATAACATTTTAATATATTACAAATTAACAAACAATTATTAACAAATAATAAAATCAATCTGATTTTTATAAATGGAAATTTTCCTTTTTACTTATATTTTAAACTAGCTGGGCCCGGCATTGCCCGGGAGAAATATAAAAGAATGAATAAAAATTTGTCAACATCCGACAGAACGCAAATAGGTCACATCGGACAATTTTAATGTTTAGAATAATTGTTGGTTTGGAATTGTGGAAGGGGGAACAGAGGAAGAAAAGAATGAATGAATGAAGGAAGGAGACATGGTTGTAATAGTCTTCCTGCCCATCCTATGGCACCACTATTTCCCCAGAATTTTTATTTTTTATTAAACACCCGCTCTATCTATGATAATAGGCACTTATAAAATTAAAAAAGCCTACAGAACCTTATTAAAACCAATACCCCCGTTATCTTTGTATAGAAAAATCCCTTTCTTTGGTGAGGTGAGGAAAGAAATTTAAAAAATGAGTATGCCTCCTGAGCACTACTGAAACAAATATAATTAAGGAAACCTGCAGAGCACTAATAAACTATGTGTTAAGTAATACATATTTACATTGATTTCTTTTCAAATTACTACATAACGTTGAATTAAAAAAAAACGGCCCATAGTCCTCCCTCTCCCTCCCTCGTAGGAAAAAATTTAACAATGTAAAAAAAAAATTGTGTAAGTCGACTGGGGTCGAACACTAAACCTCTAGGTTTGGGAAGTACGTCGATAACCTACTGGCCACGATAGCGAGTAGAAAATCTCTTGAAAAATAGATGACTTAAATGAAACCTGTAGCTGCTATGCGTTTTATTTTACGAACCGCCAAAAGGCGACCGAATGTTTTGAGCTATTTCCATATAAACAAATCGATGTTTTTTCCAATATTTAGATATTATGTGTGTGAAAGGTGTTGGATTCAGAAAATGTTAACTTAACGACTCTGTCGTGTATCTTGGCGTATATTGACTTAATTCGGAAGTCGAGTCGCTGAAGAAATTGTAGCCGCCATGTTGAATAATGAAAGACTGTAAGGAACTATGTTCGTTAATTGCATTCTCTAAAAACCGGAATGAGTATAACTGTATGCGTAATAGGTAGAAATAACGTAATCTGATATTCTCGAAATTCAGCGCAATTAGAGGAAGCGTCTATTAAATGTGTGCATAATGTAATGTATTATGTAGTAAATTAATAGCAGACAAATAGTAAATAATAACGGTTACGTTTTTAAAAAGTAGACACTGTTTATTAATTCCCAGTGTCGATGGGGAGAGTGTTAGTACTAACGTGTTAGTGGGAAAAGTTTTTGCTACCATGTATATGGAGTATGTTTTGGGGAGAGTCGAAAATGGTGGGCTAAAAGTAATATTCAGTGTTAGCTGGAGAAAATAATTACAAATTTACTAAAACACGCTCGAGTGAATAAGCGTAATATAGTGGTGAGTTTAGTAGCCTATGATGCATGTGGTTATTTTCCTTTTCTTCAAAAAGGTACAAAAGAAAAATCATCTTAACTTTATATAGAAGAAATATTAACAAATTAAGGTTAGGGTTATTACATATTAACCCTTGTATTTTCCCGTCTATATAAATTTATATGTTGTATATAGTTAAGATATTAATTTACGATTGAATTTCTCAATGGCTTTGTGCCGACTCTCATTGCAATACAAAAAGCAATCATCTACATCAAGGTCTTTCAATGAGAACCCATGCTATATTTTCCAAGACCAAATTTAACAAGATTCTTTCAAATAATAATTATTAATTCCAGAATAAAAATATTCAACTAATCTAATAATTCATTTTGTTAGAGTGTTTTTTTTGTTTCTTAAAAATTTAAAGTTTCTTTAAATTAAGCAAAGTTTTCATCAACTTGTCTTTCAATTTTTCTTTTCTTTTTTTAATTGTTATTTTTTTGTAGTTGTCACATTTAATTGTAATTTAATTGAATTTGCAATTTTCTGTAATTGTCATATTTAATTGTATCATAATTAACATTGTAATTTACTGTAATTGTCATGTAGCAGTCATAAACATTGACATTTCTTCCTTCATACAGAGAGCAACCTCTGCGAATTGATTTGGTGGCACAATGACCGATCAGCTTCCACGGTGTTCTAATTTCAACTGACCATTGAAGGACTAATTCCAGACCCCTAAGGGAATTAGAGAGAGTAAACAGAGATTTTCGCAACACCAACGAAAAAAGACGTCCTCTCTCCTGCCTCTGTTACCGATGCTGAGCAAAGCTATCTTTACTGAAGATATATTGCTCCCAGAAGACTTTCAGCAGACAACACGAAGAAATTAAAATAAGAAGGTTCGGCTAACTTTCGGCAAATAAATAAATATCGTTGTTGTTTATAAAAGAACTTTGTTTTTCTTTCCTTTGACGACTGGTTTTGTTACAAAATCAAGGGAGGCGCGAGAGCGCTCTATCCCTTAATAGACTTCAAAAATGGCCTGTGCTGGAAATCTCATTTCTTTGATTAATCATAACTCAAAAACCAATAAACGAAATTAGTTAAAACTTTGCACAAAATTTTTATTTGATAGGTTCTATAAGTGTGTAGAATTTCAGCATCATTAGTCAAGGCAACCCAGAAAGTTCAATCATGAAATCTGTGTGTACGTACGTACGTATGTGCCACCCTGTATCTCATCAACTATTCGATGGATTCAGCTGATTTTTGGCAGAGATAGAGGTTCTAGTGTCTAGTTGATGGCATTTTAATTTCAGTTTACAATATACCTTGGCTTTCCAGAAACTTCCAAAAAAACCTTAAAAATGACCATTGTATTGAGGCATAGCCTTTACAAAAGTAGTGACATTCCATGATAAATGCCAGTATACCGAAATTATATGCCCTTAATAGTATTAAGATGAAAATTCATATACACTAAATGTACAAAAGCAAGGAAATTCCCAAATTTTTACACTTTTATTGTCATTAAGAGTATGACTACATATCAATCAAACCATTTCATTATCACATCACTACAGTATAAATCTCTATGCGTGAGTGATGCGCTGAAGAAAAATTCCTACCAGTAAAATACATAGCCCTGTTGTGCTCGCATACCCTACCAGTTTAGAAAAGGTGTGGTTGAGGATTGCGCAACCCGTGCTTCACAATAGACTCCTCCGCAGCCACTCTTAGAGGAGGTATCGATTGTCTCTTGAAACTGAAAGCCTAAAATAATCGAAATTTGTTCAATGCTGTTAGTAAGCTATAACTATGCGATAGAATTAAGTTTCAGGTAGACTAACAGCCTGCTTAAGCTTCATTGATAAGCGATGAGCTGACAAAGATGAGGATAACCATTGCCAGAGTTAAATTGAAACCAACCCATCATGATTTGCAGCTTCACTTTAGAAGGAACACAGTTTCAATCTAATTCGTGTCGTACATTAATAAATGTCAAAGATATACATTCGCCTCTGCCGCTTTTTCAGGCGCAAAAAAAGTTGTAACCTTTTCAAGAGAATTGAAAATTATCTGATGTTTTGGGTAATGAAGATCAAAAAATTAAGAAAACAGGAAGGACATTGATTAAAAAAAAAATATGTAGAGAGAGATTAAACTGAATTACTTTTTAAATATCGCTAATTGAATATTGCTTGTGAAAATGTATGTCAAACTTGATTTTTGAGAAAAAAGGTGGAGAGTGAGAAGTCTCAAAGAAGCAGGATATATGTTGGGCGACAATGGCCTCCTATGTAGACCTAGTATAAGATTGACTAATAATTAGAAATAGTAAATTAGACCTAGTATAGAATTGACTAATAATTAGAAATAGTAAATTAGAACACCAATAAAATATAATATATATATATATATATATATATATATATATATATATATATTATATATGAGGATAAAATACACAATATATCATAAAATGAAATGCTGTGGAAACAAGATGTATGTAAAAGATTGAAAGAAATCATGTTGTGTTTAATTTGTTTTTCTATTTTGTCTTTTTCATATATATATATATATATTTCTAGACAGGGCGTCTTGGCCCAGTGGTAAAGACGCTGGACTATAGACATCAATATCGAAGGTTCGATCCTTGTCTAAGTTAGCCATACTGTGAGCCAGAAACACGTGTACGTATAAAATTTAGAAAAATATATATATTAATGAAAAATGCGTTCTATAAAGTTAATGGCGAAGTGAGGCAATCGAAATAATAGTTTAAAAAGAAAAAAAACGAACGCTGCAATCACCAATAAAAAATAATTACATAAAAATACATTATATACACATATATTAGAAGAATTCCAGTCTCAGGACGGATAAAGTTAATTCCCAAAACAGAATAGTTTTGCACCACTTTTATGTCCCGTTATGAAGATTAAAATCGATTATATATATATATATATATATATATATATATATATATATATATATATATATATATATATATATATATATATATATATATATATATATATATATGTATATATATATATAAACTTTTTTTCTAAAATCCTTATTCTAATTTTGATCAAAATGCTGTATATGAGTTTTAATTCTAAAAACAAAATCAAAAATTTCAGGCTTACACTTAAGAAATTGAAATTAAGGGACTCTAGCTTAATTAGTGCCTAATGACTCTAGATAAAATTTAATGCAAATCTGAAATATTTGTATTTTAAAATAGGAGGTTGTGCCGATACGAACATTTTTTTTTAAAGTTAAAATGCACGAAAGAACCTGAAATTGTAAAAATAGGGTCGTATCTAAATTTTCACAAAAGGGCTTTAACCCTATTTTTATCCCCTTTGCATGAAACTAAATTAAACTAAATATAGCCCACATTTGGACCCGTTACACCTTAGTAGATGTGTTCCAAAATTCATCATAATCGGCTAAGTAGTTTAGGAGTGAATCCTCTACATACAAAAATATAAACATACATAACTTTATAAATATAGATAGTTTAGGTTGAAGTGTATATTTATTTACTAGAAGTTCTCATGATCAACCATGGTTCTGTTCAATTATATTTATTTACTAGTACCTCTCGTGATCAACCATGTTTCTCTTCAATTATATTTATTTACTAGTACCTCTCGTGATCAACCATGTTTCTCTTCAATTATATTTATTTACTAGTACCTCTCGTGATCAACCATGTTACTCTTCAATTATATTTATTTACTAGTACCTCTCGTGATCAACCATGTTTCCCTTACAATTATATTTATTTACTAGTACCTCTCGTGATCAACCATGTTTCTCTTCAATTATATTTATTTACTAGTACCTCTCGTGATCAACCATGTTTCTCTTCAATTATATTTATTTACTAGTACCTCGTGATCAACCATGTTTCTCTTCAATTATATTTATTCACTAGTACCTCTCGTGATCAACCATGTTTCCCTTTCAATTATATTTATTTACTAGTACCTCGTGATCAACCATGTTTCTCTTATATTATATTTATTCACTAGTACCTCTCGTGATCAACCATGTTTCTCTTCAATTATATTTATTTACTAGTACCTCGTGATCAACCATGTTTCTCTTCAATTATATTTATTTACTAGTACCTCTCGTGATCAACCATGTTTCTCTTCAATTATATTTATTCACTAGTACCTCTCGTGATCAACCATGTTTCCCTTTCAATTATATTTATTTACTAGTACCTCTCGTGATCAACCATGTTTCTCTTCAATTATATTTATTTACTAGTACCTCGTGATAAACCATGTTTCTCTTCAATTATATTTATTTACTAGTACCTCTTGTGATCAACCATGTTTCTCTTCAATTATATTTATTTACTAGTACCTCTCGTGATCAACCATGTTTCTCTTCAATTATATTTATTTACGAGTACCTCTCGTGATCAACCATGTTTCCCTTTCAATTATATTTATTTACTAGTACCTCGTGATCAACCATGTTTCTCTTCAATTATATTTATTTACTAGTACCTCTCGTGATCAACCATGTTTCTCTTCAATTATATTTATTTACTAGTACCTCTCGTGATCAACCATGTTTCTCTTCAATTATATTTATTTACTAGTACCTCTCGTGATCAACCATGTTTCTCTTCAATTATATTTATTCACTAGTACCTCTCGTGATCAACCATGTTTCTCTTCAATTATATTTATTTACTAGTACCTCGTGATCAACCATGTTTCTCTTCAATTATATTTATTCACTAGTACCTCTCGTGATCAACCATGTTTCTCTTCAATTATATTTATTCACTAGTACCTCTCGTGATCAACCATGTTTCTCTTCAATTATATTTATTTACTAGTACCTCTCGTGATCAACCATGTTTCTCTTCAATTATATTTATTCACTAGTACCTCTCGTGATCAACCATGTTTCTCTTCAATTATATTTATTTACTAGTAGCTCGTGATCAACCATGTTTCTCTTCAATTATATTTATTTACTAGTACCTCGTGATCAACCATGTTTCTCTTCAATTATATTTATTCACTAGTACCTCTCGTGATCAACCATGTTTCTCTTCAATTATATTTATTTACTAGTACCTCGTGATCAACCATGTTTCCCTTTCAATTATATTTATTTACTAGTACCTCGTGATCAACCATGTTTCTCTTCAATTATATTTATTTACTAGTACCTCTCGTGATCAACCATGTTTCTCTTCAATTATATTTATTTACTAGTACCTCTCGTGATCAACCATGTTTCTCTTCAATTATATTTATTTACTAGTACCTCTCGTGATCAACCATGTTTCTCTTCAATTATATTTATTCACTAGTACCTCTCGTGATCAACCATGTTTCTCTTCAATTATATTTATTTACTAGTACCTCGTGATCAACCATGTTTCTCTTCAATTATATTTATTCACTAGTACCTCTCGTGATCAACCATGTTTCTCTTCAATTATATTTATTCACTAGTACCTCTCGTGATCAACCATGTTTCTCTTCAATTATATTTATTTACTAGTACCTCTCGTGATCAACCATGTTTCTCTTCAATGATATTTATTCACTAGTACCTCTCGTGATCAACCATGTTTCTCTTCAATTATATTTATTTACTAGTACCTCGTGATCAACCATGTTTCTCTTCAATTATATTTATTTACTAGTACCTCGTGATCAACCATGTTTCTCTTCAATTATATTTATTCACTAGTACCTCTCGTGATCAACCATGTTTCTCTTCAATTATATTTATTTACTAGTACCTCTCGTGATCAACCATGTTTCTCTTCAATTATATTTATTTACTAGTACCTCGTGATCAACCATGTTTCTCTTCAATTATATTTATTTACTAGTACCTCTCGTGATCAACCATGTTTCTCTTCAATTATATTTATTCACTAGTACCTCTCGTGATCAACCATGTTTCCCTTTCAATTATATTTATTTACTAGTACCTCGTGATCAACCATGTTTCTCTTCAATTATATTTATTTACTAGTACCTCGTGATAAACCATGTTTCTCTTCAATTATATTTATTTACTAGTACCTCTCGTGATCAACCATGTTTCTCTTCAATTATATTTATTTACTAGTACCTCTCGTGATCAACCATGTTTCTCTTCAATTATATTTATTTACTAATACTTCTTGTGATCAACCATGTTTCTCTTCAATTATATTTATTTACTAGTACCTCGTGATAAACCATGTTTCTCTTCAATTATATTTATTTACTAGTACCTCTCGTGATAAACCATGTTTCTCTTCAATTATATTTATTTACTAGTACCTCTCGTGATCAACCATGTTTCTCTTCAATTATATTTATTTACTAATACCTCTCGTGATCAACCATGTTTCTCTTCAATTATATTTATTTACTAGTACCTCTCGTGATCAACCATGTTTCTCTTCAATTATATTTATTCACTAGTACCTCTCGTGATCAACCATGTTTCTCTTCAATTATATTTATTTACTAGTACCTCGTGATCAACCATGTTTCTCTTCAATTATATTTATTTACTAGTACCTCGTGATAAACCATGTTTCTCTTCAATTATATTTATTTACTAGTACCTCTCGTGATAAACCATGTTTCTCTTCAATTATATTTATTTACTAGTACCTCTCGTGATCAACCATGTTTCTCTTCAATTATATTTATTTACTAATACCTCTCGTGATCAACCATGTTTCTCTTCAATTATATTTATTTACTAGTACCTCTCGTGATCAACCATGTTTCTCTTCAATTATATTTATTCACTAGTACCTCTCGTGATCAACCATGTTTCTCTTCAATTATATTTATTTACTAGTACCTCGTGATCAACCATGTTTCTCTTCAATTATATTTATTCACTAGTACCTCTCGTGATCAACCATGTTTCTCTTCAATTATATTTATTCACTAGTACCTCTCGTGATCAACCATGTTTCTCTTCAATTATATTTATTTACTAGTACCTCTCGTGATCAACCATGTTTCCCTTACAATTATATTTATTTACTAGTACCTCTCGTGATCAACCATGTTTCTCTTCAATTATATTTATTTACGAGTACCTCTCGTGATCAACCATGTTTCCCTTTCAATTATATTTATTTACTAGTACCTCGTGATCAACCATGTTTCTCTTCAATTATATTTATTTACTAGTACCTCTCGTGATCAACCATGTTTCTCTTCAATTATATTTATTTACTAGTACCTCTCGTGATCAACCATGTTTCTCTTCAATTATATTTATTTACTAATACTTCTTGTGATCAACCATGTTTCTCTTCAATTATATTTATTTACTAGTACCTCTCGTGATCAACCGTGTTTCTCTTCAATTATATTTATTTACTAGTACCTCTCGTGATCAACCATGTTTCCCTTACAATTATATTTATTTACTAGTACCTCTCGTGATCAACCATGTTTCTCTTCAATTATATTTATTTACGAGTACCTCTCGTGATCAACCATGTTTCCCTTTCAATTATATTTATTTACTAGTACCTCGTGATCAACCATGTTTCTCTTCAATTATATTTATTTACTAGTACCTCTCGTGATCAACCATGTTTCTCTTCAATTATATTTATTTACTAGTACCTCTCGTGATCAACCATGTTTCTCTTCAATTATATTTATTTACTAATACTTCTTGTGATCAACCATGTTTCTCTTCAATTATATTTATTTACTAGTACCTCTCGTGATCAACCGTGTTTCTCTTCAATTATATTTATTCACTAGTACCTCTCGTGATCAACCATGTTTCCCTTTCAATTATATTTATTTACTAGTACCTCTCGTGATCAACCATGTTTCTCTTCAATTATATTTATTTACTAATACTTCTTGTGATCAACCATGTTTCTCTTCAATTATATTTATTTACTAGTACTTCTCGTGATCAACCATTTTCTCTTCAATTATATTTATTTACTAGTACCTCTCGTGATCAACCATGTTTCTCTTCAATTATATTTATTTACTAGTACCTCTCGTGATCAACCATGTTTCCCTTACAATTATATTTATTTACTAGTACCTCTCGTGATCAACCATGTTTCTCTTCAATTATATTTATTTACGAGTACCTCTCGTGATCAACCATGTTTCCCTTTCAATTATATTTATTTACTAGTACCTCGTGATCAACCATGTTTCTCTTCAATTATATTTATTTACTAGTACCTCTCGTGATCAACCATGTTTCTCTTCAATTATATTTATTTACTAGTACCTCTCGTGATCAACCATGTTTCTCTTCAATTATATTTATTTACTAATACTTCTTGTGATCAACCATGTTTCTCTTCAATTATATTTATTTACTAGTACCTCTCGTGATCAACCGTGTTTCTCTTCAATTATATTTATTCACTAGTACCTCTCGTGATCAACCATGTTTCCCTTTCAATTATATTTATTTACTAGTACCTCTCGTGATCAACCATGTTTCTCTTCAATTATATTTATTTACTAATACTTCTTGTGATCAACCATGTTTCTCTTCAATTATATTTATTTACTAGTACTTCTCGTGATCAACCATTTTCTCTTCAATTATATTTATTTACTAGTACCTCTCGTGATCAACCATGTTTCTCTTCAATTATATTTATTTACTAGTACCTCTCGTGATCAACCATGTTTCCCTTACAATTATATTTATTTACTAGTACCTCTCGTGATCAACCATGTTTCTCTTCAATTATATTTATTTACGAGTACCTCTCGTGATCAACCATGTTTCCCTTTCAATTATATTTATTTACTAGTACCTCGTGATCAACCATGTTTCTCTTCAATTATATTTATTTACTAGTACCTCTCGTGATCAACCATGTTTCTCTTCAATTATATTTATTTACTAGTACCTCTCGTGATCAACCATGTTTCTCTTCAATTATATTTATTTACTAATACTTCTTGTGATCAACCATGTTTCTCTTCAATTATATTTATTTACTAGTACCTCTCGTGATCAACCGTGTTTCTCTTCAATTATATTTATTTACTAGTACCTCTCGTGATCAACCATGTTTCCCTTACAATTATATTTATTTACTAGTACCTCTCGTGATCAACCATGTTTCTCTTCAATTATATTTATTTACGAGTACCTCTCGTGATCAACCATGTTTCCCTTTCAATTATATTTATTTACTAGTACCTCTTGTGATCAACCATGTTTCTCTTCGATTATATTTCTTTACTAGTACCTCTCGTGATCAACCATATTTCTCTTCAATTATATTTATTTACTAGTACCCCTCGTGATCAACCATGTTTCTCTTCAATTATATTTATTTACTAGTACCTCTCGTGATCAACCATGTTTCTCTTCAATTATATTTATTTACTAATACTTCTTGTGATCAACCATGTTTCTCTTCAATTATATTTATTTACTAGTACCTCTCGTGATCAACCGTGTTTCTCTTCAATTATATTTATTCACTAGTACCTCTCGTGATCAACCATGTTTCCCTTTCAATTATATTTATTTACTAGTACCTCTCGTGATCAACCATGTTTCTCTTCAATTATATTTATTTACTAATACTTCTTGTGATCAACCATGTTTCTCTTCAATTATATTTATTTACTAGTACTTCTCGTGATCAACCATTTTCTCTTCAATTATATTTATTTACTAGTACCTCTCGTGATCAACCATGTTTCTCTTCAATTATATTTATTTACTAGTACCTCTCGTGATCAACCATGTTTCTCTTCAATTATATTTATTTACTAGTACATCTCGTGATCAACCGTGTTTCTCTTCAATTATATTTATTTACTAGTACCTCTCGTGATAAACCATTTTTCTCTTCAATTATATTTATTTACTAGTACATCTCGTGATCAACCATGTTTCTCTTCAATTATATTTATTTACTAGTACATCTCGTGATCAACCGTGTTTCTCTTCAATTATATTTATTTACTAGTACCTCTCGTGATAAACCATTTTTCTCTTCAATTATATTTATTTACTAGTACATCTCGTGATCAACCGTGTTTCTCTTCAATTATATTTATTTACTAGTACCTCTCGTGATCAACCATTTTTCTCTTCAATTATATTTATTTACTAGTACATCTCGTGATCAACCGTGTTTCTCTTCAATTATATTTATTTACTAGTACCTCTCGTGATAAACCATTTTACTCTTCAATTATATTTATTTACTAGTACATCTCGTGATCAACCATGTTTCTCTTCAATTATATTTATTTACTAGTACCTCTCGTGATCAACCGTGTTTCTCTTCAATTATATTTATTTACTAGTACCTCTCGTGATAAACCATTTTTCTCTTCAATTATATTTATTTACTAATACCTCTTGTGATCAACCATGTTTCTTTTCAATTATATTTATTTACTAGTACCTCTTGTGATCAACCATGTTTCTCTTCAATTATATTTATTTACTAGTACCTCTCGTTATCAACCATGTTTCTCTTCAATTATATTTATTTACTAGTACCTCTCGTCATCAACCATGTTTCTCTTCAATTATATTTATTTACTAGTACCTCTCGTCATCAACCATTTTTCTCTTCAATTATATTTATTTACTAGTACATCTCGTGATCAACCGTGTTTCTCTTCAATTATATTTATTTACTAGTACCTCTCGTGATCAACCATTTTTCTCTTCAATTATATTTATTTACTAGTACATCTCGTGATCAACCATGTTTCTCTTCAATTATATTTATTTACTAGTACCTCTCATGATCAACCATGTTTCTCTTCAATTATATTTATTTACTAGTACCTCTCATGATCAACCATGTTTCTCTTCAATTATATTTATTTACTAGTACCTCTCGTTATCAACCATGTTTCTCTTCAATTATATTTATTTACTAGTACCTCTCGTGATCAACCATTTTTCTCTTCAATTATATTTATTTACTAATACCTCTTGTGATCAACCATGTTTCTCTTCAATTATATTTATTTACTAGTACCTCTCGTGATCAACCATGTTTCTCTTCAATTATATTTATTTACTAGTACCTCTCGTGATCAACCATGTTTCTTTTCAATTATATTTATTTACTAGTACCTCTCGTGATCAACCATGTTTCTCTTCAATTATATTTATTTACAAGTACCTCTCATGATCAACCATGTTTCTCTTCAATTATATTTATTTACTAGTACCTCTTGTGATCAACCATGTTTCTCTTCAATTATATTTATTTACTAGTACCTCTCGTGATCAACCATGTTTCTCTTCAGTTATATTTTATTACTAGTACCTTGTGAACAACCATGTTTCTCTTCAATTATATTTATTTACTAGTACCTCTCGTGATCAATCATGGTTCTGTTCAATTATATTTATTTACTAGTACCTCTCGTGATCAACCATGTTTCTCTTCGATTATATTTATTTACTAGTACCTCTCGTGATCGACCATGTTTCTCTTCAATTATATTTATTTACTAATACCTCTTGTGATCAACCATGTTTCTTTTCAATTATATTTATTTACTAGTACCTCTCGTGATCAACCATGTTTCTCTTCAATTATATTTATTTACTAATACCTCTTGTGATCAACCATGTTTCTTTTCAATTATATTTATTTACTAGTACCTCTCGTGATCAACCATGTTTCTCTTCAATTATATTTATTTACTAGTACCTCTCATGATCAACAATGTTTCTCTTCAATTATATTTATTTACTAGTACCTCTCGTGATCAACCATGTTTCTCTTCAGTTATATTTTATTACTAGTACCTTGTGATCAACCATGTTTCTCTTCAATTATATTTATTTACTAGTACATCTCGTGATCAACCGTGTTTCTCTTAAATTATATTTATTTACTAGTACATCTCGTGATCAACCGTGTTTCTCTTCAATTATATTTATTTACTAGTACCTCTCGTGATCAACCATGTTTCTCTTCAATTATATTTATTTACAAGTACCTCTCGTGATCAACCATGTTTCTGTTCAATTCTATTTATTTACTAGTACCTCTCGTGATCAACCATGTTTCTCTTCAATTCTATTTATTTACTAGTACCTCTCGTGATCAACCATGTTTCTCTTCAATTATATTTATTTACTAGTACCTCTCGTGATCAACCATGTTTCTCTTCAATTATATTTATTTACTAGTACCTCTCGTGATCAACCATGTTTCTCTTCAATTATATTTATTTACTAGTACCTCTCGTGATCAACCATGTTTCTCTTCAATTATATTTATTTACTAGTACCTCTCGTGATCAACCATGTTTCTCTTCAATTATATTTATTTACTAGTACCTCTTGTGATCAACCATGTTTCTCTTCAATTATATTTATTTACTAGTACCTCTCGTGATCAACCATGTTTCTTTTCGATTATATTTATTTACTAGTACATCTCGTGATCAACCATGTTTCTCTTCAATTATATTTATTTACTAGTACCTATTGTGATCAACCATGTTTCTCTTCAATTATATTTATTTACTAGTACCTCTCGCGATCAACCATGTTTCTCTTCAATTATATTTATTTACTAGTACCTCTCGCGATCAACCATGTTTCTCTTCAATTATATTTATTTACTAGTACCTCTCGCGATCAACCATGTTTCTCTTCAATTATATTTATTTACTAGTACCTCTTGTGATCAACCATGTTTCTCTTCAATTATATTTATTTACTAGTACCTCTCGTGATCAACCATGTTTCTCTTCAATTATATTTATTTACTAGTACATCTCGTGATCAACCATGTTTCTCTTCAATTATATTTATTTACTAGTACCTCTTGCGATCAACCATGTTTCTGTTCAATTCTATTTATTTACTAGTACCTCTCGCGATCAACCATGTTTCTCTTCAATTATATTTATTTACTAGTACCTCTCGCGATCAGCCATGTTTCTCTTCAATTATATTTATTTACTAGTACCTCTCGTGATCAACCATGTTTCTCTTCAATTATATTTATTTACTAGTACCTCTCGTGATCAACCATGTTTCTCTTCGATTATATTTATTTACTAGTACCTCTCGTGATCAACCATGTTTCTCTTCGATTATATTTATTGACTAGTACCTCTCGTGATCAACCATGTTTCTCTTCGATTATATTTATTGACTAGTACCTCTCGTGATCAACCATGTTTCTCTTCAATTATATTTATTTACTAGTACCTCTCGTGATCAACCATGTTTCTCTTCAATTATATTTATTTACTAGTACCTCTCGTGATCAACCATGTTTCTCTTCAATTATATTTATTTACTAGTACCTCTCGTGATCAACCATGTTTCTGTTCAATTCTATTTATTTACTAGTACCTCTCGTGATCAACCATGTTTCTCTTCAATTCTATTTATTTACTAGTACCTCTCGTGATCAACCATGTTTCTCTTCAATTATATTTATTTACTAGTACCTCTCGTGATCAACCATGTTTCTCTTCGATTATATTTATTTACTAGTACCTCTCGTGATCAACGATGTTTCTCTTCAATTATATTTATTTACTAGTACCTCTCGTGATCAACCATGTTTCTCTTCAATTATATTTATTTACTAGTACCTCTCGTGATCAACCATGTTTCTCTTCAATTATATTTATTTACTAGTACCTCTCGTGATCAACCATGTTTCTCTTCAATTATATTTATTTACTAGTACCTCTCGTGATCAACCATGTTTCTCTTCAATTATATTTATTTACTAGTACCTCTCGTGATCAACCATGTTTCTCTTCAATTATATTTATTTACTAGTACCTCTCGTGATCAACCATGTTTCTCTTCAATTATATTTATTTACTAGTACCTCTCGTGATCAACCATGTTTCTCTTCAATTATATTTATTTACTAGTACCTCTCGTGATCAACCATGTTTCTCTTTAATTATATTTATTTACTAGTACCTCTCGTGATCAACCATGTTTCTCTTCAATTATATTTATTTACTAGTACCTCTGTTGATCAACCATGTTTTTCTTCAATTATATTTATTTACTAGTACCTCTCGTGATCAACCATGTTTTTCTTCAATTATATTTATTTACTAGTACCTCTCGTGATCAACCATGTTTCTCTTCAATTATATTTATTTACTAGTACCTCTCGTGATCAACCATGTTTTTCTTCAATTATATTTATTTACTAGTACCTCTCGTGATCAACCATGTTTTTCTTCAATTATATTTATTTACTGGTACCTCTCGTGATCAACCAACTTTCTCTTCAATTATATTTATTTACTAGTACCTCTCGTGATCAACCATGTTTTTCTTCAATTATATTTATTTACTAGTACCTCTCGTGATCAACCATGTTACTCTTCAATTATATTTATTTACTGGTACCTCTCGTGATCAACCATGTTTCTCTTCAATTATATTTATTTACTAGTACCTCTCGTGATAAACCATGTTTCTCTTCAATTATATTTATTTACTAGTACCTCTCGTGATCAACCATGTTTCTCTTTAATTATATTTATTTACTAGTACCTCTCGTGATCAACCATGTTTCTCTTTAATTATATTTATTTACTAGTACCTCTCGTGATCAACCATGTTTCTCTTCAATTATATTTATTTACTAGTACCTCTGTTGATCAACCATGTTTTTCTTCAATTATATTTATTTACTAGTACCTCTCGTGATCAACCATGTTTTTCTTCAATTATATTTATTTACTAGTACCTCTCGTGATCAACCATGTTTCTCTTCAATTATATTTATTTACTAGTACCTCTCGTGATCAACCATGTTTTTCTTCAATTATATTTATTTACTAGTACCTCTCGTGATCAACCATGTTTTTCTTCAATTATATTTATTTACTGGTACCTCTCGTGATCAACCAACTTTCTCTTCAATTATATTTATTTACTAGTACCTCTCGTGATCAACCATGTTTTTCTTCAATTATATTTATTTACTAGTACCTCTCGTGATCAACCATGTTACTCTTCAATTATATTTATTTACTGGTACCTCTCGTGATCAACCATGTTTCTCTTCAATTATATTTATTTACTAGTACCTCTCGTGATCAACCATGTTTTTCTTCAATTATATTTATTTACTAGTACCTCTCGTGATCAACCATGTTTCTCTTCAATTATATTTATTTACTGGTACCTCTCGTGATCAACCATGTTACTCTTCAATTATATTTATTTACTGGTACCTCTCGTGATCAACCATGTTTCTCTTCAATTATATTTATTTACTAGTACCTCTCGTGATCAACCATGTTTTTCTTCAATTATATTTATTTACTAGTACCTCTCGTGATCAACCATGTTTCTCTTCAATTATATTTATTTACTAGTACCTCTCGTGATCAACCATTTTTCTCTTCAATTATAGTTATTTACTTGTACCTCTCGTGATCAACCATGTTTCTCTTCAATTATATTTATTTACTAGTACCTCTCGTGATCAACCATGTTTTTCTTCAATTATATTTATTTACTAGTACCTCTCGTGATCAACCATGTTTTTCTTCAATTATATTTATTTACTGGTACCTCTCGTGATCAACCAACTTTCTCTTCAATTATATTTATTTACTAGTACCTCTCGTGATCAACCATGTTTTTCTTCAATTATATTTATTTACTAGTACCTCTCGTGATCAACCATGTTACTCTTCAATTATATTTATTTACTGGTACCTCTCGTGATCAACCATGTTTCTCTTCAATTATATTTATTTACTAGTACCTCTCGTGATCAACCATGTTTTTCTTCAATTATATTTATTTACTAGTACCTCTCGTGATCAACCATGTTTCTCTTCAATTATATTTATTTACTGGTACCTCTCGTGATCAACCATGTTACTCTTCAATTATATTTATTTACTGGTACCTCTCGTGATCAACCATGTTTCTCTTCAATTATATTTATTTACTAGTACCTCTCGTGATCAACCATGTTTTTCTTCAATTATATTTATTTACTAGTACCTCTCGTGATCAACCGTGTTTCTCTTCAATTATATTTATTTACTAGTACCTCTCGTGATCAACCGTGTTTCTCTTCAATTATATTTATTTACTAGTACCTCTCGTGATCAACCGTGTTTCTCTTCAATTATATTTATTTACTAGTACCTCTCGTGATCAACCGTGTTTCTCTTCAATTATATTTATTTACTAGTACCTCTCGTGATCAACCATGTTTCTCTTCAATTATATTTATTTACTAGTACCTCTCGTGATCAACCATGTTTCTCTTCAATTATATTTATTTACTAGTACCTCTCGTGATCAACCATGTTTCTCTTCAATTATATTTATTTACTAGTACCTCTCGTGATCGACCATGTTTCTCTTCAATTATATTTATTTACTAGTACCTCTCGTGATCAACGATGTTTCTCTTCAATTATATTTATTTACTAGTACCTCCATTGATCAACCATGTTTCTCTTCAATTATATTTATTTACTAGTACCTCTCGTGATCGACCATGTTTCTCTTCAATTATATTTATTTACTAGTACCTCTCGTGATCAACGATGTTTCTCTTCAATTATATTTATTTACTAGTACCTCTCGTGATCAACCATGTTTCTCTTCAATTATATTTATTTACTAGTACCTCTCGTGATCAACCATGTTTCTCTTCAATTATATTTATTTACTAGTACCTCTCGTGATCAACCGTGTTTCTCTTCAATTATATTTATTTACTAGTACCTCTCGTGATCAACCATGTTTCTCTTCAATTATATTTATTTACTAGTACCTCTCGTGATCAACCATGTTTCTCTTCAATTATATTTATTTACTAGTACCTCTCGTGATCAACCATGTTTCTCTTCAATTATATTTATTTACTAGTACCTCTCGTGATCAACCATGTTTCTCTTCAATTATATTTATTTACTAGTACCTCTCGTGATCAACCGTGTTTCTCTTCAATTATATTTATTTACTAGTACCTCTCGTGATCAACCGTGTTTCTCTTCAATTATATTTATTTACTAGTACCTCTCGTGATCAACCATGTTTCTCTTCAATTATATTTATTTACTAGTACCTCTTGTGATCAACCGTGTTTCTCTTCAATTATATTTATTTACTAGTACCTCTTGTGATCAACCATGTTTCTCTTCAATTATATTTATTTACTAGTACCTCTCGTGATCAACCGTGTTTCTCTTCAATTATATTTATTTACTAGTACCTCTCGTGATCAACCGTGTTTCTCTTCAATTATATTTATTTACTAGTACCTCTCGTGATCAACCATGTTTCTCTTCAATTATATTTATTTACTAGTACCTCTCGTGATCAACCATGTTTCTCTTCAATTATATTTATTTACTAGTACCTCTCGTGATCAACCATGTTTCTCTTCAATTATATTTATTTACTAGTACCTCTCGTGATCAACCATGTTTCTCTTCAATTATATTTATTTACTAGTACCTCTCGT
Source organism: Sepiola atlantica (assembly GCA_963556195.1). Classification (NCBI taxonomy): domain Eukaryota; kingdom Metazoa; phylum Mollusca; class Cephalopoda; order Sepiida; family Sepiolidae; genus Sepiola; species Sepiola atlantica. The sequence goes on along the minus strand of OY744524.1, from coordinate 10,686,836 downwards.
GATCAACCGTGTTTCTCTTCAATTATATTTATTTACTAGTACCTCTCGTGATCAACCGTGTTTCTCTTCAATTATATTTATTTACTAGTACCTCTCGTGATCAACCATGTTTCTCTTCAATTATATTTATTTACTAGTACCTCTCGTGATCAACCGTGTTTCTCTTCAATTATATTTATTTACTAGTACCTCTCGTGATCAACCATGTTTCTCTTCAATTATATTTATTTACTAGTACCTCTCGTGATCAACCGTGTTTCTCTTCAATTATATTTATTTACTAGTACCTCTCGTGATCAACCATGTTTCTCTTCAATTATATTTATTTACTAGTACCTCTTGTGATCAACCACGTTTCTCTTCAATTATATTTATTTACTAGTACCTCTCGTGATCAACCATTTTTCTCTTCAATTATATTTATTTACTAGTACCTCTCGTGATCAACCATGTTTCTCTTCAGTTATATTTATTTACTAGTACCTCTCGTGATCAACCATGTTTCTCTTCAATTATATTTATTTACTAGTACCTCTCGTGATCAACCATTTTTCTCTTCAATTATATTTATTTACTAGTACCTCTCGTGATCAACCATGTTTCTCTTCAGTTATATTTATTTACTAGTACCTCTTGTGATCAACCATGTTTCTCTTCAATTATATTTATTTACTAGTAACTCTTGTGATCAACCATTTTTCTCTTCAATTATATTTATTTACTAGTACCTCTTGTGATCAACCATGTTTCTCTTCAGTTATATTTATTTACTAGTACCTCTCGTGATCAACCATGTTTCTCTTCAATTATATTTATTTACTAGTACCTCTCGTGATCAACCATGTTTCTCTTCAATTATATTTATTTACTAGTACCTCTCGTGATCAACCATGTTTCTCTTCAATTATATTTATTTACTAGTACCTTTCGTGATCAACCATGTTTCTCTTCAATTATATTTATTTACTAGTACCTCTCGTGATCAAACATGTTTCTCTTCAATTATATTTTTTTACTAGTACCTCTCGTGATCAACCATGTTACTCTTCAATTATATTTATTTACTAGTACCTCTCGTGATCAAACATGTTTCTCTTCAATTATATTTATTTACTAGTACCTCTCGTGATCAACCATGTTTCTCTTCAATTATATTTATTTACTAGTACCTCTCGTGATCAACCATGTTTCTCTTCAATTATATTTATTTACTAGTACCTCTCGTGATCAACCATGTTTCTCTTCAATTATATTTATTTACTAGTACCTCTCGTGATCAACCATATTTCTCTTCAATTATATTTATTTACTAGTACCTCTTGTGATCAACCATGTTTCTCTTCAATTATATTTATTTACTAGTACCTCTCGTTATCAACCATGTTTCTCTTCAATTATATTTATTTACTAGTACCTCTCGTGATCATCCATGTTACTCTTCAATTATATTTATTTACTAGTACCTCTCGTGATCAAACATGTTTCTCTTCAATTATATTTATTTACTAGTACCTCTCGTGATCAACCATGTTACTCTTCAATTATATTTATTTACTAGTACCTCTCGTGATCAAACATGTTTCTCTTCAATTATATTTATTTACTAGTACCTCTCGTGATCAACCATGTTTCTCTTCAATTATATTTATTTACTAGTACCTCTCGTGATCAAACATGTTTCTCTTCAATTATATTTATTTACTAGTACCTCTCGTGATCAAACATGTTTCTCTTCAATTATATTTATTTACTAGTACCTCTCGTGATCAACCATGTTTCTCTTCAATTATATTTATTTACTAGTACCTCTCGTGATCAACCATGTTTCTCTTCAATTATATTTATTTACTAGTACCTCTCGTGATCAACCATGTTTCTCTTCAATTATATTTATTTACTAGTACCTCTCGTGATCATCCATGTTACTCTTCAATTATATTTATTTACTAGTACCTCTTGTGATCAACCATGTTTCTCTTCAATGATATTTATTTACTAGTACCTCTTTTGATCAACCACGTTTCTCTTCAATTATATTTATTTACTAGTACCTCTCGTGATCAACCATGATACTCTTCAATCATATTTATTTACTAGTACCTCTCGTGATCAACCATGTTTCTCTTCAATTATATTTATTCACTGGTACCTCTTGTGATCAACCATGTTTCTCTTCAATTATATTTATTTACTAGTACCTCTTTTGATCAACCATGTTTCTCTTCAATCATATTTATTTACTAGTACCTCTCGTGATCAACCATGTTTCTCTTCGATTATATTTCTTTACTAGTACCTCTCGTGATCAACCATATTTCTCTTCAATTATATTTATTTACTAGTACCTCTCGTGATCAACCATGTTTCTCTTCAATCATATTTATTTCTTAGTACCTCTTGTGATCAAACATGTTTCTCTTCAATGATATTTATTCACTGGTACCTCTCGTGATCAAACATGTTTCTCTTCAATTATATTTATTTACTAGTACCTCTTGTGATCAACCATGTTTCTCTTCAATTATATTTATTTACTAGTACCTCTTTTGATCAACCATGTTTCTCTTCAATTATATTTATTTACTGGTACCTCTCGTGATAAACCATGTTTCTTTTCAATTATATTTATTTACTAGTACCTCTTTTGATCAACCATGTTTCTCTTCAATTATATTTATATACCAGTACCTCTCGTGATCAACCATGTTTCTTTTCAATTATATTTATTTACTAGTACCTCTTGTGATCAACCATGTTTCTCTTCAATTATATTTATTTACTAGTACCTCTTGTGATCAACCATGTTTCTCTTCAATGATATTTATTCACTGGTACCTCTCGTAATCAACCATGTTTCTCTTCAATTATATTTATTTACTAGGTATCTTGTGATCAACCATGTTTCTCTTCAATTATATTTATTTACTGGTACCTCTTTTGATCAACCATGTTTCTCTTCAATTATATTTATTTACTGGTACCTCTTTTGATCAACCATGTTTCTCTTCAATTATATTTATTTACTGGTACCTCCTTTGATCAACCATGTTGCTCTTCAATTATATTTATTTACTAGTACCTCTCGTGATAAACCATGTTTCTTTTCAATTATATTTATTTACTAGTACCTCTTTTGATCAACCATGTTTCTCTTCAATGATATTTATTCACTGGTACCTCTCGTGATCAACCATGTTTCTCTTCAATTATATTTATTTACTAGTACCTCTTGTGATCAACCATGTTTCTCTTCAATTATATTTATTTACTAGTACCTCTTTTGATCAACCATGTTTCTCTTCAATTATATTTATTTACTGGTACCTCCTTTGATCAACCATGTTGCTCTTCAATTATATTTATTTACTAGTACCTCTCGTGATAAACCATGTTTCTTTTCAATTATATTTATTTACTAGTACCTCTTTTGATCAACCATGTTTCTCTTCAATGATATTTATTCACTGGTACCTCTCGTGATCAACCATGTTTCTCTTCAATTATATTTATTTACTAGTACCTCTTTTGATCAACCATGTTTCTCTTCAATTATATTTATTTACTAGTACCTCTTGTGATCAACCATGTTTCTCTTCAATTATATTTATTTACTGGTACCTCTTTTGATCAACCATGTTTCTCTTCAATTATATTTATTTACTGGTACCTCTTTTGATCAACCATGTTTCTCTTCAATTATATTTATTTACTGGTACCTACTTTGATCAACCATGTTGCTCTTTAATTATATTTATTTACTGGTACCTCTCGTGATCAACCATGTTTCTTTTCAATTATATTTATTTACTAGTACCTCTCGTGATTAACCATGTTTCTCTTCAATTATATTTATTTACTGGTACCTCTCGTGATCAAACATGTTTCTCTTCAATTATATTTATTTACTAGTACCTCTCGTGATTAACCATGTTTCTCTTCAATTATATTTATTTACTGGTACCTCTCGTGATCAAACATGTTTCTCTTCAATGATATTTATTTACTGGTACCTCTCGTGATCAAACATGTTTCTCTTCAATTATATTTATTTACTAGTACCTCTTTTGATCAACCATGTTTCTCTTCAATTATATTTATTTACTAGTACCTCTTTTGATCAACCATGTTTCTCTTCAATTATATTTATTTACTAGTACCTCTCGTGATCCACCATGTTTCTCTTCGATTATATTTCTTTACTAGTACCTCTCGTGATCAACCATATTTCTCTTCAATTATATTTATTTACTAGTACCTCTCGTGATCAACCATGTTTCTTTTCAATTATATTTATTTACTAGTACCTCTTGTGATCAAACATGTTTCTCTTCAATGATATTTATTCACTGGTACCTCTCGTGATCAAACATGTTTCTCTTCAATTATATTTATTTACTAGTACCTCTTGTGATCAACCATGTTTCTCTTCAATTATATTTATTTACTAGTACCTCTTTTGATCAACCATGTTTCTCTTCAATTATATTTATTTACTGGTACCTCTTTTGATCAACCATGTTTCTCTTCAATTATATTTATTTACTAGTACCTCTTTTGATCAACCATGTTTCTCTTCAATTATATTTATTTACTGGTACCTCTCGTGATCAACCATGTTTCTTTTCAATTATATTTATTTACTAGTACCTCTTGTGATCAACCATGTTTCTCTTCAATTATATTTATTTACTGGTACCTCTTTTGATCAACCATGTTTCTCTTCAATTATATTTATTTACTGGTACCTCTTGTGATCAACCATGTTTCTCTTCAATTATATTTATTTACTGGTACCTCCTTTGATCAACCACGTTTCTTTTCAATTATATTTATTTACTAGTACCTCTTTTGATCAACCATGTTTCTCTTCAATTATATTTATTTACTAGTACCTCTCGTGATCAACCATGTTTCTCTTCAATTATATTTATTTACTAGTACCTCTCGTGATCAACCATGTTACTCTTCAATTATATTTATTTACTAGTACCTCTCGTGATCAACCATTTTTCTCTTCAATAATATTTATTTACTAGTACCTCTTGTGATCACCCATGTTTCTCTTCAATTACATGGTTACACTTGCAATAAACAAGTATAAATAAATACAAATAAAATGTGTGATTTTAATACATTCAAGAAAAATATGCCATTCAACGAAATTCAAGTAATATTTTAATACATAATTAAATCATACAAAATGTAAATAATTGATTCAGTTACCGTATATTTGTTTGAACTATGAAAACAATAGATAATAAAAATAATTATTTATTTATTTTATAACTTGGGTTCATCCTAGACAAGGCAAATTGCCACCGAGACGTAAGGATTGACTGTGGATTAGAGGTCAGAAATTAAAGGAAGTGGTACGCTGCTGAATCATACAAATGTATTTTACTTAATCCATAATAATGAAATACCTTCAATATGGCGGACTAAAAAAAAAAAGAACAAAATATTTATAAAGCGATACAAGATGCTTAATATACTAACAGGGTCAACCGGTGTTGTCCGGGAGAGTATTAATTTATTTTTGTCAATAACAATTGTTTTCCTACTTTTATCACATGCAATGTAAATCTTACTGTAAAAATCCAAAAGACTAATCGAGGTAAAATGACAAAAAAAACAACAACAAATATACGAATTAAATCTTACTTAACAAAACAAATACGCAAGTTTTACAAAAAATGTCACAGTCTTTCTCTCAAGAATCTGTAAATAAATCATCTGTGAGCCTCTAGATTAATTTTTATTTTCATCACAAAGATATTAAGAACAAGCGAATATTTTTTTTTGTATCCATTAAAAGTGAAAGAAATTATTTTCTCTAATTTTTATTATCAGTTAGTAAGATTAAGTTTAAACCTCCTCTGGTCCTGGGTATGACCTTAAAAGACATCCAGTGGTGAGGCCTCCATTTGGGAACTGTGGGGAATGTAGAGTTGCCCCTTAGTTGCCATTGCTCCCAGGTCCACTCTGGCCCGGAGTGGTAGTACCTGTAAGGGCCCCATCTATGGGTCAAATAGAACCTAGTGGCGCTACCATATCAGGCTGTCTGAAGTTATTGACTTTCTGACTTAAAATGCACCAAACATTGATGTTTTATTTTTTTTTTATTTTCCTTTGCAAAAGTCAATCAGGTTCTGCAAAATCCAAAACAAAAAAACAACAATTTCCCTTTTTTCCCCATTCTCCTCTCCCCATCCCTTCCCATTCCCCTCTCCCCATCCCTTCCCATTCTCCTCTCCCCATCCCTTCCCATCTATATGTCAAATAGAACCTACTGGCGCTGTCTGAAGTTATTGACTTCCTGACTTAAAATGCACCAAACATTGATGTTTTACGTTTTTTATTTTCCTTTGCAAAATCCAAAACAAAAAAACAACAATTTCCATTTTTTTCCCCATTCTCCTCTCCCCATCCCCTCCTTTCACTAAACCAAACACCATGAACAACTATTTGAACATATAAAGAACTTGAAGTATAAAGACTTTCACCAAAAAGACCAAATTCAGCATTAAATAACCTGAACAGGGTTGATATGCCGTAAAACAAAACAACCACACAAAAGACCATGAATGAATATTTGAAGATATATAGAACTTGAAGCATAAAAACTTTCACCAAAATGACCGGATTTGGCATCAAATAACCCGAAAAGGGTTGATATGCCATAAAACAAAACAACCAACCAATCAAACCTCCTCTTTTTTATCATAAAAAATAAATTTGCATACATGATTATTCTCATCATTCTTTATTATTAAGATCAAGCTTATCTTTGTTCATAAAAATAAACTTGCATTATTGAAGCGAGCCGGACACACGTACGCTAACTTTTATTATTTAGATTAGTAGTTGTACAACTAACTTAATAAATCAAATTGAAAGTTTTTGTTTCACGTTCACTAGGAATTTCCACGAGTCGTGCGAATGGTAACTTATTTTGAGCGCGTCTCTTTGTCAAAGTATTTTTAGCAATTTATTAACCAGGATGAAGAGGTTTACAATCTATTTATATTTATTTGAGGAAAATTTCCCGACGATCTCCAAGAGAAACGAATAAAAGATGATTGACATTTCAAATCCAAACGAAACACTTTATCATTTAACCTGCTCTTTCGTTTACCTGAAAGCAGGAACCTAAACTTAGATATGCCACCCCACACGCCTACATCCACAATGTTCATGCATCGACATCTTTAACACCCCTCTCTCCATCCCCTATCGTTCCAGACGTGACTTTCGCCCCCTTCTACTCGATTGCAGTGTCGAACTCTCCCTTCAACTGACCAGTGAAGAAATAACTTATTTAAGCCAATGGCTTTTGTTCTGAGATTTTCCTTCCTGTTCGGCTAATTCCGATTCGAAATCGGCTCGGTTTCTCTCCACAAGAATTCCATGTCATAATGTTGTCAACCTCATGGTGACCAGAATCGTCATAACGATGAGCATCATACACATGCAAGAAATGATGGCATCACCATTTTTGTATTTAATTCTCTATTGGGAATCAGGAGCCAAAAGCCGTTCCTCTTCGTGCTTTGTCTTTGAGATGCGAGGTCAATCCCTCCCTCTCTCTCTCACACACACTTGCACATGTTGCTGATCAACTTTCGCCTGTCACTATGATGTGTAAAGATGTCTTCACTTGCACTGACTCTTTTGTCCAGGTAGCTTTCTCCGGCCACCTGTCATTTTTAATAGAAAGAGAGGGAGGGGAGGGGAAGGGAGGCAGATATACTAGTGTTTCTCTTCACCTGCCTCAGACCTGACTGACCATGTCGCTTTTTCATCTGCGTCCTATCCCTGTCAATCCACCGCCATCACTGCCGCTGAGAGATCTCCGCATTACTTAATCCTTCTAATCATCCAACCACAGCAACAAACAACACGCTCTTCTTTCCATAGCTCCACACCCGCCTGAAGATATTTTTCCGCATGTGCGCTTTTCCGTCTCAAGTCCAAACGAAGGGATGGAGTCAACCACATCGCGACGGACTTACACGAAAATTCCATGTGCTTTTATCTTTCAGCAGTTTGAGAGTTAAGATGAGCAAAAGTTTCCGATAAGAGGGGCTCGGTGTATAACAAAACGGATTTCTGTCAAGAGAAAATATCAGGGGTCGGTTGTTTTGGGAGTGTGAACGACTATAAACCAAAGAAGCTTTTCTTACTCTCTTCTATTTAGACATGCTAGGAGAGGTTCTGACCGTCAAGCTATATGTTGGTCTGTCACATTTAAGTGTAGAAACAGCATTTCCATCATTAAACGTGCAGATTTAGTGGACGCATCTCATTTTAGATGCGTCCAAGTATTTCTATACAAGGCTCTGCCCGTCCGTTGATCCGTCACGTTTTAGCTTGAAATATCATTTCCATCATTAAACGTGTAGATTTAGTGGACGCATCTCATTTTAGACGCGTCCAAGTATTTCTATACAAGGCTCTTCCCGTCCGTTGGTCCGTCACGTTTTAGCTTGAAATATCATTTCCATCATTAAACGTGCAGATTTAGTGGACGCATCTAAAATGAGATGCGTCCAAGTATTTCTATACAAGGCTCTTCCCGTCCGTTGGTCCGTCACGTTTTAGCTTGAAACAGCAGTTTCATCATTAAACGTGCAGATTTAGTGGACGCATCTCATTTTAGATGCGTCCAAGTATTTCTATACAAGGCTCTGCCCGTCCGTTGGTCCGTCACGTTTTAGCTTGAAATAGCATTTTCATCCCTAACTGCTTAGGTTTTAAATAGCATTTCGTCAGTATGTCATGCTTGTTTAAAATCGCATCCTTAGATGTGCCACCACATCGTGATCAGAGGCATTGTCTGTTTGTCATGCTTAAGTTCGAAATAGCATTTTTAGAACTGGCATGAATAGATGGATTTGAAGAATATCTGCTCGTAGTTCAGTCTTCTATTCTTCTATTTTCCTTCTTTTAATTCAACCTTAGTATTCATAACTTTTGCATTATTTTCTTCAGTTTTTCCTTCATTTTAATTACAAGATTATTTTCTTCAGTTTTTCCTTCATTTTAATTACAAGATTATTTTCTTCAGTTTTTCCTTCATTTTAATTACAAGATTATTTTCTTCAGTTTTTCCTTCATTTTAATTACAAGATTATTTTCTTCAGTTTTTCCTTCATTTTAATTACAAGATTATTTTCTTCAGTTTTTCCTTCATTTTAATTACAAGATTATTTTCTTCAGTTTTTCCTTCATTTTAATTACAAGATTATTTTCTTCAGTTTTTCCTTCATTTTAATTACAAGATTATTTTCTTCAGTTTTTCCTTCATTTTAATTACAAGATTATTTTCTTCAGTTTTTCCTTCATTTTAATTACAAGATTATTTTCTTCAGTTTTTCCTTCATTTTAATTACAAGATTATTTTCTTCAGTTTTTCCTTCATTTTAATTACAAGATTATTTTCTTCGTATATTATCGTTTACACATTTTTCTTCATTTACTTTTTAACTATTTGTGTGTTCATTTTATTTCTTTTTGTTTTCTCAACCCGTAAATGCTTTTTTTTTATATTTTTCTTCGGATTTTATTCCTTAATTTTTCTCCCATTTAGTTCCATTTTAAATTCTAACCATTTTTCTTTCCGCACATCGCTCTTTTATTTCTTTATTTTTAATCTAATTATCTTATCCTTTCATTATATACTTTTTTATGTACTAGTGACCCACTATTTATCAAGGCCCATAGGCCACTCGAGGATAAGGGTTAATGAATTTGTCAAGAGCACAGTGAACCAACAACGTGAGAATTGGTCAGAATATTTGAGACTGGCTAGAAATTCATTCTTCCTTTAGTTTCGTTTTCTTAAATATTTATTTTTCATTTTATACTTTTTATCCTTTCTTGTCTCCCTTATTTTTCACTTCCATATTTTTACTTACATTTTTTCTACTTACATTTTGATTGTAAACAATTTTTCTCTTTCGTTTAATTTTATGTTCCATTTCCCTTGGAATTTTCTTCCGCCATTTCCAAATCTATTTCTTTCTTAGATTCCTTGTCGGTTATTTATATTGTCCCCAAATTCCAAAACTCTAAATAATTTTGCGCTCCTATCGCCCGACCCCCCCCCCCCCCACCACCACCGAGTTCTTTATTATTTGCTGTTTATAGCACTCAATTTGGTTTGACTGGTCCGTGGACATCTTGTCAAGGTATTATCTCTCTCTTTCATTCCATTTCCTCTATTTGGTCAGCTACCTGGTCAACATTCCTCTTTCTCTTTCATTTCTTTCCTGACAAAATTCGACGGTCCCTTTTAATCTTCCTTCTAATTCTTTTTCACTTTCTTCTTTAGCATCAGTTCTTTTCTCTCTTTTTCTCTTCTAATATTCATCTCCCCATATTCTCTCTTTCATTTTCTTCTCATTTTATTTTAAACCTGTTTTTTTTTTGTTGTAATTTCCAAACGCATGGTTGCTTATTATTTTAAGTGAAGTCGGTTTCGGTAACGTTTCATTCCTCCCAAACATTTATTTTGCTTAATACCATGTTTCTGTTAAAAAAATAAGTAACATCAAGCATTAAATTTTTTTTTTTTAACATAGTTCACCCCAAACAAGGCAGGCCGCCACTGTAGACATAAGGGGCTACTGAGAAAAAAAAGGGAGAAGGTTTTTTTTAGTGAAGGGGGGAGTAAACTTAAATTGGGATCTGCTCAGCGAGATGTCTGTTTACATTAGTTTTAAATTTCTGCATGTGAGTACCGTCGGGGAAACAGGGGGCAGGGAGGGAGTTGCAGAGCCCAGCAGCATGAAGAAAGAAGCTATTTGAGTAGAAAGCTCTCCGGCATCTGGGGACCTCCACAGTGAATGGATGGGATTTAGTTGATTGTCGAGTTGGTCTAGAGAATTTACGTCGAGGGGGCACCAGAGTAGCCAGTTCATTGGAGCATATTCCATTGAAATATTTGTAAAACAAGCACAAGGATGCTACATTGCGGCGATGGGACAGGGAATGGAGCTTGGTTGACAGTGAGGGACCTATTAGGTTGGCGACTCTTTTTGGGACCTTGTCAAGGAGTGAGAGGCTAGTGGGTGATGCAACAGCCCAGATAAAAACAATGTGTTATATTAAGTTTAATTGTCTAGCAAAACACAAAACAAGTCGATTGGGAAAAGAAATATGTCTGATGCATAAGGGAGATAACTCCAAGTTTCATGAATAAAAAGAAATAATGATGATTGTCTTTGCTTTTTATTACTCACAAGTTATTGCAACTTGTTAACTTTGTCTCTTACTAGAAAACAATGGTAAGTTATAAACAAGCCGCGCGTGCGTGGTCCCCCTCTGTATGTGACTCGATGTGGCGAGTGTAAAATGCAATAAATTTGGGGCATTTTTGACCCCCATTTGAACCACTGGGGGCGCGAACCAGAATTTTTCTGAGGTCAAGGATGCTCATTTTATATCCAGAACAATTGCCTCTACATTTTGGCCAAGTTTCAGAAAAATTGAATGGATGGATCAAACGTTTTGGGAGGAAAGGGTCATTTTTTGCCATTTTAGGGGATTTTGACCCCCTGGGGGCGCGAACCAGATTTTTTCCAAGGTCAGCGATACTTATTTTCTATTAGGAACAATTGCCTCCACATTTTGGCCAAGATTCAGAGAAATTGAATGGATGGATGAAAAGTTATGGGGCAAAAAATGTCATTTTTTACCATTTCGGGGTCTTTTGACTCCCTGGGGGGCTAACCAGATTTTTTTTCAAAAATCGGAGAATGTCCCTTTCTAACCTTACCGAAGTTACAACTTCATGCAAAATTTCAGAGAAATTCAATGGATGGTTGCGGAGAAAAATCCGGACGGACACACGGACAGACGGACGGACGGAAATGCCTCAAAACATAGGTCTCCCGATTTTATAAATCGGGGGAACCAAATAGTAAGCTAAATATGGCGTGGCATATTGTGAGGGCGGTCATTTAAAAAATGTTTTAATGCTCTAAATTCTGTCATGACGAAAATCAAATGCAACTCACCCATGGAATCGTTTATAAAATTCACAATCTTTTGTTAAATGCAATCATGTTTGATACAGATAAACTTCAGTCTATGCTTGTCCATCGAGTTTCAGTCATGAATATCCAACAGTCTTTGTTTATTGCCTTTCAATATATGAACGAAATGTGCACGTCTGTGTTACAAGCACATTTAGATAGTTAACTTGGGCTGTGATGGCCCTATTCAATTCAGAAATAGTCTGTGGATTATTTTTATAGATATTATCTTTGAGATAACCCCGCAGATAAAAATCTGGGGAGTTGAGGTCCGGTAAGTCTGAAGCCCATTGATGAGACGATCACCAAAATGTATCCGCATATAATTGAATGAGAATAAAAAGAAGACTATTGGACATTTATGATTGAAGTCAATCATAGAATGAAGTTTACCTGTGCCAAATATGGTTGGGTTGCAAAAAGGACTGAATTTTGTTACTGATTCCAAGGATGGTATTCTTGGTGGTCACTTTATATCCTGGGAAATGAATGTTAACTTTTGAAAACAAAATTGTGCTATTAACGGCTGCAAATTGAAAATATTCTTATTTTAAACGATATGTTCGCACATAGTTGCCGAGTAACAGGCCAATAAAATAAATCACAGAATTATACTGCTATTTTTTGATCAGAAATAAACATTTAGCAATTTTATTTTACGGCCAATAGTTTATATTCTGAGGTTTAAACATTTCTTTAGAAGGGTTAGCGCCAACCACACATCATCACATCGGATTTTTACTTTCCCAAAACCGTCAATAAAATCGGACATCTATTTTGCGATACCCACGAGTGAGCAACCCCTTGGGGTTAATACCAGAAAAATGAAAGTACTCTTTGAAAACGATATTTTAACACCGAAAGTCTCAGATATATATTTAAATAAATGATTTTATTTATCTAAACACTTCTATTTTTTGTTTTGTTTTTACTTACAATTGTAGTAGATTTTTTGTTTGATTTCAAATTAGACATTTTTACACATTATGAGCAGAATTTTTTGTTTGATTTCAAATTTTTACACATTATGAGCAGAATTTTTTGTTTGATTTCAAATTTTTACACATTATGAGCAGAATTTTTTGTTTGATTTCAAATTTTTACACATGAGCAGAATTTTTTGTTTGATTTCAAATTTTTACACATTATGAGCTGGATTTTTTGTTTATTTCAAATTTTTACACATTATGAGCAGAATTTTTTGTTTGATTTCAGATTTTTACACATTATGAGCAGAATTTTTTGTTTGATTTCAGATTTTTACACATTATGAGCAGAATTTTTTGTTTGATTTCAGATTTTTACACATTATGAGCAGAAATTTTTGTTTGATTTCAAATTTTTACACATTATGAGCAGAAATATTTGTTTGATTTCAAATTTTTACACATTATGAGCAGAAATTTTTGTTTGATTTCAAATTTTTACACATTATGAGCAGAAATTTTTGTTTGATTTCAAATTTTTACACATTATGAGCAGAATTTTTTGTTTGATTTCAAATTTTTACACATTATGAGCAGAATCTTTTGTTTGATTTCAAATTTTTACACATTATGAGCAGAATTTTTTGTTTTCTTTTATTCGAAGAGAAAACGAGTGAACTACGAATAAACACGCATTGTAACATTGTAAGGGGGGCAAACAATAAAAATGAAGATAACTGTTTCAAATGATTTAATAAGAAATCGAAATAAAAAAAATATGTATCTGAAAATAAAATTTTGACAGATAATTTTAGAAGTAAGGAATCCAATTCAAAACAGAGATCGGATGTTAAAAAGAAAAAAACATCCATTTTTTTAATGTAACTAAAGTTGACATCGGAATTTTATTTTATTGTTGTAGGAATTTACAAAATTAATTTGCTAGAAAACAAAATAAAGATGACTGCAAAATGTTTATATAAGCCGGGAAGAAAATAGAGAGATAGCCAGACAGAGAGAGAGAGATGCTGAAAGAATGTCTAAGAAAAAAATAAGAAAGAAAGAAAAAAGGTAGAATGAGAAAGAAAAAAAAAGTAAAAGTATAAAATAAAATAAATTAGAAAAAAATAGAAGAAAAACTAAACAGAGACAATGTTCAAAAAGTAAGAATAAAGAAGATGATAGAAAAAAGGAAAACATTGCAATTAAATAAAAAGGAAGATTTTGCTGTGAATGTTTTACATGTGCAAACTAGAGATTTCTAGCTCACCTATTATAAATACAACGATATCGTCGAGAAAGACAGGTAACGTTTCTTCGGTGAGAAAGGGACTGTAGGGAAGAGAAGAAATCATTCCCCACTAGGTTGTCTAGGCAAAAGAGAATGCTCTGAGCGGCACCTCTCCAGATGTGGCAGCAACACCCCCATCTTAGGACGTACCAGACTTAAATACAGGTCGAGAGCAGTAGAATGATCCAATCATTTTTCTAGCAACCTTAGCAAGACTTCCTTTTCATGTCTTGAATGAATAGATATGACTGGATCAGCTACTAACGGCCATACCACCACCACCACCACTTTTTCACTAGGCTCCTAACACCATTTGACTTTCTTTGTTTTTACTGCATCCCCCCCCCACTCCTTCCGTTTTCTCCCCTTATAATAGTTGGAAGAAGCTGAAATGTTGGAAAACTCTGACTTAGTGGCTTATACATATGGCTAAAATTTCGTTAAAATCTGATAAATACATTTGAAGTTTTAAGAGGGATTCTACTATATTTCAGTTATTTTATGGACGTAACTGATAATTGACCCTAATGACCTCAGATGGAATCAAAGGAAAAATTCAATGGTGTCTTTAAATTCTGTAAAAAATTAAAGCCTTATTGAAACTAATTTGAATGTTATAACTGTTAATATATTGATTTCTATAGCAATATTTATAAAAGAACCAAAACGGATCCATTTTTAAGATGCGTCCATTCAATTTTCATGTTTTAAACCAAATTTCAAACTGAAGCGCGACAAACAAAAATGCTATTTCAAACGTTAGCATGACAGACGAACAAAAGCGTTACTTAAAAATTAAGCTTGGTAGACCAACGAAAATGTAATTTAAAACTTGATAAATTAGAAAAAATTGTATATTTCAAATAGATACAGATCACTTTAGTCAACCCAACCCAAATTTGAGGCACATATTCAAAGGCATTGCCACAGGCGATATACTTATTTTCATAAAACTTGATCTTTTTTTAATATTAAGAGTTATTGAAATAAAAAACTTGAGAGTGACAGACAAACCGATATACGTAAAAGAGAAAGCCTCTCAGAAATACAAGAACGCATTTAAGAATCATGAAAATTGTACAAATGTTCAATGAAGAAAAAGACAAAAAAAATTTACATGAAAGAAAAATTATTATAGTATTAAATATTCCGCATTGTTTATAGCAATTATTGACTTTTTTCTCTCTAATTTATTAATTTAACAAATACCGGCTGCTTGGTTGCATCTTTAATTATCTTCTTTGGTAGATGGCCATGAAAAAAGAGTGCTTCACACTTGTCTGCTTTGTATGTCTCGTAGATTGCTAAATCATGCTAACAGGAAGCTATTATTGGTGCAAGCGTCAATGAGACAATACTCGTTTAAAAATGATCTAATGAAACGGTAATATAATTAAGCGATGCACTTAAAATATATTTAACTCTCTCTATTTCTCTCCGCCATTTGACTTTTTCTCCACTGTACAAAACGTTTTGTTCAAATTAATTGCATAATAATTAATGTAAGAAGTATGCCACAGATTTTGTTTCATCAGCAGGACATCGCAACACATATGTAAGCGGTGGCAGATGTACTTATTTAGGATGAATCACGTCAACAGCCAGTAACGACTATACGGATTTAAAATTGATTAAAATAATTAAACGAACTAAATAATGACATTAGGTCATCTCGCCTATGTAACACAATCATCATGTGATTTTGCTCAACCAATCATAGTGCTGTATACCTCAGCCCAATTTCACTCTCAAACGAATTTTTTTGTTTTTAATATTTATTTTATACTAATAAGTCACATCTTATAAAGTCCCAAAGGCAACTCGAGGATAAGGAGATTGTCAATTGGATTGATGAACGATACTATGAAACGATGGATGTAAAAGACACGATTTGATTGCTTAGGAGGATAGCATAAAAAGTATTTGTTAACATTGGACTTGAAGACGACCTTATTGTAGACAACAGGGAAGAATTCCTGAGGTATTCAGTTCCACAGATCGCAATTTTTGGGAAATAAACTGTTCATGGAAGCTGTTTGGTTTTAGGTACACAGAAGAAAGGAAAGTTCTTTGCAGCGATGTTAATTTGACTAGTTCTTGCTGTGAATGTTTTACATGGGCGAATTAGAGATTCTAGCTCAGTTGAGCACCTATTATAAATACAACGATATCGCCGAGAAAGACGAGTAACGTTTCTTCGGTGAGAAAGGGACTGTAGGGAAGAGAAGAAATCATTCTCCACTAGGTTGTCTGGGCAAAAGAGAATGCTCTGAGCGGCACCTCTCCAGATGTGGCAGCAACACCCCCATCTTAGGGCGTACCAGACTTAAATACAGGTGTAGAGAGCGGTAGAATGATCCAACCGTTTTTCCAGCACCCTTAGCAACCGATTTTATGTAAGACTTCCTTTTCAGGTCTTGAGTGAATAGATATGACTGGATCAGCAACTAACGACCATACCCCCACCACCACCACCACCCAAAAAAAAAGAAAAGAAAGAAAATGCAAGGAAAAGAAAAACGATGAAAACATAAGAACATTATTTTGGGCTTCAGACAATTTCTTTGTCCACACAATAAGTTTTTTTTGAAATCTAAAATCTTGGCAATGCTTTTAACAAAAAAAATGACTTCATGCTTGAATAAATCTTGCCATGAAACTGGAGAATTTTTTTTTCAGACAAAGTTTAAATGCTTCTTCTATCACTCATATTCTCCCATCCATGCATAGGTATGTAGGTTAATAACAAAGAAATTATATATATATATATATATATGTATATATATATATATATATATATATACACACATACATACATATTATATATATATATATACACATACTAGTGGTATTTACCCAGTGTTGCCTGCATAGAGATATATTACTGGTCGAAAAAAAATTTCACATATTGTCATGTTTATAATTTTTGCCTTGAAAAAAAATTAAAAATAACATTTGCAATATGAAGTCAAGTAAAAAAAGAGCAGTTAGCGCTGTGGTGTTTTCTTTAAACAAAACCCTTGTTAACGCATTTTTTACAGACAGCTGTAAAATGGCAAATAAATTCAATAGAATCGAAACAAATTCATTTTTATTTAATTACTAACAGGAAGACCCGACGTTGTTCGGGATTTAAATGGGGATCACTACAATGCACTTTTTCACTATACTCATAGCACCATTTGACTTTCTTTGTTTTTACTGCCACTCCTTCCGTTTTCTCCCCTTATAATAGTTGGAAGAAGCTGAAATGTTGGAAAACTCTGACTTAGTGGCTTATACATATGGCTAAAATTTCGTTAAAATCTGATAAATAGATTTGAAGTTTTAAGGGGGATTCTACTATATTTCAGTTATTTTATGGACGTAACTGATAATTGACCCTAATGACCTCAGATGCAATCAAAGAAAAAATTCAATGGTGTCTTTAAATTCTGTGAAAAATTAAACCTTTATTGAAACTAATTTAAATGTTATAACTGTTAATATATCGATGTCTATAGCACACCAACAAATACTTATATACACCGATATACTAGGAGAATACCTGTATAAGGACTGGTTAAATTAATTCCCCAAACAGAACAGTTTTGCACCACTATAGCTAAACTTACAAAGATTAAAATAAAGATTTAACCCTACTAAATCTTATGTCTAGAATACTTATTCTAATTTTGAACAAAATTCAATACATAATTTTCATTCTAGAAAATGTCTAAAGGGGTCTTAAGAGAAAACTGAAATTCAGGGAGCTTACAAGTGTATAATGACTATGGATCCAATTTAAAGCAAATCTGAAACATTTGAATTTTCAAATGGGAGATTGTGCACACATAACCGGAAAACTTTTTTAAAATACTCCAAAGAAACTGAAATTTTGGGATAATTTATGTTACAATTTCACAAAAATATGAGTCAGCTGAATTTTAACCCCTTTGCATGAAGCTAAATTTAGGAGTGAATCCTGTACATAACAATTTACAAATCTGCCTAACTTTATATAAATAGAGATATATGCAATGTTATAGGAAAAGGGGAAAAAAAGAAGGAGAAAGGTAAGAGTAAACAAGAAAAGGGGGATAATGGCCAACAAGAAAAGGGGGATAATGGCCAATAAGAAAAGGGGGATAATGGCAAACAAGAAAAATGGCAAAGAAGAAAAGGGGGATAATGGCAAAGAAGAAAAGGGGGATAATGGCCAATAAGAAAAGAGGGATAACGGCCAATAAGAAAAGAGGGATAACGGCCAATAAGTAAAAGGGGGATAACGGTCAATAAGAAAAGGGGGATAATGGCAAACAAGAAAAATGGCCAACAAGAAAAATGGCCAACAAGAAAAGGGGGATAATGGCAAACAAGAAAAGGGGGATAACGGCCAATAAGAAAAGGGGGATAATGGCAAAGAAGAAAAGGGGGATAACGGCCAATAAGAAAAGGGTGATAACGGCAAAGAAGAAAGGGGGATAATGGCAAAGAAGTAAAGGGGGATAATGGCAAAGAAGTAAAGGGGGATAATGGCAAAGAAGTAAAGGGGGATAATGGCAAAGAAGTAAAGGGGGATAATGGCAAAGAAGAAAGGGGGATAATGGCAAAGAAGTAAAGGGGGATAATGGCAAAGAAGTAAAGGGGGATAATGGCAAAGAAGTAAAGGGGGATAATGGCAAAGAAGTAAAGGGGGATAATGGCAAAGAAGTAAAGGGGGATAATGGCAAAGAAGTAAAGGGGGATAATGGCAAAGAAGTAAAGGGGGATAATGGCAAAGAAGAAAGGGGGATAATGGCAAAGAAGTAAAGGGGGATAATGGCAAAGAAGTAAAGGGGGATAATGGCAAAGAAGTAAAGGGGGATAATGGCCAACAAGAAAAGGGGGATAATGACCAACAAGAAAAGGGGATAATGGCCAACAAGAAAAAGGGGATAATGACCAACAAGAAAAGGGGATAATGGCCAACAAGAAAAAGGGGATAATGGCCAACAAGAAAAAGGGGATAATGGCAAATTAGAAAAGGGGGATAATGGCAAAGAAGAAAAGAGGGATAATGGAAAATAAGAGTGGAACAAAAAAAAAGAGATGAAAATTCATACAAAAGAAAAGTGCAGAAAGAGGAAAATAGGGGGAAAGGGGCAGATCATATGAATCTTCATAGGAGAAATGTATGTTAAAACTACTAGGCAAGAAAAACTGTCAAAAAAGAAAAGTGATAACAGATGAATATGTATAAATTAAAAAAAAAAGACATTAAGAAAATGCAGGTCATGTTAGAATGGTTCATTATACAAAATTAAAATAAAATACTAAAAAAAACTATGGAGAGTAGAAAGTGAACCTTGGGTTGACTTAACAGCGGGTGGTATAAGTCTGTATCACTCGCTTTCAACCTATTTTGTCCTTTAAATTCTCACATTCCACGAACAATGTTTCTGACAAAGGTGGAAGAATTGCTGTTTTTTGAGTCAGCTATTGTTTAAGAGGATGGTATGTGTAGATTTCTAATCCTCCCATAGTATTCATCATCATTCACCTGTCAATCTATCCATTTCATTAACCCTTATCCTTGAGTGTTTTTTAGTCTTGACAAATAGTGACTCATTAATAAAAATTATATATATATATATATATATATAAAGAAAATATAGGATTTTTTTTTCACTGAAAATTTTTGTAGTTATAAAAAAAAAACTAGAAATCGAAGAGTATTTGTTATAATATTTGCCATATAAAGTTTATAAGCCATAACTTGACTTGAGTCAATGCCGGTAGGCGGAGGTGAAACGTTGACAAATTTCTAACTCCAGAGGTGGTGCTGTGATTGCCATGTTTTTTCTAATGGCTGGATACGTATACAGATCACCACACCTGTATACGTATACAGCGCCTGGTATTCCAAAATGGTCACCTGTCTGGTACTGACCAGGCCCAACGTTGCTTAACGTCGGTGATCTAACATAACAGAAGAACTGAATTCTTTTAAACGAAAAAAGAAAATGAGTTTTACCCAAAAATATAAAAATTAAAAGATGCCATTTTCAGAGATGTGGGTGGCCAGTGGCTAAAAAACGAGTACTTTTGGAGCCTGTAAGTGGAGACAGACAAAACAAAGTTCGAAATCGATCGCAATCTAATGGGAGATGATCTTTTCTGTTCTCTACAATCCCATTCTCACAGAAAGAACGTTGCTAGTCTTTCTCTACTCTATCGTTATTTTCATAGAAAGTGCTCGACTCAACTTCAACCTCTGATTCCTCTTTATAAAACGTTAACAAGAACTCGTCTTTCTTACCACCACTTTAAGGAACTTTCCTTTTTTCCTCTTATCTGTTGAACACATTGCCACAAGATTGCTTGCCTGAGGGCTACAACATTGTCATCTTCAAATCTAATGTCAGACATTATCTTTGAGATTACCTCACATTTAAAATATGTACGTCAAGTGGAAAGGCCATTGTCTGACGAGTGATAAAACCCATTGCAGATCACACTGTTTACTGATGAGACAAGCAGCAAAAGGGGTCCTTTGTATCATTGAACTACAATAAAACTAAAACTGTTGGATATTCATGCTTTAAACTCGGTGAACAATTCAGGAATAGACTGAAATTTATTTGTACCAAATATGGTTGAATTGCAGCAAGGATTGTGAATTCTTTTAACGATTCTATGAAAGCCATTTTTTTTTGGGGGGGGGGGGTAGGGTGTAGGGTTATCTAGTAGTGGTAGTATAAATATGCTTTCTATGACATAGCTGACATATCAAGGGGGCTTCATGCTAGATTTGGTGTAATTCTATCGAGTAGTTTTGGAGCCTATAAGTAACTAACAGACAAACAAAACCTGCTGAATTATAATAGACATTAAACATGGTGATCAGACTGAAAACAATAGCTGTGATGGAAATGATGCTGAGAAACATAGCCATGATTATTACGATTATTTCTTTGTACGTTTTTCCCCCTTCTTGAATCCTGAGTGTCTCGGGTAAATCTCTCCACTTAGCAAAGGCCACTACTTTTGCCAACAACTTTCTAGACTTGGTAAGAATGATTTGAGCCAAAACAAGTGGGTTGCTGCTGCGGTTGGGGATCGTACACCCGAGGGGGGGGGGAAGTGAACCGATTGCTCTTCTTCTCCTCTTCTTGATTTACACCCCCTCCTCCAAACTTTGTAACCTCTTTTCCTTGTTTTCCGTTTCTATGTTTTCTTTTTCTGCTTTACAATCTTTCTATGCTTTTTTTTTGTTATTTATGTGAAGAATTGTTTTTGTCTTTGGAAGTTCTCATTCTTTCCTTTTGGATAAAATCCTTTTTTCTCTTATTTTTTTTTTTTTTTTTTACTTAAAAGAAAATGTATAGAATCTTTCATCCCCCCCCCCCCCGCTTCGTTTGATATCATTTTTATTCGAAATTTCATTGTTTTCATTCTTACTTTGCCTCAATTTTTTGGCTCTCTTACTGCCATTTTTATTTCCTTAATCCTTTTTCGTTTTCCTTTACCACTTTAACTAACCCCCCCCCCCCCTCGCTCTCTTATCACCTTCATCTTTCATTAACCTGTCTTTCTTTCTTAGTTTTGCTTCTTTCTATCTTAGTTTTGCTTCTTTCTCTCTTAGTTTTGCTTCTTTCTTTGTTTTGCTTCTTTCTCTCTTAGTTTTGCTTCTTTCTCTCTTAGTTTTGCTTCTTTCTCTCTTAGTTTTGCTTCTTTCTCTCTTAGTTTTGCTTCTTTCTTCCTTAGTTTTGCTTCTTTCTTCCTTAGTTTTGCTTCTTTCTTTGTTTTGCTTCTTTCTCTCTTAGTTTTGCTTCTTTCTTAGTTTTGCTTCTTTCTTAGTTTTGCTTCTTTCTCTCTTAGCTTTGCTTCTTTCTTTGTTTTGCTTCTTTCTTACTTTATTTTGCTTCTTTCTCAGTTTATTTTGCTTCTTTTTCTTAGTTTTGCTTCTTTCTCTCTTAGTTTTGCTTCTTTCTCTCTTAGTTTTGCTTCTTTCTTACTTTATTTTGCTTCTTTCTTACTTTATTTTGCTTCTTTCTCTCTTAGTTTTGCTTCTTTCTTAGTTTTGCTTCTTTCTCTCTTAGTTTTGCTTCTGTCTTAGTTTTGCTTCTTTCTCTCTTAGTTATGCTTCTGTCTTAGTTTTGCTTCTTTCTCTCTTAGTTTTGCTTCTTTCTTACTTTATTTTGCTTCTTTCTCTCTTAGTTTTGCTTCTTTCTTTGTTTAGCTTCTTTCTCTCTTAGTTTTGCTTCTTTCTCTCTTAGTTTTGCTTCTTTCTTAGTTTTGCTTCTTTATCTCTTTCTTTCATTCTGTCTTCATATCTTACCATTTTTAACTTTCTTTGGCCTTGCTTCTATGTTCATTTACCGCTATTCTATTATTCCTGGCTTTTCTTTTACCTTCTCTCCCCTTATTTTCACTCCATCAACGCCTCTTCCTTTCTCTCTCCCTCATCGCTTATTTTCTCTCCAATCACCTCTTTTCTCCTCACTTCCAACGCCTCTTTTTTTCTCTCCCCATCAACACCTATTCCATTTTACCCCCCCCCCAATCATCTTTACCTCCCCACCCCCTCCCTTTTCTCCCTTAACGTCTCTTCCTCAAGCCTCTTCCTTTTTCTCTCCATCAACGCCTTTTCTTTCTCTCTTTTCACAGCCACATCCTTTCTCTCTCCTCCAACGGCTCTTCTTTTTCTCTCCCCCTCAACTCTACCTACTTTCTCTTTCAACGCCTCTTCCTTTCAACCCCCCTCCCCCTTTAACGCCTCTTCTTTCTCTCCCCCCTCAACGCCTCTTCCTTCCCCCCCCCCCCATAACGCTTCTTCTTTTCTCCCCCCCCCCCCTCAACGCCTCTTCCTTTCAACCCCCTCCCTTTAACACCTCTTCTTTCTCTCCCCACTCAACGCCTCTTCCTTTCTCCCCCCCCCCAATAACGCTTCTTCCTTTCTCCCCTCTCTCAACGCCTCTTCCTTTCTCCCCTTCTCAAGGCCTCTTCCTCCCCCCCCCCATAACGCTTCTTCTTTTCTCCCCCCCCCTCAACGCCTCTTCCTTTCTAACCTCCAATCACCTGTTCCTTTGTATCCCTCCTGATCGCCTCTCACTGCCTCATCATTTATCCTTATATTTTCTTTTGTAAATCTTTTTTGTCTTTCTCTCGCAATTTAACATTTTTTTTGTATTCGTCCATTTTGAATTTTTTCTTTCTTTCCCACTAATCTGTAATGTTGCCAAATCGTCCAAAAGCCAAAAATGAAAATAAGTTACATGATTTTTCTGGGCACGGTCCCCATTCTTGAACTGTGACCCCCTCCAAAGGTAACAGGCCAGCTGAAGGGTGGTAGACAATCAACCGTGGTGATTTCGGCTTGAGGGAAATAAAAGTGATGAAAGCAGAAGTATTTGCCCTCTCATGCCTGCGGGTCAAGAGAATGGAGAACCCACTTTTGACTGTGAAAAGTCGCTGCCAATATTTCAAGCCAAGCAAATGTTTGTTTTGCACCAAAGGCAAAAGTTTAACTGCGGTCGTTTAAGTACCAAAATGGTGTTATCTTTGGTAGGAGAACAAAATTACGTTTCCAACCCCCTTTTTTATTGTCCTTTTGACTTTCATTCCTAAAGGGGAATGAGATGAAGCCTAAGACAGAAGACAATAGCACAGCATGAAAAGAGAGAAATCTTGTGGCGATTGTCACAGATTTTGGTTAGGTGCCCTATTTATGATATTTCAGCCGTGCACTAATTTGGTTCAGACAAACTATACATAATGGCAACACAGGGCTGGATTTATCGACTGGCTGTCATACATTGGACTAACATTTTGGCAAGGTACCATTTATTATTTTTAGCTGTGTGCTTATTTGTTTCGACAATTACTACATAACACACAACACCGTGGATGTATGGATTGCAATTAACAAATTGGATGACCATTTTTGCCTGAGTACCATTTATTATATTTTAGCTGTGTGCTAATTTGGTTTGAGACAAGCTGTACATAACAGTTATAACCTTAGCTGCTGCCTTTCCTAATAATTCAAGAGATTATGTGTGAAAATGATTTCAGATTTAATCTATTACAAACAAAAACTACCCACCATCTGGCAGCTATTAATCTAGCTTTAAGTATTCTTTTTAAATGTATAACTTACATTACATATATGTAATATAAATCTATTGTAATTTTAAAAACTAATATTTTTCACTTAAATTACCTCCCTTGATAATTAATCAACATAATATTTTATGGTTTTAGTAATTTATCCCACTTTAAGTCACTTTAATTTAATATTCGACAGAATTATTGAATATATATATATATATATATATATATATATATATATATATATTGCATACCTTATTCTTCTACCTCGTCGTGTAGAGGCTGGTCGTGTCGTCTAGTGGATGAATTCTTTGTTCTTTCCTTCCGTGAACCACGCCGGCCGTTGTCTGCAACAAAAGCCTCATGACGCACTCCAAAGACAAACTCTTCTTTAAATTTAATTCATTTTATTACAAGCGTTGTTATTTCAACTGGGAGTCATTCACTTTGTAGAGAGAGAGAGGGAGAGAGCAAATCACTACTTTATCGTAGTTAGTTAACAATGTTTTCTTAACCATTCGTAGAGAGGGGTGGAAAGGATTTCTCTCGCTTGTATTTCCTTCAAGGAAATATTTCCCTTATTTTTACATTGTGAATCGCACGTCCTGCTCGGTTTGCCTTCCAAATCAGACCTGGCGAAACTCGCTTCTCACGAAGAACGAGTAACGTTACGGATCCCTCCGTTTCCCACACAAGGCCTGTGACGTCACAGAGCCTCTCACAGGTGCAGACTGAACCTTGATCTGGGGTCTCGTCACACGGTAATCTTGTCACGTCTGTTAGCTCTGACTGTGAGAACAGGCCTTAGTCTGCACTCGACTGCACCCGCGTTAATTCGCGCAAGTCAAACCAACGATTTCCAACAGATACGTCCATTCCCATAGGGCCATTATCCAACATATATAGGAAAATAGGACAATAAAATTACAAATGAATAGCACTAAACATTAATTTATTATAATCATTTAAAATAGTTATGCAAATTAGGTATATAAATAGCTGTGTTTGTGTCGTTGCTCTCTACTACACATACATCATTTCGAAACATTAGATTGTATTATTGATTCAAATAACAGTGAGCCGTTATTAAGCATTTTTTTGCATTTATTCTTTTAGATAAATACATGCAGGGAGGGATGTATATGTCCTTACCTTATTTCATTAGAAGCAAACTACCACTTATTTCAAATCATACAATTATTATTATTTGCAATTTTAATGACACTGCAGAAGTGTGTGTACGCCAAAAATTATAGAAATATATAGAGTAGAATTTGAGAAAAAAAATAAAAATCATTTTTTTCTGATACGTCCGATTCTACATTGAAGCGACGCCATTTTGCGTCTTGAAGCCAGCGCGTCGTAGAAGATTATCTCCCTTCTAATATGAAGACGCCACGCAATCTTATAGTTCGAATAGTAAAATAATTGCATTTATTACTAAAATTCTATGCGATATTTTTCTGTAATTTTTGCTGTACACAGACACTTTTGACTGATAAGTAAGTATATTCATAAGTTTTTCTGTTATTTTATTTGTAACTGCCATATTTCACTTGTGCATTAATCTGAATAAGAACTGATGTTAGCGTTTACTACAGAGGCAGTGCTATTTAATATGGATAAAGATGTGTAATATTATATCTTACTAGCGAAACGCGTGGAAATTCTACATGGCTTTTTAGATCAGTCTGTACAATTTCCTCATAATAATAATATTTCTTTTGAAATAATAAATGTCTGCCAGGATTGACTAGTAGCAGACGATACTACACGCAAAACTGGTTTTATTGGTAATGTAAGACACAAAAGCACAAATATACACAATAAATTCAGCAATCGATTAATATGTGGATGAGAAAATGACAATTTTCCATGAACGGATGGTCAACCTCATCATAAATTCAAAATGGCTGCCATTACAATATGCAAATTAGTCAAATTTTACAATTTATTTTAATAGTCCTACTTATATGCTACAAATGTCATATACATTGTTTGAGCATACAATGAACGGTTAAGCTTAGTCATTTTAAAAATAGATGTAATAAATCATTTTTCTACAGAGAAATTCAGAACTGAGGGTTAAACTAGTTTTTTTTTGTGGCTTCAAACTCTGCGGGTTTTCTCATGTAGTATTACAGGGGTTATTCGTTCTTAGCAGAGGGTGTGAAGACTAGTGATTGGACGATTCTAATATTTTTCCCGATTCCGATACAATTGCAGATTCTGTTTTAAATTCCCGATTCCGATACAATTGCAGATTCTGTTTTAAATTCCCGATTCCGATACAATTACTGATTCCGATACTGTTAAAATCTCTAAATATTTAGCTATAGAGTTCTTATTTTGTTTTTGTTTTTATGTTAGAATTACCGTAAAAACCCATGTAATATGTGCATATATTTTCGCAAATGTAAGAAATAGGCTTGTGAAGGGGGAGTCTATATATTTTAGTTTTACTGATACTTTTTAAATAAATAAATATTTCTCAAGCACAATTTTCTATGAGCAGATGGTAAACCTCATTACAAATTCAAGATGGCCGCCATCACAATATGCAAATTAGTCAAATTATACAATTTATTTTGATAGTCCTACTTATATGCTACTGTTATAAAACTGTAAGCGTATGGTGACAAGCAGAAATGAACGAACAACACGGGATTAAAATTGGAAAAATACTATGGTTTATTTTCCGATAAGTTATTTTGGAATTGGAGTGAATGTCAGTAGTCGTCGAGAAGTCTTGGTGGGCAGTAGTAATTTGTGAGCCGAGCGAGCAGTGGTAGAAGCAGTAATAGTTGCGGTGTAGAGAAGTCGTCTGCGCTGGAGGACGCGGTGTAGCAGTAGTGCGAATAGTTGTGTTCAGCGTCGCTGATTCAATGGCGTTTAGCAGACGAAATTGTTGTGATAGTCGACGATTGTTATTTGGTACTTGAAGTTGCTGGGTTTTTCTCGTCGTTGTTTGAGGAGGACCGAACGTCGCTATTCTTGTGTTCTTGGCTGATTCCAGATTTCCCCCCCCCCCCCTTCTATATCTCTCCTTCCTGTAAAAGAAAAAAAAACTTCTTTTGTTCACTGGGCCCAGCTGTTTTTATGTGAAAGTGGCGGACGTAGTTGTAGACTCTTGGTTCGCAGGGGAGAAGACCAATAATGGCCGTTGACTCCAGAAAACTGTGTTTGTTTGTGGTACTATTTTTGGCCACAGTAATCGCGGTAGTTGATCGGTCAGCCCGTAATTTCGTGGTAGTAAACATGATTATGTTTACAGACTTTTGTGCCACTGTGGCGATCACAGAACGCCTCCCAGTGCCTGGGATTCCACTTTTAAGCGGTCGGGAATTAGGTAAATAAGGCCGACTTGGATGGCGGTCGTCATGGTAACACATGCCAGACAGTATGACGGCGTCTTCAGATCAAAACGAGATCTAAAATCATAACAGCTCCCCCAGATCTCATTTTGACCTGAATTGTCCGGCACGGTTAGAGTTGCATGTGTGAAGTGTCAATAGTCTAGGGATCAGGTTTGGTCTGTATCCCGATGGCATTTGAGGGATTTCTATGTGTCTGGAGTCTTGTAT
This sequence comes from Sepiola atlantica, assembly GCA_963556195.1. Taxonomy (NCBI): domain Eukaryota; kingdom Metazoa; phylum Mollusca; class Cephalopoda; order Sepiida; family Sepiolidae; genus Sepiola; species Sepiola atlantica. The sequence goes on along the minus strand of OY744524.1, from coordinate 10,658,923 downwards.
ATTCTGCGCGGTTGTCTGATGAATGAGTGCATTTGATCTGTGCGGTTGCTTGACAAATGAGCGCACTTGGTCTGCGCGGTTGCTTGACGAATGAGCGCATTTGGTCTGCGCGGTTGCTTGACGAATGAGCGCATTTGGTCTGCGCGGTTGCTTGACGAATATGCGCACTTGGTCTGCGCGGTTACTTGACGAATGAGCGCATTTGGTCTGCGCGGTTGCTTGACGAATATGCGCACTTGGTCTGCGCGGTTGCTTGACGAATGAGCGCACTTGTATCTGCGCGGTTGCTTGACGAATGAGCGCACTTGCTCTGCGCGGTTGCTTGATGAATGAGCGCATTTGATCTGCGCGGTTGCTTGACGAATGGGCGCATTTGGTCTGCGCGGTTGCTTGACGAATATGCGCACTTGGTCTGCGCGGTTGCTTGACGAATGAGCGCACTTGTATCTGCGCGGTTGCTTGACGAATGAGCGCACTTGCTCTGCGCGGTTGCTTGATGAATGAGCGCATTTGATCTGCGCGGTTGCTTGACGAATGAGCGCATTTGGTCTGCGCGGTTGCTTGACGAATATGCGCACTTGGTCTGCGCGGTTGCTTGATGAATGAGCGCACTTGTATCTGCGCGGTTGCTTGACGAATGAGCGCACTTGCTCTGCGCGGTTGCTTGACGAATGAGCGCACTTGTATCTGCGCGGTTGCTTGACGAATGAGCGCACTTGCTCTGCGCGGTTGCTTGACGAATGAGCGCACTTGTATCTGCGCGGTTGCTTGACGAATGAGCGCACTTGCTCTGCGCGGTTGCTGGACGAATGAGCGCATTGGTGACTGCTGCACATGGGGGTCTGCGCTGTTGTCTGATGAACGAGCGCATTGGTGACTGCTGCACATGTGGGTCTGCGCGGTTGTCTGATGAATGAGCGCATTGGTGACTGCTGCACATGGGGGTCTGCGCTGTTGTCTGATGAACGAGCGCATTGGTGACTGCTGCACATGTGGGTCTGCGCGGTTGTCTGATGAATGAGCGCATTGGTGACTGCTGCACATGGGGGTCTGCGCTGTTGTATGATGAACGAGCGCATTGGTGACTGCTGCACATGTGGGTCTGCGCGGTTGTCTGATGAATGAGCGCATTGGCGACTGCTGCACATGGGGGTCTGCGCTGGTGTTGCTGCGTGTCGTTCAAGTTGATGGGTCCTCCTGTTGATCAACGAACGTCCAGTTGTTGAGTATCCGGTCGTGCCCGTGCAGGTGCACCCGTTTTTTTTTTTAACCGGTGTGATTTCTTCCATAATGTTGTCAGCTATGTCCGGGAATGTCTGGTGCCTGATGAACGTCCAGGAAGATGTGGCTGTCGCGTCCTGCGTTGAAGAGAGCCGGTAGATCTCGAAGGGTGATGCTGATGCTTGCCGAGCCCGACCTTTAACAACCAGTATTAAGTCGTGAGGCTTGGTGTTGCCGTTCGTGTCCGCCGAGCCTGCTGAAATGTCCAAAATCGCGGTTGATGAGGTCTGGACGATATGTCATCTTCTTTACCAGATTTTGTGTTTGAAATTGCCGATCTGTGATCTTCGATGAGGCTGAGAGGTTCATTAGGTATGAATCCCGAGTAGTCCATTCTACTTATCGCACGCTTCTGACACCAGTTGTTATAAAACTGTAAGCGTATGGTGACAAGCAGAAATGAACGAACAACACGGGATTAAAATTGGAAAAATACTATGGTTTATTTTCCGATAAGTTATTTTGGAATTGGAGTGAATGTCAGTAGTCGTCGAGAAGTCTTGGTGGGCAGTAGTAATTTGTGAGCCGAGCGAGCAGTGGTAGAAGCAGTAATAGTTGCGGTGTAGAGAAGTCGTCTGCGCTGGAGGACGCGGTGTAGCAGTAGTGCGAATAGTTGTGTTCAGCGTCGCTGATTCAATGGCGTTTAGCAGACGAAATTGTTGTGATAGTCGACGATTGTTATTTGGTACTTGAAGTTGCTGGGTTTTTCTCGTCGTTGTTTGAGGAGGACCGAACGTCGCTATTCTTGTGTTCTTGGCTGATTCCAGATTTCCCCCCCCCCCCCTTCTATATCTCTCCTTCCTGTAAAAGAAAAAAAAACTTCTTTTGTTCACTGGGCCCAGCTGTTTTTATGTGAAAGTGGCGGACGTAGTTGTAGACTCTTGGTTCGCAGGGGAGAAGACCAATAATGGCCGTTGACTCCAGAAAACTGTGTTTGTTTGTGGTACTATTTTTGGCCACAGTAATCGCGGTAGTTGATCGGTCAGCCCGTAATTTCGTGGTAGTAAACATGATTATGTTTACAGACTTTTGTGCCACTGTGGCGATCACAGAACGCCTCCCAGTGCCTGGGATTCCACTTTTAAGCGGTCGGGAATTAGGTAAATAAGGCCGACTTGGATGGCGGTCGTCATGGTAACACATGCCAGACAGTATGACGGCGTCTTCAGATCAAAACGAGATCTAAAATCATAACACTACAAATGTCATACATATTGTTTGGGCATACAATTAAAGGTTATGCTTACAGAGTCATTTTAAAAATAGATGTAAAAAATCATCTTTCTACAAAACAAGATTCAGCATTCAGAGGGTTGAAATTGAAGCAATTTAATTATTTTTAAAACAATAAATATTCTCTATCGCAAAAATTAATTGTCAGATAATATTCTTCAAATCAATAAAACGAATGCCACTTTTTAAAATGTATTTATTTAAAATTTTAGTTATAGGTGACGGGATGACAATTTTATTTTGAAATTAAAATGGGTAAAGTGGGACTGTTTTACCTTAGCGACATCAGATTAATCACCAATCTGATGATTTTATTTTTCATACGTGTAAAAGGTGATAACGTATGTACGAATATGAAGTGGTTTAGCTATTACTATGTAAATAACAGTTTGTGGTGCTTATTTTTAATTGAAGTTTTCAAAATCATTTGTGCATAAACAATGTTTGCATGCTAACATACTTTTTTTTAAATGTCGTATTTGGACAGAAATAAATATTCGTAATTTAATAAAAGATGATTATCACAAAAACAGGAGACGTCTATTGGTCTTAGCCTTGAAAAGAGAAAGGCTATAGGTAGGAGGAAAACAGTCAGCAGGAAGAGAGTTCCACAAGCCTGCAGTTCTTGGAAAGAAGCTACTGGAATAAGAAAAAAAGCTTTATTGGATAAGTTTTTTTTTAAATTTACATCCCCCTCCGCCAAAATTGGAAACTCCTGTCGATTAAATGTCTCGTTTATCGCTAACTGACCAGGAAGTGGGTGCTCATTTATTAATATTATAAAGGAAACTAATCCCTCACTCAAAAATCTTAAATATTTCATTCTTTTTTTTAAATTCCTCTTTTGCAGATATTTTTTCAAGCTGTTTAAATGTAATCGCCCCCCAAAAAGTAGGCTTTAAATTTTTTTTAGGGGTTAAATTATGCAAGGTTTAATACCTATTGTTTTATTTTGAAACTAAAAATATAGAAACGTTTCTTTCTTAAAGATTGTCTCTAATTGCTTAATTGCTTTTCTTTATATTCAAAGTTTTCTGTGGAGAGCATTGCTAAACTCTTCAGTCTCTTTTGCGAAGAAGAATATTTTATTTTTCATTTTCAATAGTATTTTTTACCTCATATAATAAAAAAAACACCCTCCAGGTATGAGGCCTCAATTTGATCAATCATTCAAATCAGCTTAAAACCCGCCCTCCAGGTATGGGGCCTCAATTTGATCAATCATTCAAATAAGCTTAAAACCCGCCCTCCAGGTATGGGGCCTCAATTTGATCAATCATTCAAATCATCTTAAAACCCGCCCTCCAGGTATGAGGCCTCAATTTGATCAATCATTCAAATCATCTTAAAACCCGCCCTCCAGGTATGAGGCCTCAAATTGATCAATCATTCAAATCATCTTAAAACCCGCCCTCCAGGTATGAGGCCTCAATTTGATCAATCATTCAAATCATCTTAAAACCCGCCCTCCAGGTATGGGGCCTCAATTTGATCAATCATTCAAATCATCTTAAAACCCGCCCTCCAGGTATGAGGCCTCAAATTGATCAATCATTCAAATCATCTTAAAACCCGCCCTCCAGGTATGAGGCCTCAATTTGATCAATCATTCAAATAAGCTTAAAACCCGCCCTCCAGGTATGGGGCCTCAATTTGATCAATCATTCAAATCAGCTTAAAACCCGCCCTCCAGGTATGGGGCCTCAATTTGATCAATCATTCAAATCAGCTTAAAACCCGCCCTCCAGGTATGGGGCCTCAATTTGATCAATCATTCAAATCAGCTTAAATCCCGCCCTCCAGGTATGGGGCCTCAATTTGATCAATCATTCAAATCAGCTTAAAACCCGCCCTCCAGGTATGGAGCCTCAATTTGATCAATCATTCAAATCAGCTTAAAACCCGCCCTCCAGGTATGGGGCCTCAATTTGATCAATCATTCAAATCAGCTTAAAACCCGCCCTCCAGGTATGGGGCCTCAATTTGATCAATCATTCAAATCAGCTTAAAACCCGCCCTCCAGGTATGGGGCCTCAATTTGATCAATCATTCAAATCAGCTTAAAACCCGCCCTTACAGAGACACACACGATCATATATCGATAAAATTTAATTTAGAAATCATTTAAACTGATCAAGATATAATTTATTTTTATAATGTGATGTTATGTTTGTTTGTGATAAACTGAGTATATGGCAAAAGTTCTGTAATATGTTTTAGATTTATTAACAAGTTGAAAAAAGAAATCACGCGTTTGCCCTGTCCATAAAATAGGAAAAAGAGCCATCCCCCAAAAGAAAAGTTTATCTAATTTACATGTACGAGCACAACCTCAGCGATGATTCTATTCCAGTCTGTGACACAATTCCACTTCTCATTCCCCTTATCCAACCTAAGCTTGAAGATGTCTGACTACAAAGTTCTTAATCTATTATCATATTAAATTCTGAGTTAGTCATTGTTTGTTTCTCTAAGGTTTTTTTGTTTTCATTTATACTTTAATAACACAAATTACATGCCAATGTATGTCTTAGGTCAGGGATCGAGTTATTGTTTTTATTATGTTTTAATTGTTTTAATTAGTTATAATTTATAATAAACTGAACAAACCCCTAATGTAATGTCTCTCTCTTAGTTTTCTATGTATTTCTCTCATTCTATGTTGATTCAACCACTCTCTAATATTTCTTAATGTCTCTTAGCATTTAGAAAACGAGTGACTCTTTTTTCAGCATGACTATCTAATTTACATACGTGTGTTTGTACATACCACAAACACGTATGTAAATTAGATGGTAAAATAATAAATCTCTTTACTTCTATATAATAATAAGGATAATAATAATAAGGATAATATAGAAGTAAATATTTTTAGTTATACAAGAAGAATGTCTTCTATTAAATTTCGAATTAACTCAACGTAGAATAGTGTGGTAGTAGTAATAGTAGTAGTAGTAGTAGCCCAACGGGCCACGGGTACAACTAGAAATATATAAAATTACTTTCCATTGTATGGAAACAAGAACAAAAAGAATTATTTTTAATAGACGTGAAGTTATGTATCCAACATCGGATTAATAAAGAAAGACTTATTGGAGATATAATAACATCCTTAGCTGCAATTTATTTTAAAAAAATGATTTAGTCCGGTCCAGACGACGGCTACTATGAAACATTTTATAATAATCATCATATATAAATAAAAATCAGCAAGGGTGATAACTCATTTTAAATTTAAACACTTTTGTCAGCCAGTGTTGTAGCCACTTTCTTTCCTATTGGGTTCTTGAGGGGCTTACTTTTTGGCTAGCTTGTTTTGAAATTCAGAGGATTGAATACTGATTTTGGGGTCTTTTTTAGGCTTGGTTTATCTTGGAGTGATTCTGTTTTCATCTTCCTTTTTATCATTAGGATCAGCTCCTTATATCAAGTGGCTCCATGTCTTGTCTGGAGCGACTCCCATAAAAAAATACATAAAAACTTAAGTTAAACAATGTGCTAAAAACTAAAACTAAAATGACTCCACTGCATCCTGAACAACATCGGGTAGGGTTAGGGTTAGACAAAAAGACAGATTTCTTTTTATAAAGTTGTCTTATGTTGGTTTCTTCATCTTATAAAAGTTCTGGAATATAAAACCGTCTTTGATTTATTAACAAGTTGAGGTAAATTCTTGCAGAAATGCCTCGAACTTGAAGCGAACGAAAATTGACGGAGTTTCCATGCTTTGTTATTCTTTTCCATTGTTTATTTGTCTTCAGGTTATAATCCTCATCGCAAAGGGAATCTTGTTTTTCGCCAACTCAATACAGAGAACGAGTAAAGTGAAGTCTTTCCCAACTGACTTTTCTGACGATGTCCCGAAAGAGACCTCTCTGCTGACACGACCATCTCAGAACTTGGAACATTGGTAAACCTAGCAAGAGAAGATGCAACAGAAAACGTCATCCTTCTCCTCCTCCTCCTCCTCCTCCTCCTCCTCCTCCTCCTTCCCGTTTCACTTCCACCTCTGACTTTGTAGCAACAAAAACCTGTGGTGCCCGGGATACCTTCTAGCCATAGATGATCCCAAATGACACAAAGGTTTCAGGCGAAATGATTCTACAGTGTCTTAGCACAGAGGGGGAAGCTCTAATTCCCCTGGGGGGAAGATGTAATACCAGACCACAGATGTGGTTCCTTTTCATACACTGATTTCTACAGAGGGACCGTCTTGAAACTGAATGGCCGCAAAACAAATGTGGTTAATCACGAATAAAACTGTAACGGAATCTTGTTAGTTTGCTGCAATAAACTGAAATGTTTTATAATTTTCGTCATAGCTTTTTCATCTGTAGTTCACTCAGTAAAGTATTTCAAAATATTTCCAACTAAAACAATTAAAAAATATTATAAAATTGAAAATAGAAGCCTTTATCAATGCAAGATTTTTTTTTTTTTTAATTTTTATTTAAAATTTTTTTTTTACTTTGATCTTATTAATTTCGGAATAATATTCCATTATCAGAGTTGACCAGTACTGTGTCATTTTTTTCATCAAAAATAAAAAAATTAA
>OY744524.1:10634354-10641854 GCA_963556195.1 Sepiola atlantica | reverse complement strand
ATATATATTAATATTATTATATATATATATATATATATATATATTAATATTATTATATATATATATATATATATATATTAATATTATTATATATATATATATATATATATATATATTAATATTATTATATATATATATATATATATTAATATTATTATATATATATATATATATATATATATATATTAATATTATTATATATATATATATATATATATATATATATATATATATATATTAATATTATTATATATATATATATATATATATTAATATTTATTATATATATATATATTAATATTTATTATTTATCAATTCCAATTAATGAAAGTAAGTTTTGTTAAAGTTATAACTTTAGCAGAATTCGAACTCGGTATGGTGAGCCCCCATGTCTGTGTTGGTAACGGCACATTTTACAATCTAAGACACGGTTATTTACTAATCAGCATTAAAAGTAGGTTAAAATAAGGTGTGGTCCAATCAGCTAAGTAAATGATAGGTATTGGCGGACAGGGCTGCAAGAAATCTTTTCAAAGGCAATGAACAAAGAGAGCAATCAGATTCCCTACAGCCAACTGGACATTCGAAACGACCATCTTGCGGAATCTTCATTCTCGAACATTTAACTTTCTTTCCTCCCATTTTCCTGACAGAGAAAGTATTAGTCTGTCTCCATGTTATGTCAGAAAGAGATATGAGAAGAAAGAGAGAGAGAGAGACAGATTAAAGATCTTCTGAGAGTCAGTGGTCCAGCCTCCTCCAATTTTACTTTTCAACCCTGTTGGACTAGTATGGTGGTTATCTGAAAATAACGAGACCCTTCATGCCTCTAATTACCTGCAACTGTCTAGCCGATAACCCTTTTTGCCAATTGACAAGGCGGAAATCAGAGAGTTTGCCTGTGGAGGTTTGTTTAGTCCAATGGGAACAGGAAAGCTAAAGATGCACTTGACTGTTCATATTCTACTGACCCTGTTATCATGTGCCTCGCCGTCTGCGTGGATCTTGGGAAAGCAGCAAGATCTGACAGTCATGCAATGAACTACGACAGGGTGGCAACACATGATGTTCATCGTCTTGTGAGGGGGCTTCATCATAGCACTTAAAAAGAGATGGATAATTAAACAGGATTGTGCTCATGTCTGCATACAATTTCCAATGATCGGATATAGCATATCCATGATGTTTTCAAAAAGACAATCGTTATTGCTGGATTTGGTGAAGACAACAAAATAAGCAAAGCTTTCAGAACTTTTACAGACTCAAGTCTGTTAACTTTTTTTTGTTTTTTCAATGGTTCCGTTCCATAACAAAAGTTTAGTTCTTTAGAATTTTTTTGGTTTACATTTGATCCCGTTTTTCTTTAAATTTATAAATTTATTTAAACGTTACATCTTTTAAACCAAAATAGATTTATTTAATGAAAACCAACAAATGATCGTTAATTAATAAAATTTCTTTTCCAAAACCAATATGCAAACATCATTAAGCTTTATCGGATGTCCTGTAAGCTTGGCAGGCCGAGAGCAGGGGCAAGGCGTTTCCACGAATAGTGGCGATGGAGAGGTGATCTTAAAGCCAAATCAATTCACAATGATTTTCGGTGTGGCACATCATTAACAGACTAAGACTGCTGAGGAAGTCGTGTGTGGCGGGGCCTATCACTCCACTCGTCTCCACGGCAATCAATTAAAACACAAATATGTTGAGAAGACAGACATATTTTGATTGCTTGCGGTCTTCTGCTGACGCTGCTGCATATCCAGGATTTATTGGCGATTCTGTTACGGACAAAGAGCAAGCGTGTAGACATAAGTCACACCCCATATAAGCGACTGGTTCAAGGCCAACTGGTTCAAGGATCGATGAGAATATCCTTTAGAATAACACTGTCATAAAAAAAGTGAGAGTCCAACATTCAAACTCCTTGGCCTAATATTCACAGGTAACATTAATCGGAACAAATACATAAAAGAAACTGCCAAGTCTGCTGCAAGGAAGGTAGGCTCCCTCTACCGGCTAGAAAACTTCTCACACCTGCCAGTATCCTATATCTCTACAAAGTCGCCCATGCATGGAGTATTGTTGCCACATCTGGGCTGGGGCACCAACCACTAGTGTCTGTCTCTTAGACAGGGTACAATAAAGAGTCTCTAATCAAATAGATTGCACACTGTCTACCAAGCTTCAGCCCCTGTTCCATCGCCGCCATGTTGCATCCATGTACTTTTTTTTACAAGTACTTCAACAGAATGTGCTCCGACGATCTTGCTGCACTTGTGCCCCCTCAACATCAACACCCCTGATAAACCGTAGAGGTCCCCGTAGAGGTCCCCCAGATGCAGGAAAACTTTCTACTCTAATAGCTTCTATTCTCGAACTGCTAGCCTTTGGAATTCATTTCTCTACTCCCTGTTTCCTTGACTGTACCAACATGAATAAATGTGTAAATGTAATGTGAACAAGCATCTCGCTGCACAACTCCCTACTTAGTATTATCCTATAAATCTGGCCCCTAATTCACAGTAGGGACTACTGACCTGTGATACAACGGATAAAGGCGTTGAGTAGCAATCAGTTCTAAGTGACAGTCTTCTGGGGGCGGAAGGTTCAATCCGCATTACAGGTGACAATGTGCCTTGTTTGGGGTTAATAAAAAGAAAAAATTAAAAAATGGACCAATCTTTGGAGCAAATACTGTAAGAGCTAGACTCAGACTCTTGGTGCAATTCGATCAAAAATAAATAATTTTTAGAAGGACGTTGTAATTTGATTGAAGCATTGTTTGTAGTCTATAAGAAGTTGAATGTTTGTAAGGTGGTACCAATGCAATTTGGTTGCCAACATTGTTTGATATGAGAAAACAGTAAATAGATCAAATAACAATATTGAAGAAGTCAATAATTTTCAATGAGATATTTTTTTTATTTACCAACATAATGTATCATATCAGGATAATATGGCGTCATATTTTTTTTTTTTTTAATGTTTCCAGGTATACCTCCTTTTCAAAATAGAAAATAACTTATGCCTTATTTTTTAATTGAAACTTGTACTTATTACATAATACGATCATAGGTGTCATCAAGTCTGCCTTTATGCTTTGGAATTTTTAAAAAGAAGATTGATAATTTGTATTATTCAGACTACTATTATGATCTTGGCTGTTATTTTCACAACGTTTCGACCGATGTAACCTCTGTTTTTCTTCTGATGCATCTTTTTGAATTCGGGAATCTTTATGTCAAACTGAACTCTTTATTTAATCCATGACGGTAGAGTGTTCTCGTTCCATCAGCAATGGTAGAAGTTTTAAGTAATTATTTTATTTTATCCTTACTTATTATCGCCTGTAATGCGGATTGAACCTTCCACCTCCAGAAGACTGTCACTTAGAACTGATTGCTACTCAACGCCTTTATCCGTTGCATCACAGGTCATTACATCTGTGATGAAGCCCTCTCACAAGACGATGAAGATCATGTGAGTGACCAACCTGTTGTAGCCCATTGCATGACTGTCAGATCTTGCTGCTTTCCCAAGATCCATAGAGGATGCAGAGTACATGATAACAGGTCCAATGGTTCTTCATGCTAAATTTAGTGAAATTCCATCCCAATAAAAGAGGCTATAAGTATTCATTCCATGAAAAATGCCAGTATACTGAAATCATAGGGTTAAGATGAAAATTCATATACACTAAATGTACAAAAGCAAGGAAATTCACAATTTTTTACACTTCTATTGTCATTAAGGGTATGCGAGCACAACAGGGCTATGTATTTTACTGGTAGGAATTTTTCTTCAGCGCACCTCACAGACTTCATCCACTCATGCATAGAGATTTATACTGTAGTGATGTGATAATGAAATGGTTTGGTTGATATGTAGTCATACCCTTAATGACAATAAAAGTGTAAAAATTTGGTAATTTCCTTGCTTTTGTACATTTAGTGTATATGCATTTTCATCTTAACCCTATTAAGGGCATATGATTTCAGTATACTGACATTTTTCATGGAATGTCACTACTAAAGGCTATGCCTTCTCATAAGGTTTTTTTGAATTTTCTGGGAAACTAAAGTATATGGTAAACTGAAATTAAAATGCCATCAACTAGACCCTAGAACCTCTATTTCTGCCAAAAATCAGCTGAATCCATCAAATAGTTGATGAGATACAGGGTGGTACACACGTACGTACACACAGATAACATGATTTCATGATTGAACTTTCTGGATCTCTGGGTTGCCTTGACTAATGATGCTGAAATTCTACACACTTATAGAACCTATCAAATAAAAATTTTGTGCAAAGTTTTAACTAATTTGGTTTATTGGTTTTTGAGTTATGATTGATCAAAGAAATGAGATTCCCAGCATAGGCCATTCTTGTAGTCTATTAAGGGATAGAGCGCTCTCGCGCCTCCCTTGATTATTATTATTATTTTATTATTAATAGTAGTAGTTAACATAGTATAATTTTGATCCTAATGACAGATTCGTTATTTTAAGGGTCCTATATGCCAAATTTGATGGAATTCTGACTAATAGCTTTGGAGCTTATACATGTTTATTTTTTAGTACTAACATTAGTAGTAGCAGCAGTAAAGATATTAAAATGTTAAACCCCAAAGACACGCCACACATCGAGGATATTTCATGTCAAATTTCGTTTAATTTTACCAAGTCGTTTTGGAGCCTATAATTTATCAACAGACGGACCCAAATGCCCATCAGCTTATAATATATGCATTACAGAAACTTTTCACGTTATAGAGTATTGATTTACTCCTCTCCAGGAGTAAGGCACAAGGCCAGTTTTTATCTTACTCCTACAAGTAAGATGTGACCCAAGGTCGGGTCGGGAAAGTGGGGTTTTAAAATTGCCTGTGCAGCCTCGTCGGCATTCCCCGGTAGAGGCGCCTCAGGCAGTAAGCAATAAATTTACTCCTCCCCAAAGTATCCATCGTAACAGATACTACACTTTGATCTTAGCCAAAAGGCCAAGAAGAGGTTCACGTTATAGAGTAGAGTGTAATAATTGAGTAATATCTTTTACGCAATTATTGGCAATGTCAGATTTTTTTTAATATGTCAGTCATAATTTAGCTGTGATAAGAGAAGCAGGATCCATGTTAAACAATGAAATATAACTTATATTTTGAATATTTCCAACTTCAGCTTTTAAATTTCTCGCATAACTGAATAGAATACAAGGCGGAGACTAACTTCTATTCTTTACTTGTGTTTACCATTCAGGAAGTATCCTATACTATAAATGCATTTCCTCTGTCTGTCTGACGATGCAATTGAAAACAAAACTGAAGAAAGAATTTAGAAGGAATCCAATGGTGGTATCAGTTTTGTATTAAAGCGTTGTACATTGATATCGTGGGGATTGCGTTTGTGCCTGGTATATATAAACAGCAAATACGATAACTTATTCAATTTTATTAATCCCCCGATTTATAAAATCGGGGGGGGGGGGACTTATGTTTTGAGGCATGTCCGTCCGTCCGGATTTTTCTCCGCAACCATCCATTGAATTTCTCTGAAATTTTGCATGAAGTTGTAACTTTGGTCAGGTTAGAAAGTGACATTCTCCGATTTAAAAAAAAATCTAGTTAGCCCCCCAGGGGGTCAAAAGACCCCGAAATGGCAAAAATGACATTTTTTGCACCATAACTTTTCATCCATCCATTCAATTTCTCTGAAACTTGGCCAAAATGTGGAGGCAATTGTTCCTAATAGAAAATAAGTATCGCTGACTTTAGAAAAAATCTGGTTCGCGCCCCCAGGGGGTCAAACCCCCCAAAATGGCAAAAAATGACCCTTTCCTTCCATAACGTTTGATCCATCCATTCAATTTTTCTGAAACTTGGCCAAAATGTAGAGGCAATTGTTCTGGATATAAAATGAGCATCCTTGACCGCAGAAAAATTCTGGTTCGCACCCCCACGGGGTCAAAAGGGAGTCAAAAATGCCCCAAATTGCCCAAATTTATTGCATTTTACACTCGCCACATCGAGTCACATACAGAGGGGGACCACGCACGCACGGCTTGTTTTATTTATTAGGACGTTACAAAAATAATGGCCGTCTGAAGCGCTGGGTTTTAAAAAGTAATTTTAACACAGAATTTGTAATTTATTTCTCGTAAATGTTAACATATAATAATCAATGTGTTCTCAAAAATAATTTGTAAATTTTTTTCAGATAGAAAATATCTTTGAAGCATAAATGACCCTCAATGATGAACATTCCAAAACATGATTTTTGTCTTCTTATGTTGCATGAGTTCAAACTTGGGCACAATGCCTCCGAAACTTCTTCCAATATCAATAAAGCATGGGGAGATAGAACAAGCGATCGGACAGTACAAAGGTGGTTCCAGAAATTCCGTAGTGGAGCTGAGAGCTTTGAAGATGAAGAAGGTAGAGGACGGCCGTATAATCTTGACAATTAACAATTGCAAACACTTGTTTAAAGTAAATCCATATCAAAGTGTCAAAGAAATGTCTTGGACACTTGCTGTCAGCACTGCAATAGTTTCACATCATTTACAGAGTATTGGAAAGGTGAAAACATTTTCATGAATAAATATATATTTCTGAAATCGGCCATTATTTTTTAACGATCTAATATAACAAAGCCCATAATAAAAATAACATTTCTGAGCAATCCAATCTAACTATTAATCAATGCGATTTACTTGGATTTGCGATAAAATCTATGATAAGAAATTGAATGTTTAAGTGTTTAGAATAATGGAATAAAACGTTCTTAATTGTGAAATTTACAAACGATTTCACAGGTGGAATTTTGAGGGGTTTTGCGGTCACCTTGTGAAAGCCACACTCTGCTTGAATTGTAAAGCTACAGAGGGTCACTCGGGCTTTTAAATCATATAACTAAAGGTTTAGAATTATATGAAAATATTAATAGGTAAACAATTTATTGGAGTAAAGAATAACAAATTCAAAAATATAAGTATCACATTTTTAAAATATTTTTATTCAAACAAGGCATTTATTGCCACTGATGCATAAGGGGCTATTGTGATTAGAGCTCAATTTAGGGGGGGGGCAGTAAATTGTTCATTCACATTGCATTTAAACTTCTGCGTGTTAGTACGGTAGAGGAAACGGAGTAGAAAGGGGATTCAAATGGCAAGTAGTTTGAGGAAAGAATTTATTAGAATAGACTCCAATATTAAAAAAAGAAGAAAAAAGTCACTATTTGACCCATAGCTGTGAGAGGTGCGGGGCTCAGATATTTTCCCAAAGGTACTAGCACGTAATTGAACAAAATATATCTGATAGGATTTTAAATGAACATATCTGATTCCATAATCCAAAACTGTATCCGTTGGATAAATCCCGTTTCCCCTTCTGGTTTTTGGATTCGTTCCATTCTTTAGTGTGAATGGAAAATGCTATGAAGGTTTATGGTGATTGGATGAGACAAGGGGCTATTTATCAACTAACACGCGGGATCC
>OY744524.1:10586854-10626854 GCA_963556195.1 Sepiola atlantica | reverse complement strand
TACGATAAAGTAGTAATTTGCTCTCTCTCTCTCTCTCTCTCTCTCTCTCTCTCTCGACGTTGGTGAATATCTCCCAGCTGATTTGATAACTAACGATTGAAATAAAAACTGAAGTTAAATTTAAAAGGATTGTTTGTCTTCCAACTCGATCATGGAGCTTTTGTTGCAGCAACGTGGTTCACGGCAGAAGAAGGAGGAGGGGTTCAACCACTTGACAACATCGAGACGGAACCCTCTACATGGCGAGGAAGAAAACTAAAGGTATGCAAACAATATGATTTATGTTTTAAAAATGACGAGTGTACAAAACGCATACTGCCGCAGTCCAAGCAGGTGAAGGCTATGCAACAATAAGGCTCTTTACTTTCATATTATCTTAATAATTATGATGATCATGATTATTATTCTTATACGACTAAACACTCTCCATCGAAAATGGCAAAGAAAAAAGTTATGCTTCGTCAGTGTTCGAACTAATATTCATATAAAATAACGTCTCAATCAGTAAAGTTAAAAAGAAAAGAAAAAGGGAAACGTTTCAAACAGAAAAGTTAAAAAAAGAAAAACGTAGCAATCAGTATAGAAAAAAAGAAAGGAAAAAGGAAATAAACCGTCTCATTATGGAAATAGAGTGATGGATTTCAGGTGACAAGGTGGTGTCTAACTTGCTATTTGTTTTCTCCCTTCCCCATAACACTTAAAATGCTTTCGTCCGACTCTTTTTCTCACTAATTGTTTCATGACAGGACGAATATATAGTTATACGTACAAATAAATACACATTGGTCTTTATTATAGAGTGGATGATATCGCTAAGAGATTTATTATTCTGCCATCTAATTTACATACATGTGTCTGCACACACCACAAGCACCTGTAAATCGGATGACGATGCTAAAAAAACGTGACTCTTTCTCTAAATGCTCACATAGACATTGATAACTATTAGAGAGTGGTTGAATCAACAGAGTGAGGGGACGGGAGAAATGCATAAATATTTAAGAGAGATGGGTGGCTTTTTCAGTTAATTATAAATTACGGGCAATTAGAACAATTAAAGCATAATTATTTTTTTAAACACGACCCAATTCCAGAAGAATGGTATATTTAACATATATTTTATGCTATTAAAGTATCAGATTGTCCGAAACGTTTTTGCCGAATATTAACTATGTGGCACCAAAAACATTGTATCGATTTGTGTACCCAAGTTTGATTAGATGTTACAGACTTGTGGATTTTGATATTTTAACCCTTTCTGCTAGTTCTGGTGTTGTGTAAAGTGGGCTATTCTTAATTAATGTCTTGGTTTGGTCGTCATCTGTAGAGGGTTGACTGTCCGAGCGTTCGTCATCATTAAGGCTTCAGCTCTAAACATTGCGAACCATTTCAGTACAGTTCTGTCACATTTGTTTGGTTGCTTTCGAGTAGTTTTGGTATTTATGATATTAGAATAAAATTAAGTGTCTAAAATTAAGTGTCTAAAATTAAGTGTCTAAAATTAAGTGTCTAAAATTAAGTGTCTAAAATGGGTCTTACAATCTTTCAATTTCCGAAAAGGTTCCAAATTTAACAAAAGTCAAATATTTTTTAAACTTTTTTTTTCTCTCAGGAGATGGCTTGCACGTATGCTCTAACCGGAAATCTAAGTATACTATATCTGCCAATAATTTGACATTCTAACGCGGCGAAACATGAACTACGAAAAAGCGGAACGAACTTTCCAGACAACCTGTTATAAAGGGAGAGACATGAAGGGAACAAACGTTGATTAACTCACATTTAGTATAATAATAAATGTCTGGACAGATTGAGATGCATGAAGGGAACAAACGTTGATTAACTCACATTTAGTATAATAATAGATGTCTGGACAGATTGAGATGCATGAAGGGAACAAACGTTGATTAACTCACATTTAGTATAATAATAGATGTCTGGACAGATTGAGATGCATGAAGGGAACAAACGTTGATTAACTCACATTTAGTATAATAATAGATGTCTGGACAGATTGAGATGCATGAAGGTTAAGTTTAATTACCTATATCACCATATTAAAGATATACCTTTTAAATTCCAAATCCTGTTTCCCTGATAATTCTTTTCAAATTCTATTTTCAGGCAGTTCTCCATGAGTAAGGAATAAGTTTTTGAAATAGTTCTTCAGAGATACTTTTTATTTATTTTCATTTTTTTTTTTTTACTAATGCGAAATTCTGTTCTGATAAGGAATGTAAAAAGTCTCTTTCATGAGAGTAAATCTCACTAAAAAACATTATTTTATCGAAAACACAAGCTTCAAAATTCAAATATCATGGAACTTTATTAGTGTTCTTATTTTACAACTATGGTCATTTTTTGGAAATAAAATACTGACTAGCGGATTCTAAAATTGGTCCGAAGAAAAAGAGAATGTCATTTGAAGACTATAATATTTTGTTGTATCAGAATAAAAGAAAAAATAATAGTATTTATGTTTGCTGAGTGAATCCAAGATCTCATATAGATTGAAATCAATGCAGTGGAGGTATGGATTTTATCAAACCTCACAATCAGTTTACACACACATACATATATACATATACACATATAAATACATATATATATACACACATATACATGTGTGTTGGTGTGCCTATAATAATAATTGCAATAAAAATGATATCTATATTAATAAATTCACATATGTATCTAAATGCCTATTTAGTTCATAGAATTAACCCCCTCACCCTACAAACGGAGCACATTTGGACTACTCCAAGTAATATTAAGATATTTCTGTGGTCCATCGAAACAAATGCGGACCACCTGATGAACGGCTTCAGTTCTTACACCCAACAACTTGTAAACGAAGAAGTCTAAAAACGAAAGTGGAAGTATCGAGAACAAAACAAATGTTATGAACATGCTGAGCTCAAATGCTAAGATTTTCTGAAGATCTAAAAACACATATTTTACTTCAATTTTCATTTAAGTTTCTATTGAAATTTGTCAATTTTATAATTTTTTTAAAGTTTTACAGTAAAAAGGACTTAAAAATAAAATGAAATATAAGTGTCACAATGGGACGGGTATCTACAAGAGAACAACATTATTTTGGGAATCTGTATGCTGCCTTTTTGATATTTAACTTTTAGTTTGCTTTTTAGGCAATGCCAGTTATTCTTTATATATATATATATATATAAAGTGTTTAAAGTTCATTTTTTTTTAAGAAGCATCTATTGTTAAATTTAATAAGGAACAGGTAGAATACCTTTTGAAGCATTAAAGATACGATATCAATTTTTTTTTTAAAAGAAAAATAAACTAACTAAAAAAAATGCTAGTTTATAATAAAAAAGAAAAAAAAATCGGTTTCGATTTATTATTTTTCTTTTTAAAAAGAAAATTGATATCGCATCTTTAATGCTTCAAAAGGTATTTATTCTACCTGTTCCTTATTAAATTTAACAATAGATGCTTCTTAAAAAAAATATGAACCTTAAACACTTTATACAAATCACGTGCGCATTCACGTTCTCATATTTGAAAGTGGGGAAACAACAGCTAACCCTTTGGCCCGGCTAGAACAACAAAAGCCGGTAGGAAAAAAAATACAAATCCGATGACATCAGTATATATTACACACCGAGGATGCCAAGTTTTTGGCGAAATATCTGTATCACTTTAAACTAACAAAAAAAAATGCTAGTTTATAATAAAAAAGAAAAAAAAATCGGTTTCGATTTATTATTTTTCTTTAAAAAAAAAAAAAAAAAAATGATATCGCATCTTTAATGCTTCAAAAGGTATTTATTCTACCTGTTCTTTATTATATATATATATATATATATATATATATATATATATATATATATATATATAGATAGATAGATAGATAGATAGAGTA
This sequence comes from Sepiola atlantica, assembly GCA_963556195.1. Taxonomy (NCBI): domain Eukaryota; kingdom Metazoa; phylum Mollusca; class Cephalopoda; order Sepiida; family Sepiolidae; genus Sepiola; species Sepiola atlantica. The sequence goes on along the minus strand of OY744524.1, from coordinate 10,622,959 downwards.
GTGCAGTTCCAAACAAGAGAAAAGTGTATATTTTTAAAGAAGTGAGGCTACCAAAATTTATAAATTTTTAGAAACTTTTTTTAAATTGTTTATAATTTTATTATTTTATAACGCGTTTCGAGCACCTTGGCTTTCTTCAGATATTCTTTTCGTTTAAAAAAAAAAATGGGTGTGTTTTTAACAGTTTGGCATTTATGCTTGTGTGTTTTCATATCATTTACTTCTCTGGGTCAAAGCTATGAATTTTTGTAAGCATGCATGCATGTTTCTGACCTTTATCTCCGTGGGTCATCTTCATATGTTTTTTTTTTTTCTTTTTTTTTAGGTAATTTGAGTCAATTTTCCAATGAAGAGTAGGAGCGCCCTTGAAGTTTATGGATGGTGTCTATTTTAGAGTCAACTTCTTCAGACCAAAAGAGATTTGAATTTCTCTTTTGGTCTGAAGAAGTTGACTATCAAAGAGTACAACTGAAACATGTATGCACATATGTAGCCGATAATGTTTTTATCAATAAAAATTTATACTAAAAAAACAGCTCTACTTGCTATTGAGCACTTTTCATAAGCACTGGAGTTTCAATAGATTAACATTTATAGAAACAACATATACACATACCTAAATTTATATATGCATCCCCTGAATGTTAAAATTTACAAAAAACTGTGCCCGTGTTACTCACTGTGTTGCCTAGAATATATATATATATATACAGAGAGAGAGAGAGTGAGAAAGAGAGAGATGGGGATAGTATTATAGTTGTAGTTTTGTTTATCCAATTTCTATAAACCATCCGATGAATCTTACTGCGTTTATATAATAATGCTCAAGTAGAGCGGTACATAAATTTACTATAATTTTCTATATAAATATGTCCGGCTACATATGTGCACACATGTTTCAGTTAAGGCATATTACAGTTTAAAGCTTCGTCAGGCTAAATATTAAATCTAAAATGAATGTTACTTTTTTATATTTGATTAAGTATTTGACCTTTCACTTAAACATGTATGCATATATATTACTAGAAATAAATAAAAACAATTATATTAATTTTATATTATATACATATTCAAAATATTTATTGACAAAAATTGCATACAATGCAAGCCCCATAATAAAAATGTACATCGCCCATCCACAAGAAATACTATCCACAGAAAAAGATCGCACTGCTAACAATACAGAAGAATTCCTTCACCCATATTCCTAGAGAGGGTACTATCTTAACACTACTATGCGGCCTCCAAGGCGTTTAAATCTAGGGGTCCTAACAAAATCTGCACATTTAGACGGTGTAAAGCTCCAGAAATGATAGAAATACACATTTTCCTGAATTCATGTTGTTGTCTTACATTGACCAAAACCTGACTTGCAGAAGAAATAATCAGCAGATTGATCACAAAATCTATATCTTTTTATTAGACTACATGTCTCTTAAAATGGGACAACATTGCGTATGCAAGGGAGATAACTCATTCGTATCTAAAGGGAGGCAACTCCGTAATGCTCAAGGTGAGCAAATGTACCAGTAGTACAATAACTGCTAAAAAACAATAACAACAAGCCGCGCGTGCGTGGTCCCCCTCTGTATGTGACTCGATGTGGCGACTGTAAAATGCAATAAATTTGGGCAATTTGGGGCATTTTTGATCCCCCTTTGACCCCTTGGGGGTGCGAACCAGAATTTTTCTGAGGTCAAGGATGCTCATTTTATATCCAGAACAATTGCCTCTACATTTTGGCCAAGTTTCAGAAAAATTGAATGGATGGATCAAACGTTATGGGAGAAAAGGGTCATTTTTTGCCATTTTGGGGGCTTTTGACCCCCTAGGGGCGCGAACCAGATTTTTTCCAAAGTCAGCGATACTTATTTTCTATTAGGAACAATTGCCTCCACATTTTGGCCAAGTTTCAGAAAAATTGAATGGATGAATCAAACCATTTCGGGGCCTTTTGACCCCCTGGGGGCTAACCAGATTTTTTTTCAAAAATCGGAGAATGTCACTTTCTAACCTGACCAAAGTTACAACTTCATGCAAAATTTCAGAGATGGTTGCGGAGAAAAATCCAGACGGACGGACATGCTTCAAAACATAAGTCCCCCGATTTTATAAATCGGGGGGACCAAAAATGACTATATAAATTTAGGTATATTTATATGTTTATATATTTATAAAAAGGCGAGAGGAAGCCCTTTGTGAAATTTTAACAATCAGTATTAGACATTTAATTAATGAATATTTCTAAAATTTCCGTTTCTTTGGAGCATTTTAAAGTGGCATATGGTCACGACCTCACATTTGAAATATTTCAGATTTGTATTAAATTTGATCCATAGTCATTAGGGACCAATTAAGAAAGATTCCCTGAATTTCAATTTCCTTTTAAGACCCCTTAAGCTTAAGCCTTAAATTTTAGACATTTTATAGAATCAAAATCATGTAATGGATTTTGAGAAAAATTCAAATAAGGATTCTAGACATAAGATTTAGTATCATTATATCTTGATTTTAATCTTTATAAGGGGACATAAAAGTGGTGCAAAACTGTTTTGTTTGGAGAATTTATTTTACCCGCCCTGGGACGGGTATGTTTCTAGTATATGCATACTCTTGTGTATTGGGCAGATATACATACATATAAAAGATAAATAACACATCGTTTTGTTAATACACATACAATATACATACACACTCGCATAGACATTACATAACACAAAACCACTGGTAATGTCTCCAACGATAAGCAGAGGTAGATATGTTTGGTTTGTGTTAAGAGATGATAAAATATGTTGTTTTTTTAGTTCTTCATCTTCTTTTCCTCCTCCCTTGTGTGATGACACCGAACCATTTTTATATTTAGCCTTCATTTTCTTTGACTTAAACCATGATTGATAATATTACCATGAGAAAGAAAAGACAAATATTTTTTCGAAAAATCCGTCGCAACACATTTAGTTTTTCAACTAAAGAATTTTCTACATTGTTTTTGTCGTTCCCATATGTTCCTTTCACATGTATAGAATATATATATATATATATATATACTACTTATGAAAAGATGCACAAATGTGCATATGTCTACAAGTGTCTCTCTCCCAGATCTATATCACTCTCTCTCATATATATATATATATATATATATATATATATATATATAAGTAAGAATAAGTAAGAAACTAAAAGTAAAACTTTTAGTAGAAAGAACCTATAGTGAAATGGTAAAAGCCCAATATACGAGATAGAGCAATTATAAAGTTAAATGGACGAAGAGTGATAAACATGCACGAATGTCCAAATTTATTTCAAACTTCAAATGTTCAAAGCAAGGTATATTCTGTAATAAAATTATGTTTATTGTTCTTTCCTTAAGCCAAGGCTTTTCAAAGATCGAGATCTTATCATCAGAGGAATTATACAGATAGATAAGTTGGCAATAGAAAAGCTTTGAACATTTGAAGTTTGAAATAAATTTGGACATTCGTGCATGTTTATCACTCTTCGTCCATTTAACTATATATATATATATAGTACATGTATTGTATTAGTTTCTGTAAATTTAAATCCGTAGAAACCCAAGTGTTTATAAAAAGTGCTCAATACCAAGTACAGCTGTTTATAAGTATAAATTGTTATTTATACAAACATTATTGGTTACATATGTGCATACATGTTTCGGTTGCACTCTTCCAAGAAAGTCAACCTCATCAGACCAAGAATTTTTCCTGAAAAATTCTTGGTCTGATGAGGTTGACTTTCTTGGAAGAGTGCAACCGAAACATGTATGCACATATGTAACCAATAATGTTTGTATAAATAAAAATGTATACTTATATATATATATATATATATAAACATTAGAACAGCCTTGGTAAGTGTGTATGCTTAAATTTGCAGGGTTCTTTAAGTGTAAAATTTTAAGAAACCATTATTTAAAAACAGTTCATATCAACAGAGAATTATGGCTTGTACATTTTGTGATTATATTTTAATTAATATTGTAATTACTATTATTTGGATTTTAGGAATACTAATCTTGTCTTGATTGTTAAATAATGAATCAAGTCTTTCTTGGAGTTCATACATTAGATCCATTGCTCTTTCTGCTTCTCTAAAAGTTGGTTCTCTCTATCGCTCCATACACTTTCTCACACCTAAGACTATTCTCCATCTCTACAAATCTACTATCAGACCATGTATGGAGTACTGTTGTACTATTTGGGCTGATGAATCTCTGTCCTATTTGAGGGTTCTTGAAAAGGTGCAGAAACGTATCTGAAATTTGGTTGGCCCCACTCTTTCTTCTTTTCTGCACCCTCTCTCTAACAGACGTGATGTTGCTAGTCTCAGTCTTTTCTATAAATACTATTATGGCATGTGTTCTTTACAATTGTCTGATCTATTCCCGGCTTCCTTTGTTCCAGCTAGTTTGTCTAGTGGTCTCCATCAATTCGCTGTGTTGATACCTCATTGTAATACAGCTTCTTATTCCTGTAGCTTCTTTCCAAGAACTGCAGGCTTGTGGAACTCTCTTCCTGCTGACTGTTTTCCTCCTACCTATAGCCTTGGTCTTGTCAAGACAAAGGCCAATAGGCATCTCCTGTCTTTGCGATAATCATACTTCGTTCTTGTTAGCTCCTTACATCAAGTGGCTTCATGCCTTGTCTGACGCGATTTCCATTAAAAAAAAATATGGTTGAAGTGATTCGCTATCCATAACCATTATAATTAAATTATAGATAAATATAAGAAACATTCAAAATTAATCAAGTGTTGATTATTTTATTATCTGAGTTTTCGTCTTACATAAGTCATAATCAGGGCACAGAGGATATCGTTTGGACGGACTTGTACAATGTTTGATTTTTCTTAAGTTTAAATATGGACGTCAAGTAAAATGAGAATAAGAAATAATTTGTACTTATGTTACAGGAGTGACAAGGACAGATAACTCTAATACACACGTTACCGGCCTCCCATAATACGGTCTACCTCTAAACCAAAAAACATACCTGGCTGATCGACGTCTCAACGTTCACATGTCTTTTAGTGATCTTACTTGATGGCGTACACTCTCGCATTGCCATTAAAAGTCGGTTTAGCAAACAACCTTAGATATGTCAATTAATCAATAAACCAACACGTTCTTATGGAAGAAGATGGTCTATTTAGCTGAGTTCATCTTTAGGCTATAAAGAGCTAAAGGAAGGGGGCAGGTAAGGAAAGAAGGACATAAAGAGACACTTAGAAGCGCATCACTTCGTGATAAACAGATTTTAGGACATTTCCAAATCAGTCTGTTCGCTATGAATTCTCCCTGCCGACGCAAGAATCTTACGTTCACAAATCCCTCATCTGACATCATTTCTGCTAAGCTTTAGTAGCCCCGAAAGGTTAACCACCTGATCAATACTGACCCTTGTCTGCAATGCATCCTGTTTACGCGCTAAATCCCCTTACGAACATAATTCAAGCAAATGATTACAAGCTAATGCACCCTGCCAATATGCAACAGTTATCTATATCATTGACTAAAGCAAGAAAACTTTTCTTATTTAATTATTCAAATGTGGATGCTAATTTACATGAGAATAATGAAATAAAATGGAGAAACTTTATTTTAAAACTAATAATGATACGTATGTGTATAAAATTATGAACATATGAATATATTTAGATTAAGTAATCATGTGTGCATATAAGATTATGAACATATTTACAATATATATATATATATATATATATATATATATATAATAATGGTAATAATCCAGGTGAAAAATATCCACAGGGTGGTAATCCAGAGAATTTTAACCGGGTTTATAAAAAGTGCTCAATATCAAAATAGAGCTTTATATATGATAATTTTATTTACACAGACATGTACAAAATCTGCGACACTGGCATGTCGATGTTATCGATCAACAGTTACTATAAACTGAGATCTCATCACGCAGAGTTAGAATCCGATCTTAACCTCAGATCATATTTGGAGAGAATGATGTGAAGGAAGAGAAGAAGAAGGAAAGAAATTTAACATTTCAAAAATTAAGGCCGTTTTTAATTTTTTAATTTTTAATTTTTAATTTTTTTAACGGCCTTAATTTTTGAAATGTTAAATTTCTTTCCTTCTTCTCTTCCTCCACTTCATTCTCTCCAAATATGATCTGAGGTTAAGATCGGATTCTAACTCTGCCTGATGAGATCTCAGTTTATAGTAACTGTTGATCGATAACATCGACATGCCAGTGTCGCAGATTTTGTACATGTCTGTGTAAATAAAATTATCATATATATATATATATATATATATATATATACGCACATGTGTGTGTGTTCTTAAAATATCTAAGTGTACATGCACACACACACACACACATATATATATATATATATATATATATATATATATATATATAAATATATATATATATATAAATATATATATATATATATATATCTGATGGTAGTCAAACTTTACTGGACATTCCACTTTTTTGTATTACATTATATTTATATTTTCATGTGCTTTTTAGATGAAAGATATAAATCTTATATATGTATATATATATATATATATATGATGTCCTTTGATGATTTTGTTTTTCGCTTGGTTCCAGCAAGTGTTTGTCAATTTTCAAAATTCCCATGGCGGGTTTTTTTTTCTGCTGGTATAATGAACAGATGGATGGAATAGAAAACAATAGAAAAACAACGATACACGAGTAGAAAAACAAAATAAATGTTACTGTAGAAATGGAAATTGTTGGGTGCTTTTCGAGATTTTATCAGATGATTTTTTTTTTTCATTATTTAACATCCCTAATTGTCATGGTTGTTATTTTTGCTTAGATGTCTTCATTTGTTATTAAGGTTTTGTTCTTTCTATACTTTTTGTTCATCTGTTAAAACATAGATTAGTTCTAAAAACAAAATTATTATTGAATCATAAGGAAATAAAAAAACATATATACATGCACATGTATACACACATATACATATACACACATAAATACATATATATATATATATATATACACACACACATATATATATATATATACACACACACACATATATATATATATATATATACACACACACACATATATATATATATATATATACACACACACACATATATATATATATATATACACACACACATATATATATATATACACACACACACATATATATATATACACATATATATACACACACATATATATATATACACATATATATACACACACATATATATATATATATATATACACACACACATATATATATATATATATATACACACACATATATATATATATACATATACACACACATATATATATATACACACACACACACACATATATATATATACACACACACACACACATATATATATATATATATATATACACACACACACATATATATATATATATATACATATACACACACACACATATATATATATATATATACATATACACACACACATATATATATATACATATACACACACATATATATATATACATATACACACACACATATATATATATATATATACACACACACACATATATATATATATATATACATATACACACACACATATATATATATACATATACACACACATATATATATATACATATACACACACATATATATATATACATATACACACACATATATGTATATATACACACATATATATATATATATATTACTAGCTGTACCTACTTGGCGTTTTTGCTTTCATTTTTATTTCGCTTATTTTTATTCTAAATATGATTTTGAAAATTAACTTAAATAATTACGTTATCATTTTGTCCTGAAATTATTAATTGAACCAAATTATAACCAAATTATAATAAAATTATAACTAATGTTGTTTCACATGATGATTTTCCAATATGTGATTTGCTCTATGGACACAGTAAGCTCTGGTTCCGCAATCGTATCCTATTTGCTTGTCAAAAAACGTTGGAAATGACTTTCTAATCGACAGTTCAAATGCCTCGAAATTCTTTTCAAATTTCGAATGATCACTCAATAATTCATTATTTTTCATAAAATGTTATTTCATTTTACATGATTTAAAAACAATAATTCAATGTGTTAATTAGGTGAAATAACGTTCAACTTCTGTAATTTGGAAGAAACGCAGCGATTAGTCAAATCTATGTTGATTAACTAATCATGACGCTTTGCATATGAATCGATAAAAGTGTCTATTGCTAAATTAATTCAAAAAATTAATGGGTGGCAAGAAAAGGAAATGCAACTATGAGAGACCCCCCCCCCCTTATATCACTAATCAAAAATAAAATGTCGATAAAATTTCATATGTAATCAATAAAATCGCTTGGAAATATCCTTTCAAGAACATGCTCTTATGTCCGCCAGGCATTTATAGCGACACAATTAAATATTTATCTTGCATTATAAATATTATTAAGCATTTACGTATGACCACTTTGGTTTGTTCTACTTTATATACGAGATAATTGAACATATTTTATGTCTGTTGTGTATATGTTTTGAAAGTACTTAACAGAATTGCACCAAACTTTGCATGAAGCATCATTGAGTTCCATGGGAGGTAAACATGTTAATACTATAACAAAAATAAACATATAGAAGATCCCAAAATACTAAACTAGAATTTTTCATAAAATACCCTTGGCATGCTGGATGTGTTATAAGCTCGAGTTACAAATATAATTGCTGATTCCATGAATATTTTACAATGAGCAGCTTGAGATCGTACTTTAACCGAATATATAAGTTTGTAAGTGTATCTTATGTAGTGTCTTATTTTAGCTTAACATGTGCACACATATAAAGTTACTTATTATGGCAAAAAATATAAATAACTTAAACTTGCTATTTTTTTCATCGGTATTGTGTTTAGTGCATTCGTTTTAATCAAACGATATAGAATACTGCACCCAGGCCTGGCCTCCAGCGACTAGATATGGACATTGGAATGTAATATTGAAACTGGAAGGCGTACAAAGAAGGGTGACAAAACTAATAAGTAAAGGAGTGCAGTTACAGGGAGAGATTGGACAAATTGGGATTGACTACTTTGCTGGAGAGAAGAATGAGGGGTGATATGATTGAGACTTTCAAGATAATTAATGGCATTTCTAACTATGGTGGGCATTTTTTTAGTATTTCTCCTAGATCTAGAAGGTTATTGTCAAGGCAGTTTTTAAAAACTAGATCTGTTAACCAGTTAAGTTTTTTTGCTCACAGAGTAATATGTTTTTGGAATAAGTTGCCAGATCAGATTAAGAACAGCAATAGCATGAATCAGTTTAAGATGAGGTTGGATGATTTCAGAGAAAGTGGTAGGAGGGAGAAATTAAGGGGCACTTTTGGGAGTTATCAAATGAAATATTTAACAGAATTTGATCTGGATATCGATACTGTACTAAGAGTTTATAAATTTTTTTAAACAGTTGAATTGAGAAGATAGTTAAAGGGGATATTGCCGAAGGAGGCATAACAAACAAATAAATAAAAAACTACAAGCAATGTATAATTAGGTCAAACTTGCGGTCATCACGTGGTATGGAGAATAATAGTTCCGCAGAGAATAATTATTAGTAAAAGTGGCTATTTTTGCTTTTAGTGAATATGAAAATGTAATCTGTTTGAATTGAACACATGATTTGTTTTTCCTTAACAAAAATGAATATGTATTGCCCCTACCCCATCCGATTGATAAAATGCAGAAGCAGTGTTTTGGAAAAAATGTGTCGTATTAAATTTTGTTCATGGTGTCGATGGGTCGAGTAAGAGTAGATAATAGTTACTTAGCAAGTTCTCTAACTTCCTCTAAATTGTTTAAAAAAATAAAATTTTCAACAGGATAAAATATGAAAATCAAAGAAATCGATGGAAAATAATTTTTTCCTGTTTCTAACAACATGGACTAATATGTGCTCTATCTGACGTCACTTCCGGCGGCGTCACTTCCGTTCTAATCGTCATCTATTGACTCTTTCTTTCTCTGACAATTGTTTCAAGCCTTACTGTTTGTTTTTTTTCTTTATCCAACTAAAAATTGATCCTTTTATTCTATTGGACAACAACAAGTAGAATTTGGTATATTAAACTAAATAAGTTGATGTTTAATTTATCAATTTGAGTATTATGTGAAATAAATCTGACTTAGATAATAAACTTTTTATGAAGCTTATTAAGAAAGCTATCGAGCACAAATGTAGTGGAGAGACTAATTTTACTTTATATATTAGAAAAATATTTATGGGTAAAAAACTAATGGAACAAATTTCAAATTGATATAAAAGGTATCATGATATTAATACTATTGTTATTAGCAGGAAGAGCCAGCATTACTTGTGGGATTAAAACTATTGAAATTAATTGTACCAAATTCAACTTAATTGAGATTCCGGATGGAATACAATAAAGAATCCTAGTTATAAAGCTTATCTAAAGTATATTTTGAGGGTTCTTGAGACAAAGCGAGGGTAGCTTGTTTCTGAAATAGATACAGCAAAACTGAGGTCATTTTTTTTTAAATTCAGAGGTTATACGTTAGTTGGAACAAGTGTCAGGTCTAACTTAGTATAATTAGGAGGGTGATAAATTTCACCAATTCAGATGAATTACATGAATATTAGTGTGAACACTAACAAAGGATAATTTTTCCATCATTTATGACGGACGATGTATACTCATAAATACATAATTAAACTTTTGACAAAATATGAATATTAAATTTAATTTTAAAAGTTAATAATTTTTTTTTCAACTACCAAATTAAAAAAGCTTATATTTGTAACATCAGGAAGCTTCATCGCATGTCCTCCTGGCTTGGTAGGCTAAGAGCAGGCTCAAGACATTCCCTCGAATAATGGCAATAGAGAAATGCTTGCAGAGTCAGGTCAATTAACGATGGTCCCCGATGTGGCGGCGTGACATTAATAGACCAAGGCGGTTGAGTAAGTGCCACGTGTATATAACAGACTGGATTTTAAGCCTCTTTTTCAGTGAATAAACTGGTGAAAAGTAAAGAATAAAATATAAACTTTATTGGATCAAGATTTGTCATTCAAGTTGAGTGATCGATTCTTGTTTATTTATTAATAAGAAGATAAGTAATTCGGACGCAAAATGTTTGTGGATAAATAAAAGAAAAAATTTAAAAAACAAGCCAAGAAAAAGAAATGCCATATTAGAAAATTGTCTGCTAAACGAGCTGATAAGTGAAATAGACAACCTATTCACTACTGATTGGGTGGGTGATGGTGTAGGGGGTTATTGGAAAAAAAAAGCTTACAAAAAATGCAAACGAGGAAAATAGCGATACAAAAAAAATGGTTAATTTTCTTATTGTTTATTCAAAGAGAAAAATACAATATTCTTTTACGAAAGAGGATAAAAACTGAAAATGTTTATTACTTGTCTAGAATTAAGCACAATTGATAAGAAAACAAGCCATACATCAAATCAGTCGTCATTAAACAAATACAAACAAAATTGAAAAAAAAAAAATCTTCCCGGAGAGGAAAATTCTAAGAAATAAAATGGCAATAACACTTAGAAATTAAAATATGAGTAAATAATTGTTATTTATTACTCCACATTTTTTTGCTTTTCCTCATATTCTTTGATTTTTATGAAACATTTTCACGGATATATTCTTCAGATTTACAATTAAGTGAAAAACCAAACAAAAACCAAACAAAAAACAATGTGGGTCTTTTTTGTGAAGTTATTTCTTTCTACTGAATTTCAAATGAGGTTTTACACTGCTGATGCTGGGTCATCAGATCGTCTGCTGGCAGTTGAGACTGGACTCCAAAGACAGTTAACAATCTATGGCCGGGGGGGTGGTTTGAACAAAGGGTTAAACCCATGAGGGTGCCCCGACCAAAGGTAGTGGGAGAGATACCTTTATAGCGGCATGTCATTCCTACTGTTCGAAGTGGCCCGACCACGTGTGGATAAAATTAACAGAATAAAACAAACAAAGGGAAGAAAGAAAACATTATTATTATATCTGAAATTATATTAGAAAGAAAGCGAAGGAATAAGAAACCTTACACACAAGAATGGTATTTTGTAAAATCAATAATTAGAGTAAAACATTTATATTAAAAAAAAACAATTTTAGACATTTTGTAGAGCTATCAGTTACAGAGAATGGTTGAGTTCATTTTTAAGGAGTGAAAAGTTCCGTTTGTACAAACGTGTACGAGTGAAATGTTCGGTTTGTTTAAGTTCATGCTTGGATGAATGCGTATATGCGAGCGTGTTTGATGTATTTTTGTGGCAATTGTAATGTGTGTGTGCTTGAAAGAATAGTTCGTTATTCGTGGTAGGAATTAAAAGAGATTACATACTTTTTTACTTTTGCCTCCCCCACCTCCTCGGGGGGTCGACGATCTCCTCTGTGGGCGTTCGGCCGGAAAGCGGAAGAAAGAGAGAGCGAAAAGAGAGTGTGGGACTTGTTTTATAGGAAGTAAAATCACGCATGGTCAAGCTGACCTGTTGGTCCTTGATTGGCTGGAATCTTCGGCCAAAGTGCTTTCACAAGATAACCTCTTCTTCTCTATCTCAGAGCAAACAGAGAAAGAAAAGATATCGCAACAAATATCTCCTGGTCGGTAGTAGCGTCTGCTACATATCTCAGAATGACACGTTTTTACTGGTCATAGCATTCTAAATCATTTTTATTTTATTTATGACACTTTTTGCTTACTTTCCCTCGTATTCTATTTTTATGAAAACAGTTTCACGGATACATGCTTCAAATTTAGAATTAAGTGAAACGTTATTTCTTTGTACTGACTTTCGACTCTTTATCTGAGGACAAAAAACCCAATAACACCCAAAATGCTTTTATATAAAACTAGATAGAAGACCCGACATAGGGTTCCTCATTTAATGTTGGCCTATCTCCTTTTACACCCATCTCAAGACACCATATTACTTTTTATTATTATTTTTTACATTTTATAATACTAAATCTTGTGGGGGTGGAACCCACGGATGTACAAAGCGTCAACTTGAATGGATAAAAAAGAGCCCCTTGCATTTATTAAATGTGTTTTATTATTATGTACGAATTACCCAACTAGTTTAATATTCACCTACCAATTTATCTCTTAAAGTCCAAGATGTCTGAATCAAGAAAAAATGCCAAGAATTAACAAAGTTCAACAAAGTGAAATGCATGCACAGTACACAGCGTATACACAGTACCAAAAGTCAACAATGCCAAAGATTCATATTTGAACCGTAATTGAGTGTAGATACTAAATTATTACTTCTAAAACCAGCATTGATACTATGCATTTCTGACTTCTGCCCATCAACGACTACTTTTATGAACCTATCAGAGAGAAAGGATTTGATGGTTGAGAGGACATTTCCAGATATTCCATAGCTAGGTACAAATAAATTCAGTTAATACCTGACCTGTCCACCAAATTTCAGTTATGAATGTTCAACAGTCTTTGTTTTATTACTGTTCAATAATATGTGGTGACACTTTGTCAATAGTCTCATCAGTAGAAGTAATGATTCTAAAAGGGCTTCACACTCATCTGACCCTACCCATCCAGACTTTTATTTATAGGGTTATCTCAAAAACAATCCTTAGACTATTCCTCAAGTGAAAAGGGGCCATTACAATCAAAATCAGGGTAGTGCCAAAAGAGGAGTTCACAGCTATTCTGATTAACATCCTTATTTGTTATTTCAGTCTAGCCAATCAGGGTAAGCAATATTATGCTTGGAAAGAACAGCTGAGTGACCAGAGGCCAAATGCAGATAAACATCACAAAGTTGTAATCTTCAAGCTAATGTTTCTGAAAACATTTTCACGATTTTTTGTATTTTGATTTTTTGATCTTTGGTTACATCTTTTCTTTTCGTTTTCCTCCTTCATATTTGTTCGTTTGCCAAACTGTCAGTCACTTAGGGGAGAAGAATCAAAAACTCTTACCACGATAAATCCACAATTCAAATTTGCCAAAGCAAACAATCAAAGAACAAACAGAATGGCAGATGATGCATCCTTTTATTGATACCAGATACCATCCACAAAAAAAAGAAGAATAAGAACAAGGTATGGTCATGGCCATTAACTTTAGCCAACAACAACAACAAACAGGACGATAATTGCATCACCTTCAAAAAAAAAAAAAAAAAGAACTTACTAGATGTCTCTCATTCTTTCTCAAGTTTATATTAATAAAATTGTATGACCACGTCTCGTGTGTATGTATATACATACATATATAAATATATACATATATAAATACACATATATGCATACACATGAGAAAGGAAGGATGAAGGTAATCCGACGTGATGGGAAATGAAAAAGGAAAAACCAAAAAGGATGTTTTTTTTTTATATATATTCATCAACGTTTCGTCTTTATTTTTAAGACTTCTTCAGGATGGATAATATTAAGAAAAATGTCATGCAAGTACATGAAAATATTGGATTTACATGATGGGTTGATGGGAAATAGTAGTAGCCACTGCTGGGAGCAGTAGAACCGGGGTCCGGGCTTGGTGAAGTCAGTAGCATGTACTTGCATGACATTTTTCTTAATATTATCATCCTGAAGAAGTCTCCAAGATAAAGACGAAACGTTGATGAATATATAAAAAAAACACCTTTTTGGTTTTTCCTTTTTCATTTCCCATACATATACATACATACATATACATACATATATACATATTTCTCGTGTTAATGTTATTTTGATAATTACATACTGAATTATTTTTGTTAGTTACTATTAATTGATTATTTATTAAAATTTTAAAAAATCCAATAGCGTGAAGTACTATAAGAAACTTTTTTCAAAAATAATTTAATTACGAAATCAAATACAACACAGTACATTTGCATTTCTTCATAAACAAGGCGGCCATTTTCAGCTTTTATTAATACTTAAAAGAAAAAAGTTGAAAGGAATTTGTAAGAATTTAAATTGCTGAATAGAAAGTCAGTTAAACTGGCTTTAACATTTTTAGTGAATCTCCATTATTAAAAGATTGAAAGTTTTGTAAACTATTTACATTCAATAATTTTATGAATAGATATTAAAATGACATTACTTTAACGACAATAAGTCATAGTTTTATAACAATTTTGCTCAAGTAATTTAATGATCAAACGATACTTTAATTATTTTAACTTTCAAAATCATATTTTGAGAGTATGGTCTCATGACAACAGAACAGATACTACACTACCCTCTCCCGCAAAAAGGGAAGAGGTAATGCCTTGGAGGATTGCCCCCCTCATCTTTTAAAAAAGGATGTAATATCTAAGAGGATGGTATCATGACGATGATATTACATATCCCCTCTCTCCCCCATTAAAAGATAGTACAATAGATTTTCGATTAGATCAGTTTTATAACAGATACTACACTTTGATCTTACGCAAAAAAGGTCAAGGAGTAAATAAAAACACTTATTTGAAACGGAATTCAAGCAACACCAGTTTAATGAAAAATAGTCAACCTTGTGATACTATATGCTGCCCCCTCCCCCTAAAAGAGGAGGTAATGCCTGGGATGATGGTCTCAGGACAACAGAACAGATACTACACCATCCTCCCTACCTCCAAAAATAAAATATTAAGATTTATATATATATATTTTTTTATTCACCTTAAACAAGGCACACAGCCACTGAGACATAAAGGGCTACTGTGGATTAGGGGTCAGATTTATGGGGTGATACTAAGTGGGGAGTTGTGCAGCAAGATGCTTGTTCAAATTACATTTTAATTTCTGTATGTTGGTACAGTCAGGGAAACAGGGAGCAGAGAGGGAATTCAAAAGACTGGAGCTTGGTAGATATTTTTTCTTTGACCCTGTCCAAGAGGGAGAGACTAGTGGTCGGCGCACCAGCCCAGATGAGGCAAAAATACTCTATGCATGAGCGGATGGTGGCTTTGTAGAGATATAGGATACTGGCAGGTGTGAGAAGTTTTCTAGCTCAGTAGAGGGAGCCCACTTTATTTGCAGCAAACTTGGCAGTATCTTCAATGTATTTATTCCAATTCATGTTACTTGTGAATGTTAGGTAGAGGAGTTTGAATGTTAAACTCTTGGGAACGATGCTACCAGCCATGTCAATGGGTGGTTGGTAAGGTTTGTTATAATTGTAAAAGCAAACGAGCTTTGTCTTGGTAGCATTAAATGTAACCATCCATTTTTGAAAACGGAGGTTTGTCTTGGTAGCATTAAATGTAACCATCCATTTTTGAAAAGGACCTTTGTCTTGGTAGAATTAAATGTTACCATCCATTTTTGAAAAGGAGCTTTGTCTTGGTAGCATTAAATGTTACCATCCATTTTTGAAAAGGAGCTTTGTCTTGGTAGAATTAAATGTAACAATCCATTTTTGAAAACGAGCTTTGTCTTGGTAGAATTAAATGTTACCATCCATTTTTGAAAAGGAGCTTTGTCTTGGTAGAATTAAATGTTACCATCCATTTTTGAAAAGGAGCTTTGTCTTGGTAGAATTAAATGTAACCATCCATTTTTGAAAAGGAGCTTTGTCTTGGTAGAATTAAATGTTACCATCCATTTTTGAAAAGGAGATTTGTCTTGGTAGAATTAAATGTTACCATCCATTTTTGAAAAGGAGCTTTGTCTTGGTAGCATTAAATGTGACGTCCATTTTTGAAAAGGAGCTTTGTCTTGGTAGCATTAAATGTGAGGTTCATTTTTGAAAAGGAGCTTTGTCTTGGTAGCATTAAATGTAAGCATCCATTTTTGAAAAGGAAGTTTGTCTTGGTAGCATTAAATGTGACCATCCATTTTTTAAAAGGAGCTTTGTCTTGGTAGCATTAAATGTTACCATTCATTTTTTAAAAGGAGCTTTGTCTTGGTAGCATTAAATGTTACCATCTATTTTTGAAAAGGAGGTTTGTCTTGGTAGAATTAAATGTGACCATCCATTTTTGAAAAGGAGCTTTGTCTTGGTAGCATTAAATGTAACCATCCATTTTTGAAAAGGAGCTTTGTCTTGGTAGAATTAACTGTTACCATCCATTTTTGAAAAGGAGCTTTGTCTTGGTAGAATTAAATGTGACCATCCATTTTTGAAAAGGAGCTTTGTCTTAGTAGCATTAAATGTTACCATCCATGTTTGAAAAGGAGGTTTATCTTGGTAGCATTAAATGTGACGTCCATTTTTGAAAAGGTGCTTTGTCTTGGTAGAATTAAATGTGACCATCCATTTTTGAAAAGGAGGATTATCTTGGTAGCATTAAATGTTACCATCCATTTTTGAAAAGGAGCTTTGTCTTGGTAGAATTAAATGTGACCATCCATTTTCGAAAAGGAGGTTTGTCTTGGTAGCATTAAATGTTACCATCCATTTTTGAAAAGGAGCTTTGTCTTGGTAGAATTAAATGTTACCATCCATTTTTGAAAAGGAGCTTTGTCTTGGTAGAATTAAATGTTACCATCCATTTTTGAAAAGGAGCTTTGTCTTGGTAGCATTAAATGTTACCATCCATTTTTGAAAAGGAGCTTTGTCTTGGTAGCATTAAATGTTACCATCCATTTTTGAAAAGGAGCTTTGTCTTGGTAGAATTAAATGTTACCATCCATTTTTGGTCTCATTCCACTATAGACTGGAGGTCACTTTCTAAGGATTCAGCCATTGCATTGGATATGTGTGCATTTGATTTGCCGTCATGTCGAGAATAGAGCGTAGTGTCATCAGCAAATATACCCATCTTGAACACAAATGCATCAGGGAACTCGTTTATAAAAATCAGGAATAATAATGGTCCAAGGATTGACCCCTGGTTTGGTTAGGTTTGTTTTACAGTGTATCAACCATCTGTGGGTTATTGAATGCCGAATAAAGTTTTCAAATATAATTCCATAGGTAGGATAATTATTTATATTCCTAGAATACATTACTGTTTGAAGACATTATTCTTTGAAAAACATTACTCTTTGAGAATAACCACACCCAAGCTGCAAAAGACTGACAATACCACAAGCGGCAGATGAATACCATGAGTTTTGTGTTGTTTAAAATATAGTTGTCAAATATAATTCCATAATTAGGGTAATTATTTATATTCCTAGAATGCACTGCCCTTAGATAACCAGAATGCACTGCTCACCGAATACATTGCTCACAGAAAGAAATTTCACAGTGAAAGTGGAAGCTTTACAGAGAAGGGGCAGCATTACTCTCAGAAAACACCTGTCAATGGGTCTGTCCTGTGCAGTTCTAGGAGGTCCACCCTCCCAGGCTTCGCCTCCCCTCTTTGGGGAGGAGTAAGTTTATTGCTTACTGCCTGAGGCGCCCGTACCAAGGAATGCCGACGGGGCTGCCCAGGCAATTTTTAAACCCCACTTTCCCGACCCGACCATGGGTCACATCTTACTTGTGGGAGCAAGATAAAAACTGGCCTTGTGCCTAACTCCTGGAGAGGAGTAAATCAATACTCTCAGAAAACACCATTCCAAGAAAAACATTACTTTTTTGGAAACATTACTCTTTGGCATCAATAATCTTCTTTGTTCTCAACGTGATTGACCCTCGGCCACCGCCTTCTAGTATCTATTTGGGGAGAAATGTAAAAATAAAATAAAAAGGAGAAATATGGTTTTGATTGTTTGAAGAATCAGATTGAATAATACGGTTGGGGATTAACTTATAGATACTAGGGCATGATGTGAGCAGGCGATTGATCAGATTTGGCCTCTCTGACCTCTCGTTTAGCCAAAATAAGAACCCAAAGTGACCAAGCCACGAACCGCTTGGTAACGAGGATCTCATCCTAAGACATCACATGTCACTAACCATGACCCCCTTTTCGGGGGTGGGGCTTATCTTACGCCTCTGCATAGGGTTGCAGTTGGCGAATTCTAAGCCCTGCCGACAGGGCAAAGATTGACCCCTGGTGTAAATCCACATTAATGTGATGCTGTTAAGATATCCGTCCATAGAGGAGAACCTGGATCTTTCTTTTAGCTAAGAAGGATCTGATTATATTAAATATTCATCCAGTAATACCGTACGAATTAATTTTCTTGAGAAAATCATCATGTCAGACTTTGTTAGAGTTTTGGATCCATAAAACGCTACCGCCCTAGCTTCACCTGCCTCATCCAGTGTATGGTATATGCATTCAGAGATGACCGTTAGTCTATCCGCAATAGAACAGAGCTTGCATAAATCCATACTGTAGGTCAGAAAGAAGTTTAGTATTTTCGAGGTTGCGGACTATCACAAGATTGATTCATGGTTTGAAGATTTTAGCAAAGAGCGGTAGTTGACATATGGGGCGATAATTTTGCGGTCAGTTTTTTTTCACTAAAATTCTGGAAAACTATTTTCCGGTATACATCACACTAACATAATGTGAAGAAGTAATTTCTCCCAGTCCTCATACTATTTCAGTCTATACTATACTACCTCCCCCATACACTATATAATATCAAGTACAATAGTCCTAAATAGTACAGTTTCGTCTTCAGACAGATACTTAAACTCCATTATTAATGGATTATTCTAAGGTTCATTCACTCTTAATCTTGATATCCAACTCTTTGTAATGCAAGATATGAAGATCCTGCCCAAAATTCTTCCGATATATCTAAACTAGAATTCAAAGCACAATGATGAGAATTTGACACCCGTACCGAAATCTCAAAGACAAACATTTCTTATGCTTCAAACATTTCTACTTTGGTCGTGACTGATTTCGTGTTTTTTTTTTTTATTGATTTTTTAAAAATAAATGTTTAATGTTTTATTTCCGGTTCGATTTTAAATTTTTGTTTAACTTATTTTAAATGTGATTCTACAATTTATTTTTATTTTCTTGTCCGTTATTTTTGTTAATTTTTTTAAATTAAAAAAAAAAAGATTTCAGAGATATTTTCAACTTGATTTCTTGTTAGTCGACATTTTTCTTGTGAATTCCAATTAAATGTGAAGAAACGCATTAAAACTTTCGTTGTGAAAGAAAGAAAGAAAAGAAAATATCCTAAGCACACACAAAAAGAAATACTTTAAGAATGAAGAAAATAAAAGACCAAAACATTATTCCTACCCCATTACTTAAGTTAATAAAAAAAAAATTTTGGTCCGATATATATATATATATATAGATATATATATATATAGATATAGATATTTATGCATGTATCTGAGAAGGCTCATATCTATCTATCTGAAATAGTTCATATCCAGAGCCTGTGCAAACTACATTATGGTCGTCTTCAAATACTTGTGATAATCCGTCCCCATAAGGAAGCAATTATTGTTCGTTTCACAAATAATTTGCACTCCTCTCAAATATTCTTCATTATTAAACCAACACTCCAATCGTATTAACCTCTATCCTCGAATGTCTGTTGGCCTTGATAAGTGGTGGGTCATCAATAAAAATGATTTGGCACCCAAGATAAGACAGAGGTGTACCATTTTTTAAAGTTTTTTATAAGCTAACGTATGTATAGCAACCCATCATGTATAATCCTTGTAACGCAACTGATAAAATCGCAAGATGGAAATTATGTTATTATTTGGATCTGGTCAGTTCAGTGGTTGGGTTCACAAAATCGGAAACAGACCAGGTGTCAGAAGATGTCATTGATCGGCTCGGAAAACGACCCATCTGCATGGCCAGCAACACTGATTAGTCGACTGTCCTGACTATTTGTTTATAAGTAAGCCTTTCCGGGTTCATGCTTGCTTCACTTGTTTGGAAAGCCACTGCCTTCTTCCACCGCAGAAACAAAACACAAGGTGAAAGCGCTTCAGCCAACGAAGACGACCATCATCACTGTTGGCAGGGAGGAATTCATTTTCCGAATAATCACAACTACAAAGGGAAGGACATATGTTAGTTAGCACACTCAAATCTTTCAAAATCAGCTCTAGTTTTTCATACCGGATATATATATATATATATATATATATATATATATATATATGGGAAATGAAAAAGAAAAAAACCAAGAAATATTTTTTTTATATATTCATCAACGTTTCGTCTTTATTGTAAGACTTCCTCAGGATGATAATTTGAAGAAAAATGTCATGCAAGTACATCGGAATTTTGGGTTGACATGATGGAGTGATAAAGGAAAAGTAGTAGCCGTGGCTACTGTGGGCGCTGGAGGACAGTCCAGGCTGTGAGAAGTCAGTGGTGGTGAAGAATGAAATGAATATGGAAAGATTTGAGTCGGTACCATTAAGGCAGCAGTGAAATAGGAAGGGGTAAGAATATTAGTGAATTTGTCTCAGAGTTGGAGAGATGAAAGGGGAGGCTGAGATTTTTGTCGTGGTGAGGTGTGGCATGGATTTTGAGAGACTGGGGGAAGAGGGAAACTGTATCACTCCATCATGTCAACTAAAAATTTCGATGTACTTGCATGACATTTTTCTTCAAATTAACATCCTGAGGAAGTCTTACAATACAAACTAAACGTTGATGAATATATAATAAAAAAAATATCTCTTGATTTCTTTCCTTTTTCATTTCCCATTACGTCGGATTACTCTCATCCTTCCTTTCTCATATATATAGTATCGGAAGTTTCTCAACCATTTAAACTATATAAAAATTTTTTTTTAAAAAAACAAAAAAACTTATAGTCTCAAGTCTTCCGGTGGAAAATCACTCATGTAAGTCAATTTATTTTTTACAGTTATTATATTAGTTAGTCTCTAACACTATTTTAAGGGATCATCAGTTGTTTACCATGAAAAACTGTTTCGGGAATTTAATATATATATATATATATATATATATATATATATATATATATATATGAAAATAGAAGTTCGAAGGTATAAATTTTTAAAAATATTATTCGCTATATGTGTTTCAGATCATATGATACTCTTCAGACGGTGGATGATTTACTAATGCCCAAAATTGGCAGAGTGACTTTATGACTGTTTCCCCTAAACTCTGCTAATTCTGGTCGCTAGAAAATAAACCACCACCACCTGAAGAGATTTCTACACCTTTAAACGTGTGTAACGAATACTATGGGGTCTTAATTTCTGTAAATTACATAGATTATTATGAAAAGGCGACGCTATCAACTACATGAACCAAGAACAGACAGCTTTCTTTCTTCGCTCGCTCTTTTTCTGTCTGTCCACTCAAAGCCAGTGAATGTCGAAAAAAATTGCCCACTATTAAATTTGTATTTTGGGTGGCAGTGTTAGCACTTCTGAGTGTGAGGGCAAAAACAGATCCCCTTCTATTGATGACTAATCAAAAATAACAAATCTATCTGGATTAAATAGTAAAAATAATTGGAAATATTTTTTTAACAACACAGACCAATATTTGCCTTATATGACTGAGAAAACAGATTTAATTGCATACCTTGATTTAAAAAGCTATTTAACACAAAGATATCTGTGACGAAAAATTGTCTCTATTTTAAATATAAGATAAATTATATATAAAGTATGTACACTGTTATCACCGTTTGTTTCAATATATTTTCTTCGTTTATATTTATATTCTTTTTATCAGTTTTCACAAAAATCTTCGTCTGATTTTTCCAACTGCTTAACAAATATCTTTCTCTGTCCATTTTCCTGGATTATTTCTTTTTTTTCTTAATATTAGAGGTCGGTTTCTTTTCTTCTTTTCTAAATATTAGAGGTCGGTTTCTTTTCTTCTTTTCTAAATATTAGAGGTTGGTTTCTTTTCTTCTTTTCTTAATATTAGAGGTCAGTTTCTTTTCTTTTCTTAATATTAGAGGTCGGTTTCTTTTCTTCTTTTCTAAATATTAGAGGTTGGTTTCTTTTCTTCTTTTCTTAATATTAGAGGTTAGTTTCTTTTCTTTTCTTAATATTAGTGGTCGGTTTCTTTTCTTCTTTTCTTAATATTAGAGGTCGGTTTCTTTTCTTCTTTTCTTAATATTAGAGGTCGGTTTCCTTTCTTCTTTTCTTAATATTAGAGGTCGGTTTCTATTCTTCTTTTCTTCATATTAGAGGTCGGTTTCTTTTCTTTTTTCTTAATATTAGAGGTCGGTTTCTTTTCTTCTTTTCTTAATATTAGAGGTTGGTTTCTTTTCTTCTTTTCTTAATATTAGAGGTTGGTTTCTTTTCTTCTTTTCTTAATATTAGAGGTTGGTTTCTTTTCTTCTTTTCTTAATATTAGAGGTTGGTTTCTTTTCTTTTTTCTTAATATTAGAGGTCGGTTTCTTTTTTTTTTTCTTAATATTAGAGGTCGGTTTCTTTTTTTTTTTCTTAATATTAGAGGTCGGTTTCTTTTCTTTTTTCTTAATATTAGAGGTCGGTTTCTTTTCTTTTTTCTTAATATTAGAGGTTGGTTTCTTTTCTTTTTTCTTAATATTAGAGGTTGGTTTCTTTTCTTTTTTCTTAATATTAGAGGTTGGTTTCTTTTCTTCTTTTCTTAATATTAGAGGTTGGTTTCTTTTCTTCTTTTCTTAATATTAGAGGTTAGTTTCTTTTCTTTTCTTAATATTAGAGGTCGGTTTCTTTTCTTCTTTTCTAAATATTAGAGGTCGGTTTCTTTTCTTCTTTTCTAAATATTAGAGGTTGGTTTCTTTTCTTCTTTTCTTAATATTAGAGGTTAGTTTCTTTTCTTTTCTTAATATTAGTGGTCGGTTTCTTTTCTTCTTTTCTTAATATTAGAGGTCGGTTTCTTTTCTTCTTTTCTTAATATTAGAGGTCGGTTTCTTTTCTTCTTTTCTTAATATTAGAGGTCGGTTTCCTTTCTTCTTTTCTTAATATTAGAGGTCGGTTTCTTTTCTTCTTTTCTTCATATTAGAGGTCGGTTTCTTTTCTTCTTTTCTTAATATTAGGGGTCGGTTTCTTTTCTTCTTTTCTTAATATTAGAGGTTGGTTTCTTTTCTTCTTTTCTTAATATTAGAGGTTAGTTTCTTTTCTTTTCTTAATATTAGAGGTCGGTTTCTTTTCTTCTTTTCTTAATATTAGAGGTCGGTTTCTTTTCTTTTTTCTTAATATTAGAGGTTGGTTTCTTTTCTTTTTTCTTAATATTAGAAGTTGGTTTCTTTTCTTTTTTCTTAATATTAGAGGTTGGTTTCTTTTCTTCTTTTCTTAATATTAGAGGTTGGTTTCTTTTCTTCTTTTCTTAATATTAGAGGTTAGTTTCTTTTCTTTTCTTAATATTAGAGGTCGGTTTCTTTTCTTCTTTTCTAAATATTAGAGGTCGGTTTCTTTTCTTCTTTTCTAAATATTAGAGGTTGGTTTCTTTTCTTCTTTTCTTAATATTAGAGGTTAGTTTCTTTTCTTTTCTTAATATTAGTGGTCGGTTTCTTTTCTTCTTTTCTTAATATTAGAGGTCGGTTTCTTTTCTTCTTTTCTTAATATTAGAGGTCGGTTTCTTTTTTTTTTTCTTAATATTAGAGGTCGGTTTCTTTTCTTTTTTCTTAATATTAGAGGTCGGTTTCTTTTCTTTTTTCTTAATATTAGAGGTTGGTTTCTTTTCTTTTTTCTTAATATTAGAGGTTGGTTTCTTTTCTTTTTTCTTAATATTAGAGGTCGGTTTCTTTTCTTTTTTCTTAATATTAGAGGTTGGTTTCTTTTCTTTTTTCTTAATATTAGAGGTTGGTTTCTTTTCTTTTTTCTTAATATTAGAGGTCGGTTTCTTTTCTTTTTTCTTAATATTAGAGGTTGGTTTCTTTTCTTTTTTCTTAATATTAGAGGTTGGTTTCTTTTCTTTTTTCTTAATATTAGAGGTTGGTTTCTTTTCTTTTTTCTTAATATTAGAGGTTGGTTTCTTTTCTTCTTTTCTTAATATTAGAGGTTGGTTTCTTTTCTTCTTTTCTTAATATTAGAGGTTGGTTTCTTTTCTTCTTTTCTTAATATTAGATGTCGGTTTCCTTTTTTTTTTCTTAATATTAGAGGTTGGTTTCTTTTCTTTTCTTAATATTAGAGGTTGGTTTCTTTTCTTCTTTTCTTAATATTAGATGTCGGTTTCCTTTTTTTTTTCTTAATATTAGAGGTTGGTTTCTTTTCTTCTTTTCTTAATATTAGAGGTTGGTTTCTTTTCTTCTTTTCTTAATATTAGAGGTTGGTTTCTTTTCTTTTTTCTTAATATTAGAGGTTGGTTTCTTTTCTTCTTTTCTTAATATTAGAGGTTAGTTTCTTTTCTTCTTTTCTTAATATTAGAGGTTGGTTTCTTTTCTTCTTTTCTTAATATTAGAGGTTGGTTTCTTTTCTTCTTTTCTTAATATTAGAGGTTGGTTTCTTTTCTTCTTTTCTTAATATTAGAGGTTGGTTTCTTTTCTTCTTTTCTTAATATTAGAGGTTGGTTTCCTTTTTTTTTTCTTAATATTAGAGGTTGGTTTCTTTTCTTCTTTTCTTAATATTAGAGGTTGGTTTCTTTTCTTCTTTTCTTAATATTAGAGGTTGGTTTCTTTTCTTTTTTCTTAATATTAGAGGTTGGTTTCTTTTCTTCTTTTCTTAATATTAGAGGTTAGTTTCTTTTCTTCTTTTCTTAATATTAGAGGTTGGTTTCTTTTCTTCTTTTCTTAATATTAGATGTCGGTTTCCTTTTTTTTTTCTTAATATTAGAGGTTGGTTTCTTTTCTTCTTTTCTTAATATTAGAGGTTGGTTTCTTTTCTTCTTTTCTTAATATTAGAGGTTGGTTTCTTTTCTTTTTTCTTAATATTAGAGGTTGGTTTCTTTTCTTCTTTTCTTAATATTAGAGGTTGGTTTCTTTTCTTCTTTTCTTAATATTAGAGGTTGGTTTCTTTTCTTCTTTTCTTAATATTAGAGGTCGGTTTCTTTTCTTCTTTTCTTAATATTAGAGGTTGGTTTCTTTTCTTCTTTTCTTAATATTAGAGGTTGGTTTCTTTTCTTCTTTTCTTAATATTAGATGTCGGTTTCCTTTTTTTTTTCTTAATATTAGAGGTTGGTTTCTTTTCTTCTTTTCTTAATATTAGAGGTTGGTTTCTTTTCTTCTTTTCTTAATATTAGAGGTTGGTTTCTTTTCTTCTTTTCTTAATATTAGAGGTTGGTTTCTTTTCTTCTTTTCTTAATATTAGAGGTTGGTTTCTTTTCTTCTTTTCTTAATATTAGAGGTTGGTTTCTTTTCTTTTTTCTTAATATTAGAGGTTGGTTTCTTTTCTTCTTTTCTTAATATTAGAGGTTGGTTTCTTTTCTTCTTTTCTTAATATTAGAGGTTGGTTTCTTTTCTTCTTTTCTTAATATTAGAGGTTGGTTTCTTTTCTTCTTTTCTTAATATTAGAGGTTGGTTTCTTTTCTTCTTTTCTTAATATTAGAGGTTGGTTTCTTTTCTTCTTTTCTTAATATTAGATGTCGGTTTCCTTTTTTTTTTCTTAATATTAGAGGTTGGTTTCTTTTCTTCTTTTCTTAATATTAGAGGTTGGTTGCTTTTCTTCTTTCCTTAATATTAGAGGTTGGTTTCTTTTCTTCTTTTATTAATATCAGAGGTTTGTTTCCTTTCTTTTAATATTAGAGGTTGGTTTCCTTTCTTTTAATATTAGAGGTTGGTTTCCTTTCTTTTAATATTAGAGGTTGGTTTCCTTTCTTTTAATATTAGAGGTTGGTTTCCTTTCTTTTAATATTAGAGGTTGGTTTCCTTTCTTTTAATATTAGAGGTTGGTTTCCTTTCTTCTTTTCTTAATATTAGATGTTGGTTTCGTTTTTATTTGTTTTGACTTTCGTCAGTATTTTTTTTCTTCGCTTCTTTCCTTTGTGGATACCTTTTTGTTCATCCATTTCATTGGTTGTTTCTGTATTGCTTTTTTAAAATTTCGTTTTCTTTGGAGGGGTTTTTTTCCTTTTTCTTTTCTTTTATTAATTCTTTCATTGTTTATTTATTTCCTCCCTTGTCTTCGCTGTAGCTGCTTCTTCCTTTTTGCCCTTGCTAGTTTCTTTCCTTTCCTATTCGTGCTTTTCTTTAAATTTCTTCACACTTCTCTACCTTCATTCTTTCTTTCGTGCTTTCTTTTTCTGGCTTCTTTTTCTCACTTACTTTTCTTGATTTCTTGTCATTTCTCATTCAATTTCTTTTGTGAACATTGGTTTTGTGTGTTTTCAAAGATCCAAGTTTGAAAATGTTCAAAACTGAAATAATGCAGTGAAATACAATATTAACAAATTCTTTGAATTGTGAACACCCCGAGGCAAAACTTTTCTGAGGTTTCTATATTTCATTCCTGTTTTCATAAAATTAATTTTGTCTTCTAATAATTTATTAAAACACTTTCTTCATCTCTCGATTGTACACTCTCTAGTTTGTTTCGAACCATTATTTTGTGACGCGTTTAATCGACTTGTTTCAATTGTTTCCTGATACTTTCTCTTTCAAATGTTTTTCCTGACATTGAAATCAATCATTCTCTTTTTCTAGATAGTCCTCTTTCTTGCTTGAATTGTCTTATCGAATATCTCTTAGTTTTCCATCGTTATTGCTCCAGATCCTATATACTATGTATCTATCCCACTATGTTCATATTTATATACCAAGTTATATTTATATAGTTTCATATCCACCTCTTCAGGCCCTACGTGCCGATATCACTCTCTCCACGCCCTACGCACCGATATCACTCTCTCCACGCCCTACGCACCAATATCACTCTCTCCACGCCCTACGCGACGATATCACTCTCTCCACGCCCTACGCGCCGATCTCAATCTCTTCACGCCCTACGCGCCGATATCACTCTCTCCACGCCCTACGCGATGATATCAATCTCTCCACGCCCTACGCACCGATATCACTCTCTCCACGCCCTACGCGCCGATATCACTCTCTCCACGCCTTACGCGCCGATATCACTCTCTCCACGCCCTACGCGCCGATATCAATCTCTCCACGCCCTACGCGACGATATCAATCTCTCCACGCCCTACGCGACGATATCACTCTCTCCACGCCCTACGCGACGATATCACTCTCTTCACGCCCTACGCGCCGATCTCAATCTCTCCACGCCCTACGCGCCGATCTCAATCTCTCCACGCCCTACGCGATGATATCAATCTCTCCACGCCCTACGCGATGATATCAATCTCTCCACGCCCTACGCACCAATATCACTCTCTCCACGCCCTACGCGCCGATATCACTCTCTCCACGCCCTACGCACCGATATCACTCTCTCCACGCTTTACGCGCCGATATCACTCTCTCCACGCCGATATCAATCTCTCCACGCCCTACGCGCCGATATCACTCTCTCCACGCCCTACGCGATGATATCAATCTCTCCACGCCCTACGCGATGATATCACTCTCTCCACGCCCTACGCGATGATATCAATCTCTCCATGTCCTGATATCCATCTATTTATGCCCATTTGGTGTTAGATGTTAACATTTATAGACATAGAAAAATACCTATCTGTCAATGCTTATGTGGCAATATATAATTATCTGTACCTGTGGATGTACTACTATCTATTTTATCTGCCTATGTACCGATATTTATACCTCTCTCTCTCTCATAGATATAATTATATATATATATATATAAATCTGTATATATATGTTCTCATCTATCAGTAGTATTGATTTGTTTTTATGTATGTGTAGCTGGGAATTCACTTTATATACTCGACAACCTAAAATAGAAAACATAAAAAATATAAACATTGTAATTGCCTCTATTATTTGTTTATGGTATTTTTTGCTTCTTTTTTAATTAACCCCTTTCACTTGCCTGTCCCCCTCTGCCATTCCCAATTCTCTTCATTCCTGGATGTTTCTCACACCTTTTCTCTGTCCCTTCTCCTCTCACAGATTCTTTTTCACCAGCCCTTTTCATCCCTGCTTTTTATCTTTTTCTTCGACTAATTCGCTATTTCCCTCCTTTTCCACATCTCTCCCACCCCTTGACCAACAACACGCATGTCTTAAAAGATAAATAATGATCCCATTTTTCCAAAAACAAATTAATTTCACCCATACACTTTTTTTAAGCTATGCTATCATGGAGGTCATAATCACTGTCAGATAAGAAGAAAGATAAAAAGAAATGTCTTCACAAAAAAATAAAAAACAAACAAAGAATTGGTCAGCCTCCTCGTGTTTACAGAACATTTCCTCCGCTCACCTCACTTTAAAAATAAACCTATTGATTCATTGAGTTAAAGAATTTCAAAGAACATTTTATGACATGTACCTTTGGGCACAATTTTCTTGAGAACGAAAATGATGAAACTTTGGTGTGGGCATTCTAATTGGATTTCACTCTAAGGGTAAAGAAAAGGGGAAAGAAGAGAGAAAAAAGAGTGAAAAGAAAAAGGGGTAAAGGAAAAGGAAGAACGGAAAGAAAACGAAAAGGAGGAACTGAAAGAAAACGAAAAGGAGGAACGGAAAGAAAACGAAAAGGAGGAACGGAAAGAAAACGAAAAGGAGGAACGGAAAGAAAACGAAAAGGAGGAACGGAAAGAAAACGAAAAGGAGGAACGGAAAGAAAACGAAAAGGAGGAACGGAAAGAAAACGAAAAGGGAGAACGGAAAGAAAACGAAAAAGAGGAACGGAAAGAAAACGAAAAGGAGGAACGGAAAGAAAACGAAAAGGAGGAACGGAAAGAAAACGAAAAGGAGGAACGGAAAGAAAACGAAAAGATACTTATTTAAATGATTGAAACGAAAGACTGATAAAGCAACGTGACTGGAATAAAGATACAATGGAAGATGGAAGTGGGACAGAGAAACAGAAAAGTGTCTGGTGCAGGTTATCCAGGTGCAAAATCTGGAAAGAAATGTCGACAGAGGATCTTAATTTGAAGGAGAGAAAAAATTCAAGTTTAAAGAGAAAGAATTGAATTTAAACATTCAGAAGAAACTTCAATGGCAGAAGAATATTTGAAAGGGAAACAAAGTTCGCCAAATTGTGATTGAAGAAAAATTGGAAATTTAGAAAATAAACATTTTAATTTTTGTAGGAAGAAAGAACCTGTGGAAGGAGAAGAGAAAACAGCAAGAAACAAAAACAATACTAAGGAAGAAATTGAGAAAAAAAATGAACAAAATGTGAACAAGAACATAAAATATTTTAAAATAAAAAAAAAAAGAAATATTGAGAAAGGTTTAATTGAAGAAAGTAGAGTAAATTCATATTAATCAGTAAAATACAATTTTATTGTGTTGTTGGTATTGGTTTTATGATTCCTTCTAGAATCAGGTACCATGGGAAGGTTGCCAACATCCAGAAGTGAAACTGGATTTTCACTTAGCACACCCAGGTCATCAGTCTGCATCATTATCTACTTCACCACGGCCATCTACCAGTTGTTTCAATATATTAATTAAATGCAATTTAAGCTTGTTAACCCATATCCTCGAGTGGCTTTTGGTTTTGATAAGTAGTAACTTACTGAATAGTAATTAAGTTTTTGTTTGTTTTCAGGAACGACCACATAGAACATTATTAAATGAAAGTTATTGAACCGACTGGATTCGAACTTGGCACACCCAGGTCGCCAGTCTGCATCGTTATCCACTTCACTACCGCATTGAAGATTATGAAAATTAAAAGATGTAAATAAAGAAAATAAATGGTAGGAGCGCTTGTAAGGAAGAAGAATGAAGGAAACTTATGGAATAGAATTAAAATAATATTTTTAAAAGAGCCAAAATTAGGAATTTTTGTAGGAATATATGACAAAAAAAAAAATACAGAATTTGAGACGGCAAAGTTTTCATTGATTCAAATTAGGAAATTTTGTAAGAAAATATGACAAAAAAAAAAATACAGAATTTGAGACGGCAAAGTTTTCATTGATTCAAATTAGGAAATTTTGTAGGAAAATATGACAAAAAAAAATACAGAATTTGAGACGGCAAAGTTTTCATTGATTCAATATTCAGTGTAATTAAATGTTAAATCATCCTCTGATGCCAACGTTACCCTTGTGCCTGTTATACAAGTACTTCAATGGATTGTGCTTTGATGAACTTGCTGCTCTGGCGCCCCCACGACGCAAATTCACTAGACCAACCCGACAACCTGCCAAATCCCATCCATTCACTGTGGAGGTCCCCAGATGCCGAAGAGCTTTCTACTCCAAAAGCTTCTTTCCTCGTGCTGCTAGACTCTGGAACTCTCTCCCTGCTCCCTGTTTTCCTGACGGTACTGAGATGCAGAAATGTAAACAGACATTTCGCTGCACAGCTCCCAATTTAGGTTGACACCCCCTCCCCCTCCAAAAAAAATAAACAAAAAAAACTTTCACCCTTTTTCTCAGTAGCCTCTTACGTCTACAGTGGCGGCCTGCCTTGTTTGGGGTGAACTATGTTAAAAAAAAAAATTTTAAAAAAAATGAAACAGAAAAATAAATAAAAATCTTTAAAATAAATAAATAAATGATCTTAAAGGCAAGATGAAAAGAAAGGAAAACGTACTAAACCCGTTTTTTTATTATTAAGGCTGCGTATAATAATGTTTTATCGTATCATGAAGAAACAATCATTTTTCTTCATCTGCTGTAAAACCAATTTTTATATGTAACAAACATAAGAGATTTTGTAAAAATCATCAAAATTGTTTTTCCAAACATTATTTTGTTTATAAAGTATTTGATTTTGAAAAAAATTTCAATTTGCTTTCTCATTGTATTATGTAATTATATTTTCTGTAGTCAAGTAGTCAATATAAACAAATTGACTCATGATTTTTGAAATATTAAAAGTGGCTTTAAAGTGATTTTTTTATGAATTTAATTCTTTTATATTTTGTACTTTTTACATTTGATTGAAATAAATCAATTATTGTAAGCTGCTTCCTAATAATATGTATAGTTGCTAATTACTGGACATTACTAAGAAATTTCTTACTAAAAATTCTCTGTAATCATTATTTAGTAGTAATTTTGATCTTGACATGTCCACCCTTAGTCATGTACCCAAGTCGCATATTTGCCAGGCCTGTATTATGGATCGCCTTTGTCAAAGTATGACGTAGTTATCTCCCCTTAGAGGTAATAAATATATTGAAGCCAGATTCAAGATGGCGACCCTGTATAAATCTCTGTTCTCTATTTCCACATACTAACAAAAGCATGTTGTACTAACAAATGTATGAAACATTTATAGCCGTGGTCTATGATTATTTTCAGCAGCTAGTAACCAGGTTAATATTTCTATATATATACATCTCCCTACTCGTCTCCCTATCTCTCAAACAGGCTTTTCCAAGCATTGCTTTTTAAACTCCAGTTTGAACTTAAAAAATAAATACATTTTACTTCAAATTATCTTAATTCAAATAATTATTTTACGTTTTCAATACTTTCGTGTTTTCTTTTCAAACTATTAAATTTTATAAATAATTTATAAAATATTCAAAAAATCGTCTTAGTTTTCTTTTTTAATTTTATCTCAATAAATATTCGATTATAAATGCGAAAAAAATTTAATGCTTATTTAGGTTATAAGTCCGATACAACGATGTTTACCGTGTCCATGCGAAATTTTGACTGATTTTGAAGCCTTTAAACTGTCGATTCGGCTTCGTTTATGAATATTTGCTTTGTTCTGTTTTCTAAAAGTTTGGCTTCAAGCTTTTATTTTAGCCTGGCAACGCCGGCCTTTCCACTAATTAATCTTCTCAGCTTCTCAAGTGTGCTTCTATTTCTTTTTAGGAGATTACGTGAGAACACCCTGAAAAGGGGGAAAAAAATCAAAACAATTACTTTAGAAATTAGAATGGGGGATCTTTTTCGCATATAAATTTAACCTAATAATCCTCCATTTCCGGTATATTCTCGCTTTTTAAGGCAATTTTTGGCTATGGGAGATAAATTCTGTGCACTTTTAAAAAATATATGAATATAATTACTTTTCATCATTAAAAAATAGTTATTATTGATAAAATATAATTTTATATAACCCTAAGTCCGAATGTCAAGCCCCACCCAAAAAACTCTCTTAACCCTATCACTAACCCTAAGTGGCAATGCTCCCCCCTAACAAAAACTTTCGTAAATCTACAGATAATCGACTAAAAAAGTAAAAATCACCCCGCGAAAACGCCCAGAATTTATCTCCCATAGCAAAAAGAGAATTTGGTTAACATGGGGCATCATTTTACATTAAATGTATATGCAAAATTCTAAGTTCTAAAATATTTTTTTTTCACCAAGTTTTTCAGAGTGTTCACACGTAATCGCCTTAAAAAAATTGGGGAGAGATTTAACGGAGGGTGTTCATCTACAACAGGGGCGGGCAACCTCCGGCACGCGGGCCACATCCGGCCCGCGAAGGCTTAGCGTCCGGCTTGCCACCCTGCTAGGCTTTATTATTGCAATCCGGCCCGCGAACCTCCCAATAAAACTCATATCATTTTGTGACATAGACGTAAAAGTAGGTTTCAATTAAGATTTACAGTGGGATAAAAATGTATGCATATCAGCGAACGATGATGCATGTATATTTCATTTTTCTTTAACTATTAATTTCAAATCCTTGGCCTGAGATAAAAATAGAAAAAGAGAAAGAGAGAGGCAAAGAGGATAACGAGAGACGAGGAAAGGGCATGAACCATAGAACTTACGTGAGGTGTGTCAAAACGAATGCTGGATCAACGTGCTACTTCCCCCGTCCCTTTTTTTATGATTCCAAAATGGCTCTTCGTTGGCGCCTTTTATAACATCACATACAGAAGTCTCCTGAGAAAAAATATCAGATTTGTAGAGTGTTCAATGCAATTTTTGTACAATTTATTCATGTAAACAAAATATAGTAATTCTGAGATTTCGTTTTTTACTCCGGCCCACGATCTCCCAAAAGTCTCATCTGGCCCTCACTCTGAAAAGGTTGCCCGCCCCTGATCTACAATAATACCAAAGTTGGTTAAAGATTATGAGCCGGACAAACATTTACGACTGATAGTCGCCATTGGGCTTTATCTGTCAGTCATGCTTAAGTTTGAGATAGCATTCTCATCACTGAACATGTATGCAGATTGAATGGACAAAACTTATTTCAGATGCGTCCAAACATCTTGAATAAAAATGTCGGTCGGTCTGTCACGCTTCAGGCTGAAATAATATTTTCATTTATCTGTCAAATTAAGATTGAGAATGCAATACTAGATAAATGTGTAATGGGAGTGTTAAATACAGGTTTAGATCTGATGACCTCAGAGGAAGATTAAATCTGGACAGAAAAGGGAGATGTGTGCAGAACAGGAGACTTTGTTGGGTTGGTCACATTGAAAGAATGGGTGAGAGTGCTTCGGTTAGTAGATGTAGAACAGTTTAGGTAGCATTTGGTAGGGTAAGGCCAAGGAAAACATGGGAGGAATTGATATAAGGACGGATTTGAGAGAAATATCCCTCTCTATTACATTAATGTCAGTTCCCTCTGCTCCAGAAATCAAACTTTTTTTATATCCCACAAGCTCACTCTCCAGTCCTCACGGTTCAGTGGGTCAACTTGCAAGGAATTAATAAAAGTCAGGGTATGCTTGCAGAAGCTTTATTTTACTAAGATCTACACAGGGAAACGAATCAAATGTTGGCCTTTTGCTAGGCACCCCATAGACTTGTATTGTCATGTCCTTCGGGACTTGATTTACGCCAGTCTATGGGATTATCCTGTGCCGTTTTAGGAGGTCCACCCTCCCAGGCTTTGCCTCCCCTCTTTGGGGAGGAGTAAGTTAATTGCTTACTGCTTGAGGCGCCCTTACCGGGGAATGCCGACGGGGCTGCCCAGGCAATTTTTGATGGTCAGAGTGCTCACCTCTTGGGTGCTGGCTTTTCAACCCCCACTTTCCGACCCGACCTTGGGTCACATCTTACTTGTGGGAGTAGGATAAAACTGGCCTTGTGCCTAACTCCTGGAGAGGAGTAACTAAATCAAATGTTGCCCTTTTGGCTAAGATCAAAGTGTAGTATCTGTTCCGATGGATACTGCACCCTATACTGGTATTGTCTTGTCCTTCGGGGCTTGATTTACGCCGGTCAATGGGTCTGTCCTGGTCAGTTCTAGGAGGTCCACCCTCCCAGGCTTTGCCTCCCCTCTTTGGGGAGGAGTAAGTTTATTGCTTACTGTCTGAGGCGCCCCTACCGGGGAATGCCGACGGAGCTTCCCAATCAATTTTTAATAGCCAGAGTGATCACTTCTCGGGCGCTGGCTTTTCAAACCCCACTTTCCCGACCCGATCTTGGGTCACATCTTACTTGTGGGAGTAAGATAAAACTGGCCTTGTGCCTAACTCCTGGGAAGGAGTAAATAATATCAAATGTTCTTGGCCTTTTGGCTAGGATCAAAGTGTAGTATCTGTTCCGATGGATACTGCACCCCATAGACTGGTATTGTCTTGGCCTTCGGGGCTTGATTTACGCTGGTCTATGGGTCTGTCCTGTGCAGTTCTAGGAGGTCTACCCTCCCAGGCTTTTCCTCCCCTCTTTGGGGAGGAGTAAGTTTATTAATTACTGCCTGAGGCGCCCCTACCAAGGAATGTCGACGGGGCTACCCAGGCAATTTTTAAACTCCACTTTCCCGACCCGACCTTGAGTCACATCTTACTTGTGGGAGTAAGATAAAAACTGGCCTTGTGCCTAACTCCTGGAGAGGAGTAAATCAATACACAGGGAATCGAGTCTGTGCGAGAATAATGGTTGCCTAAGATAAAATAAACAAAGGGAAGTAATTCATTTCCAAAAAGTAAAAAGGGAGATTGAAGAGTTATTTTCTTTTTCATCACAATGATGAAATAGCCTTTTCATTTGCTTGTCACATTTAAATTTGAAATAATTTTACATGCATCACTAGAGATAGGCTTTGTATGACGTTTGGTGTGTCACACTTAAATTTGAAATATGATTTTGCTCGCTAAACGCAAAGATTGTATAGTCGCATCTTACGAATACCCGTTCTTGGTTTGTGGTTATTTTTAAAAATTTAATTTCATGTTTCTCTATCTTTATTTTCTGATCAGTTTTTATTAATTCATTTTTTCTTTTAATTCAATTTTTCTTACATTAACGACGCCCTCTTCCTCATCTTCCTTCCCTCCTTTCATCTATCACTCATTTACTCTACCTTTGTTCAATCGCCATTTTTTGCTTCTCTTTGACAGCAACCAAAATACTTCT
>OY744524.1:10539354-10584354 GCA_963556195.1 Sepiola atlantica | reverse complement strand
GAAGAATAAGAATAAGAATAAGAATGAGGAAACCAATCCACATAAAGTACAACCACTAACCAGCCACATGAAAACTGCAACATCAGTCAAACAAAAAGATGAAGGGAACACCACATGAACCCAAGGGAACTGAAACTGCAATAAATCTTATAAACTGTGATCCCCCCCCCCCTTCAAATAAAAAGCATCAGCTTCGGCTGATACCACACAAAATTATTGTGAAGGGTCAAGGAGGATGGAAAGACCGAGGAGGGATAGCACTAAGCAGATCGCCACTGGAAGAGTGCGAAGAGTACTGGAACATTGAGGAGGCTTATTGCCA
Source organism: Sepiola atlantica (assembly GCA_963556195.1). NCBI lineage: Eukaryota > Metazoa > Mollusca > Cephalopoda > Sepiida > Sepiolidae > Sepiola > Sepiola atlantica. The sequence continues at coordinate 10,584,032 of OY744524.1, read as the reverse complement.
CCCAAAGCCCAGTGGAGACCAATGATTGTTGCTAGCGAGAAATCAATGGTAAACGGCTGTTGTGATAAAGAAATATCATTTTCAAAGGTTATCGAAAGAGGTGGAGAGTACTGGAAATCTGGGGAGACTTGTTGTCACCCAGATTCCAGAGAAAACCATCGGTTATTATCAGTGAGTAATCTCTGATGATGACCTGTGTGAGAACTCCTAGTGAGTAGAAATAATAATATTGCTGAAATATTAATGCGAAAGTCTACAGATGAATTCATTTAATGTTGAAGATTCGCTTGCTTTTTACTGAACAGACATTTGTTAAATTCTTCATTTAATTAAACTTTTTATTTTTTTACAATTTTTTTTTTTGATTTTAGTTTTATTTGAGATAACATTTTAAAGTTAAAAGAAAAGTCTACATTTTTTGAGCTCCACTCTAAAAAATGTTAAAACGAAACATCACATAATATCACAATTTATTTCCAGACTCAACACTTTAGCTCAGTTTTTAAATAAAACAAATTTGCTTATATGTAAAAAGCAGATTTCCCAACCCGACAGTTACGAAAGTGTATATGATTTTCTTCTTGAAAAAATGTTAAAAGCTGATTCTCTTGGAGTTTTCTTCTTTTCTGCCTATTAGACAATTGTATCACACTGAATATGGAAAAAATACAATTTTTGCAAACATGCTCAGATTTTAATCAAAGGTTGTTATGTTGTATAAAACTTCAGAGAGAAAAAAAGTTGAATGAATAAAATAAAATGAAAACACAAAAAAAATAGTTTATACAAGAAAAAGAGTTGTTGAGGTGGGAAATTGTTTGCAACTAGTTCAGTTTCTTGTTTTCATACCAAAAGTACTTAATTTAATTAAAACTGTCAAAACTGTAAAGAATCATGAAATTAGGAAAAAAATAGAAATTTTTTCGTGATTTGATAACCAAAAAGCAGAAAGAAAAAAGAAAAAAAAAAAATCGAGAAAAATCATGAAATCAAATTTACTATTATTTTTAAGTTCGATAGAATTAGTTCAATTGGTATCTTGCAATGTCAGGATTAAATAGCCTCTAGTAATGAATCCAATTTAAAAAGAAGAAAGAAAAAAAGATGTCTGATGAAAATCTTTTTCTTTTTTCCTTGTGGCAAGATCATCTGTGTCCTAAAAGCTTTTATGGTTTGACACAGAAAAAATATTTTCCACTTGAACCATTTTTTTTAATTAGGTGGAGGGAGGAATTTGGAAATTTTTTGAACAAAACAGAAGAAAAAAATTGCCAACAAAAATGACAAGATTTTATGAATTCAAACAATCGTCTTGATCATCATCAATTTGAACTCCGAGAGAATGTAAGATTTTAATTCACAAAACAAACATTTTCAACCATAAAATCTGTTCGAATTAACCAACATCCAATCTAGAACAATCATTTTAAATCTAACTTATTTTATGACATACTGGTTTGTCAGGGACGTATCTTGTCATCATCCAATTTAAAATAAAAAGCAATATGTATTTATTTGTATAATATATATATATATATATATATCCGTCCATAACACAAAAGTTAGTGATTAAAAAAACTGCCAAACGAAATCATTTTAAGTATTTAGGGGAATTGAGAAAGTAAATAAGTCAAACAACCCCTCACCTTCAATCTATTTCCATAATGAGACGTTTTCTTTGATATTTTTTCTTTTACCGATTTATACGTTTTTTGTCTTCCTTTTTTTTTTAAATTTCAAGTTTTAGACGTTTTCTTTTTAACTTCACCGAATCAAATCTTATTTTATATGAATATGAATACTGGGGAAGGATCATTTTTTTTACCCCTGTCATTTTTGACAGAAGGTGTAAACTTGTTTTGAATAAAGTTTCGGCCGTTGTACTTTCTGGTCTTCTGTAGGTTACTTTTGTCATAATTAGTAATCTCCGGTAGTTAGCTGACTGTTATCACCAATCAGTATTTTTCCGATCACCTATTTAGCCATTAAGTAGATGCAGGTTTTGCTTGGATCAGTAGTGGAAATGCAAGCTCTTATTTTGTAACGATTTGCAAATAGGACGTGTATTGTTAGTTGTTATAAGTAATATAAACTCTACATAGAAGATAAAGTCTTTTTTTGTTAACACAAGCAAAACAGAGCACATTCTCTTGAACCAAAATAGAAATATCTCTTCCCTAAATGAGACTGGTCTAAAAAAATGTCGAGGAGTTTACTTATTTTGGTAGTAAAGTTGCAAAAATAAATTGCCATTATTTTTTTTTTTTTTTTTACACAAGCAAAACAGAGCACATCCCCCCTAAAGCAACATGGTATTATCTCTTCACTAAATCGGAGTTGTCTCAAAAATGTCAATGAGTTTTCCTATCCAGGCAGTAAAATTGCAATGGAAAATTGCACAGAGGAGTGAATTAAATGTGTGAATCGGTCAAGTCTGCGCTGGACTGGACAAGATGAAAGCAATCTGGAAGTCAAATGTTTCTACGAGGATGAAACGTGACTTCTTTGAAGCCATTGCTACATCAGTTCTCGTATATGGAAGTAGCAGCTCAAATTTCACCAAATGATTGGAGAAATTTGATGGTGTGTACACCAAAATGCTAAGAGTTGCTCTTAACATCTCTTGGAGGCAGCCACTATAGGGAGCAACTTATAGACATCTTCCTCAGATCTAAGCATTTATCAGAGAGAGAGAGAGAAAAGAAATATGGAAGTAGCAGCTGAACATTTACCAAAAGACGTAAGAAGAAATTTGATGGTGTGTACACCAAAATGCTAATAGCTGCTCTTAAGATCTCCTGGAGGTAGCACCCCGCATGAGAGCAACTCTATGGACATCTTCCTCGGAACTCAATAAAGCCACCATCCGCCCATGCATGGAGTATTGTTGCCACATCTGGGCTGGTGCATCATCTACTAGTCTCTCCCTCCTTGACAAGGTCCAAAAAGGGTCGCCAACCTAATACATCCCTCACTATCAACCAAGCTCCAGTCCCTGTCCCATCGCCGCAATGTAGCATCCTTGTGCTTGTTTTACAAATACTTCGATGGATTATGCTTCGATGAATTGGCTACTCTGGTGGCCCCTCGACGTAAATTCACTAGACTAACTCGACAATCAACTAAATCTCACTAATTCACTGCGAAGGTCCCCAGATGCCGGAGAGCCTTCTACTCAAATAGCTTCTTTCCTCGTACTGCTGGCCTCTGGAACTCCCTCCCTGCCCCCTGTTTCCTCGACAGTACAGACATGCAGAAATGTAAAACTTATATAAACAGACATCTCGCTGCGCAGATCCCAATTTAGGTTGACCCCCCAAACCTTCTCCCCTTTTCTTTTTTTTCCAGTAGCCCCTTATGTCTACAGTGGCGGCCTGCCTTGTTTGGGGTGAATTATGTTAAAAAAATAAATTTTTTAAACAAAAAAAAAAAAACCCTAAGCCTTGATAAGAAAGAGAAGCACCAGATTTGCTGATCGCTGCTGGAGGGCAAAAGATGAAATCCTCAGCGTTGTTGTTTTGTTGATGCCGAAGCAGAGATATAGTTCAGTGGGAAGACTGCACAGAACGTACGTCAAGCAACTAACAGAGGAGTCACAATGCACCTATGAAAATCCACCTGGTGTGATGGCGGATAGAGCGAAATAATGTGTGAAACTCAAGATCCGAGATGCTACCATGACTAGATGATGATGATGATGATGATTTAGATTATTTGGGCTACTATTCTTATTTTAACTTATTTTCACACAGTTTTGGTCGATGCAACCTCCGACCTTTTTCAAACTCAGGAATCTATACGGAATTTCAAACTAAACCCTATAGATTCCCGAGTTTGAACAGATGCACCTGAAGATCGGATGTTACATCGGTCGAAACGTTGTGAGAATAACATCCAAGATGAGAATATTACTCCAAATCATACAAACTAGCAATCCTCATCTCAGTAATTCTGAAATTAAAAAAAAAAATATGTATAGAAAATGCACACTACCCTTGTCACCGATATATGCTGATTTAGTGTGTAGTGCAAGTAAGGTAAACATTTTGTTTTCTTTGGGGGTGGAGAGGGATTCTTGAATTCTTAATTTAACAAAAAACAACATCAACAAATATTATTTAGTGATAAGTAATTTATAATTGTTTTGATTCTAATAAAAAGTAGACTGATTTTTTTTTTAACATAGTTCACCCCAAACAAGGCAGGCCACTACTGTAGACATAAGGGGCTACTGAGAAAAAGGGTGAGAGTTTGGAGGGGGCAACCTAAATTGGGAGCTGTGCAGCGAGATGTTTGTTTACATTTGTTTTAAATTTCTGCATGTTAGTACCGTCAGGAATACAGGGAGCCGGGACGGAGTTCCAGAGTCCAGCAGCACGAGGAAAGAAGTTTTTGGGGTAGAAAGCTCTTCGACATCTGGGGACCTCCACAGTGAATGGATGGGATTTGGCAGATTGTCGGGGTGGTCTAGTAAAATTTGCATCGTGGGGCCACCAGAGCAGCAAGTTCATCAGAGCACAATCTATTGAAGTACTTGTAAAACAGGCACAAGGAAGCAACAGTGCGGCGATGGGGCAGGGGCTGGAGCTTGGTGGACAGTGAGGGACCTGTTAAGTTGGCGACTCTTTTTTGGACCTTGTCAAGGAGGGAGAGACTAGTGGATGATGCACCAACCCAGATGTGGCAACAATACTCCATGCATGGGCGGATGGTGGCTTTGTAGAGATATAGTATGTTGTCAGGTGTGAGAAGTTTACTAGCACGGTAGAGGGAGCCCACCTTCTTTGCAGCAGCCCTGCCAATGTCTTCAATGTATTTATTCCGATTCATGTTATTTGTGAAAGTTAGGCCGCGGAGTTTGAATGATGAACTCTCAGATAGGGTGTTATTTGCCATGACAATCTGTGGTTGAAGAGTTTTCTTGTAGTTATTGAAGGAAAGTAGCTTTGTCTTTGCGGCATTAAAAGTTACCATCTATTTTTGACCCCATTCTACTACAGACTGGAGGTCATTTTCTAAGAATTCAGCTATTGCTTCAGATATATGTGCGTCGGTTTTGCCCACATGACAAGAGTAGAGTGTGGTGTCGTCAGCAAATATTCCTATCTCAGTCTCAATGACATCAAAGAGGTCATTTATGAAAATCAGGAACAGTAGAGGTTCAAGGATGGATCCCTGGGGTACACCAGCATGTATGTCATGTTGCTTAGATGAACGGCTATCGAGGACAACCTGGATCTTTCTTTTTGTTGGAAGGACTTAATTATAATAAATATTTGTCCAGTAATACCATATGAGTGCAGTTTTAGAAGCCCTTCATGCCATACCTTGTCTAAGGCCTTGGATATATCAAGCGCTACCGCCCTAGCTTCACCTGCCTTGTCCAGTGTATGATATATGCATTCAGAGATGACCGTTAGGATATCTGCGGTAGATCGTGCTTGTCTAAATCCGTATTGATGATCAGAAAGAAGTTTAGTATTAACTAGGTGTCGGACTATAGCTAGATTGATTAATGATTCAAAGATTTTAGCAAAGATCGGGAGTAGACTTATTGGGCAGTAGTTTAAAGGATCAGTTCTATCTCCAGAATTCTTGAAGACTGGTACCACAGAGGCAATTTTCCAACTATCAGGGAAACAAGATCCAGCAAGGCATTTGTTGTATAGTTTGGAGACGACAGGGGCCAGCTCAGTAGAGCATTTATTTATTACTATTACTGGTATAAGATCAGGCCAACAGGCTTTGAAGGTGTTAAGATTTTTTATGAAGTCTCTGACCTATTATCATACGAATAATATTATTTTATTTTTACTTCAGAAAAGAGAAAGAACTTTAGTTTTTGAGAAGGAGATTGTTTCTCCCGAAATATTAAAATATATATTCTCTATTATCTTGGTCTATGTAATAGTAAGTGAAAGATTTACTGAGAAATAAATAAATTTTAGTGAAGATAAAAATATATCGCATATATTGTCTCCACTTATTTGTTTATCACCTACCGCATTGCAAACAGCCTTCTTAAATATCTACATTTTTAATAAAAAAGAAGTTGCTGGTCGTGTTGGATGAAAAGGAGGATCATCTAAGAAACCCAACATGGGCGGGTAGCTCAACTAATCATTAAATAAAAAGAAAAACTTTTCTCAAACATAAAAAAGATATTGTTTTCATTTCTGGTCATGACAATTTCAATTGGCATCTATTTCTTTCTTTCCTTTGACAAGAAAGAACCTTTCTTCTCTGCAAGATGGATAATGTCGTTGAATATTACTTCTCCTTACATAAGTTTAACTTGGAAAACTCTTGTAAACCACTCGATGCTTCAAAATTTAGCAGAAATAGAGCTTGCTTATTTTCTTGAAGAGGATCTCGGAATCTGGCTTTGACCATAAAGATTTTTCAAGGACAGTGTGGCCAATAGAGGATTCCGTTCAATTGCAGAACGCTTTGAACTTTTTAAGAGGCTCTCAAAGGCCGGATGCAAAAGAGAAAAATATCCGTTATTAGGAAATTAAAGAAAACAATTACTATTTATTTATTTCTCGAATATTCTTAATCAGGAAAGGGATTTCTTTCATAACAAAAACTTTGAATTCTTCTGATAGAAATTATGAAAAAGGATATGGCAGGAGACATTCAAGGAAAATATTTCAGTGGCTTGCAACTTAATTTAATGATAAGCGTAATGCGATGTTCCAACTATTTGTTTTTGTTGTTAAACACTGTTTGACTCGCTTACTAAGAGTGTCCGGTGATTTCGACATATATTCTCTTTAAATTCTCTTCATTTCTATGTTAATTAGTGTTGGTCGAGGGGTAGAACGTCAGACTGCGAGTCAGAGATGTCTTGCAACTGGGTTCGGGCCCACCGACCAGTAGGAATTAACATCTCCTACACTGAAGATTGCATAAGCATGAAACATCGATGTCTGTAGGTAATATTGATAAATACCCGCATAAGGGGACCAATGCAAATATAATTTCATTCATAATATATATATATATATATATATAATTATTAATGACAATATATGTATTAGCATATACTGTCAGTGCCCTTTTACTTTGCAATCTCCTTAAAAGATTCAGCTCGATGATTGTCAATTAGTGACAACAGAGCAAATATAAATCATGTTCATATTATATTCCAATAAGCGTAAAAATGTTAGGCACAAGACAAATGAAACGGACCGTAAAAAATATATTTCACAGAAATGCTGTTTTTTGAAAATGTGAAAAAATAAAAATAAAATAAAAACATAGTTATTGGAATATAATATGAACCTGGCATATATATATATATATAACAAATATTTAAACGAAAATTTTTTACAAAATTCACCGATACATATTTACTTAAACACACATACCTACATATATATATATACGCACACATATGTATATATATAAATATAGAAGGGACGCCCACCCTTACATCTTGGTGTAGAAGCTAATGAAAAGCGAGTCTTCAGGTCTCCATCGATTATGGTCGACCATTTTACATACATATACACACATACATATATATACATAGCCTGGACGCGCACGAGTGTCGTTGCCGACATCGCACACTGCCCATAGCCGTGATTTGTTAAGAATCACTGGCACTTTTGCTAGGTACCCCATAGACTTGTATTGTCTTGTCCTTCGGGACTTGATTTACGCCGGTCTATGGGTCTGTCTTGTGCAGTTCTAGGAGGTCCACCCTCCCAGGCTTCGCCTCCCCTCTTTGGGGAGGAGTAAGTTTATTGCTTACTGCCTGAGGCGCCCCTACCGGGGAATGCCGACGGGGCTGCCCAGGCAATTTTTGATGGTCACCTCTCGGACGCTGACTTTTCAACCCCCACTTTCCGACCCGACCTTGGGTCACATCCTACTTGTGGGAGTAGGATAAAACTGGCCTTGTGCCTAACTCCTGGAGAGGAGTAAATAAATCACTGTGTCTAGGGCACAGCATATGGAAGGCGGAGCCCATCCCTCTCCTTCTGCTGCCTTGAACCTTTCCCTGAGTTTTAGTCAGGTACCCATTTACTGCTGGGTGGACAGAGGGAGTTTTCAGACCCGAAAATTCGTCCAGCCCAAGGACAAGTGCTATAACCACTCGTCCACAGGCCCTCCCTGAACAATATTTATAAATAAATATTAAATTAGTTTACCTACAGACGCCGGCGTTTCAAGCTTTCGCTCTCATCAGTGTAGGAAGTGACAATTTCAAACGTTCACACGGCGCAAACCGGGTTCACAGTCAAACAAGACTCCGCACACTTTCACGTTATATATTAAAATGTTAAACATTATGGAGGTATGTTATGCATTCATCAATGCAGTTCGCTTTAGTATTTTTTTTTTTAGCGAATCAGCTTCTTCATAACCAGTAGGACTTAGCAATGCAACTATGAGTTATGTAGTTACTTCATGTTCACTGTATAATCCCTGATGAAAATTTGTGTCTAAGGTATCAATATCGTGTCAGAGCATATTCTGAAGAAAATTCAGTAATAGATTATTGAACTTTTGAGCTTCGGTTTCGTAATTTACTTTAAAAGAAATTCTCATCTTAAAAACTATGTTGCCACCATATGTGTGTGCATCCATTTGGTTAAAAAAGGATAGATATTCTGGTGGTTGCTTTTGTCCTAATACATTGATTCCCACATGATGACGACCGGTCAACCATTGGTTGATTAATCCATGTGGTCACACATACAAGTCTACTTCCTCTTTCTCTCTATTTGGTCTGCAACATGTTTGTCAAACCCCCCTCTCTTTTTCCAGTTTAATCACTGAAGCACCACTATTAGTTTGCGTACTGTTCCTATTTCGTCCAGGACAGTTCTGTGACATGCTGTCAGACGTCTCCTCATCACCACTTCAGTTCGGTCGAGATGCCTTTGAGACAACATGCAACCAATTATGTTTTACATGCTTCCAAATTCCCGAGTTCGACAGAAATATTCCCGAGTTCGAAGAGATACACCTGAAGAAGGCCGGAGGTTACAGTGGCCGAAACGTTGTGATGATAAAACTCAAGATGAGAAATGTAGTCTGAATAATCAAAATTATACAAATTATCAATCCTCATCTCAAAAATTGAGAAATATGCCTCTACACATATTTCGTCTTTCATATATCTACATATTAGGAAGCGTTCACATGTGTGCATATATTATGTATTACGTGTAAACAAAGAATAAATCCTTTTACATTTTTCTGAGTCTCATAGGCTATTTGGGCCATCCATAACTATTAGTCTGATTTGTACAAATAAATTCTTGTCAGATAGACATAGTAGATGACGATTATATGCACACTTCGGTTAAATTAAAGGTTTTGAATCGACAAGTGATTCTCTGGAGGATTCTGAAAATCCATAATTATAATTTTCTAATTATAGTGATATCATCTACAACCACAATTATATATTCTTTTCTGTGGAGGAAGTATGAGTCCAAAGCAGAAATGGGAAAAGAAATCGCTTAAAATGCAAGTACGTAAATTCACTAGACCAACTCGACAATCAACTAAATCTCATTCATTTACTGTGGAGGTCCCCAGATGCCGGAGAACCTTCTACTCAAATAGCTTCTTTCCTCGTGCTGCTGGCCTCTGGAACTCCCTCCCTGCCCCCTGTTTCCCCGACAGTACTGACATGCAGAAATTTAAAACTAATGTGAACAGACATCTTGCTGCGCAGATCCCAATTTAGGCTGACCCCCCACCTTCTCCCCATTTCTTTTTTTTTCAGTAGCCCCTTACGTCTACAATGGCAGCCCGCCTTGTTTGGGGTGAACCATGTTTAAAAAAAAAAAAGTACACAACTGGGTTATTTCCCCTTTTTCACTACCGCTTCCATTGAACTAAAAATAAAATGGAAGGCAAATTATTTATGCTAATTGTGTTTAGCAAGTCACTACTAGTGCAGAATCAGTAAAATAACAAAGCCATATTTTTTTTTAAAACAATTCATTTACTTTAGATGTTATTGGTAATTATAACATTGTCACATTCTTTTAAATTGTTTAAGATTAATATTTTTTTAATAATTAGACAACACTTATGAAGGCCAAAAGCCACTCGATGATAAAAGGTTAATAAGATGGATGGATTGACAGTTGAATGATAAAGAATATTATGAGAAGATTGAAGATGATGAATGGAAGGAACAAAATTTGATTGATTATGGGGGTGGTTTATAACAAGTATTTGTTGACATTGGATTTGAAGACGACCATGTTGTAGCCAGCAGGGAAGTAGTCCCACAGATGGGGTTTTCTTGGAAAGAAACCCTGTTCATGGAAATTCTAATGATGTTAGGCAAATGTAAGAAGGAAATTATTAATCTTGTGTTCAGGTAGGATCATACAAAATAGGGTCAAGTTGCACGACAGGATAAAATTGTATTAACAGTCGAGTTTTAAAACTTTCCGTGAGCACTTTTTCGTAAAAAAAATTTTTTTAAAAGAAAAAAAAAAAAGAAAAAAAGAAGAAGAAAAAAAAGAAGAAAAAAAAGATTTTCCAAACTTAAACCAAGATCTTGCTATCAAGTTTAAGGAAGAGACAGCAAAAAATTCGATTCATTCTGCTTTCAGGATCAAAGCCTGTGGCCAATCTGTTAAGAAAAATAGTGGAACATTTCATGGTGCCTGCCAATATTTGGCTGGTGGGTTCCAAATTGAAGAGAACCATTTTTTCTGTTCGGAAGAGGAAGTGTCAGACTTTTAGTTCTAATGCTAAGAAATTGATACAAGAGAAACGTGTCTGCATGGTTAGTGCAAGAATATATATATATATATATATATATATATAAAATTACACACCTTCAAAAAACAAACATTGATTTCATTATATTAAACCATATCATATACAGCCACAATTATATATACAACACAATCACAGATATACACAAAACCACTAACATTCAAAACTATTTTACCAGATACAAACAAAAAATATCTATCTTTCTCATATATATATATATATATATATATATATACATACATCATTTATACAAATAAAAAGCTTTTTGCTTTTACATTTCTGAAGATGTTATACATTTTACCGAAACAGCATATGAATCGAATGTTGTCTATCACCCATAAGTATTTTAGTAGACGTATTTTTAGTAGTATAAAATAGTCTTTTTTTTAGTATAAAATATTTTTATTTTTTTATATTAAAATTTTTTTTTTTTTAATTTTTACAAAAATTACATAGTTTTATTTACAAGGACGTTTTTTTATAAGCACATTTTTAATTAAAAAAAAAAAGTTTTCTTTACAAAATGTCATATATATATATATATATATATATATATATATATATATATATATATATATATATACATACATACATCATTTATACAAATAAAAAGCTTTTTGCTTTTACATTTCTGAAGATGTTATACATTTTACCGAAACAGTATATGAATCGAATGTAGTCTATCACACATAAGTATTTTAGTTTTTCTCTACCTCTAGTATATATATATATATATATATACACATACAGAGAGAAAGAAAAGATTATAAACATTGTACTTTATCTAATTTTTTTATTTTCATCATTCATTTTCCTATATTACTGCTCTATCTTGTATATTGAGCTTTTACTTATCAAGATAGGATAAATTTAAAGATAAAATTTATCTTTATTAATTTTCCTCTCTCTCTATATATATAAATTTTTAAATTAAAAAAAATAATTATTAAATAGGGAGGTGGTGTCTGATCAACACTGCTGGGATGCCATGATAAAGAAATACTGTTTTGTTTTTAAAATCCCGAAACAGTTTTCATGGTAAACAACTGACGATCCCATATATAAAAATATATTTATATTAGAGTAAATTCTTGGAAGTTAACTAAAATAGTTATTGCAGTAGATTGATTGACTTACTTGACTAAAATCTTTCAACGAAAATTTTTTTTTTTTTCAGTTTTGAAGGTTAAAAGAACTTCCGAGACATTATATATATATATATATATATATATATGTATATTAGCTGCCCTTATCAGACGCTGCCCAGGAGTCTTTAATATATATTTTTTGTTATTATTCAGATTTTGCAAGTTGTCAAAGATTAAAATTGCTAAATTGTTTAATAAGCCGAAATGCATTCTGGAGGTGTAAGATATCAAAAAAAGTAAGTATTTAATAATAAAAATGATGAAATGTTTAAGTTTCATAACGACATGTCTATGTAGATTTACAGAAATGGTGGATTTGTTTAGTAAGCCAAAATGCATATCAGTAGATTTCGTAATAAGGTAATTGTTGTATATAGGAGGATGAAAGAACTACATTAAAGGCTATTGCATCGGTGAAGTCAATAAATATGAATAAACATATATATATAGTCTCGGAAGTTTCTCCACCATTAAAACTTAAAAAAGAAAAGAAAAAAAAAAGAAAAAAAAACCTTAAGTCCGAAGTCGTTCAGTGGAAAATCACTCATGTAAGTCAATTTAGTTTTTACTGTGATTATATTAGTTTGCTTCTAACATTATTTAAGAGATCATCAGTTGTTTACCATGAAAAACGGTTTCAGGAATTTAAATGGGAAATGAAAAAGGGAAAAACCAAATTTATGCTAACCAGTAATACATTTTTTGCTGATTTTTCCTGATAAAAAGAGCTTATTTTTGAAAATCCATGGATTAAGGAAAATCATTTTTTATATTCTTTGTTTGAATACTTAATGAATCGTAATTTTTCCAATTTATTTTATTTTCATCATTCATTTTCTTATATTATTACTCTATCTCGTATATCAAATTAACATCCTGAGGACGTCTTACAATAAAGACAAAACGTTGATGAATATATAAAAAAAAACGATCTATTGTTTTGTCCCTTTTTCATTTCCCATTACGTCAGATTACTCTCATTTTTCGTTTCTCATTATATATATAAGAAAATGAACGATGAACACAAAAATTGGATAAATTACAATATTTATTAATTTATCAAGTATTAAAACAAGGAATATAAAAAATTAGTTTTCTTAATCCATGGATTTTCAAAAATAATTAATTTTTTCCATTTATTTGTTTTTCTATATTAACGATTCTTGTCACTTTATTTCTATATGATATTGGGTCAAACTACAGAGACTAACAATATATTGATTTGTTTTTCTTATATATATTTTATAATCCTATTATTATTTTAATATCTTTTAACTCATTATCTTTTGAATTATTGTTATTCAATATATCAATTCTGTTATACTTTTTTAAACAATAATATTTAAAAATATCGTACGAAAATATAATTTAGAAAATACCTTTTATTATCTATCCTTCTATAACTCTTCTATTTTTAATATTTATTTTTCTTTTGGGAAATTATATTAAACTTTAAATATTTAATTATAGATGAATTATATGATTATATTTGAATTACTTAAATTTTTGGATTTATATCTTTATTGTTTCTAATGCTTTTAATTTCTTACAGTAGTTTTTCTTACTTCTAACGGTTAAAGTTTAAATTTTACCGTAACCTCCCGCTTGACTCCTCTATTTTTCTATAATTATTTTCCTCTTTTTTTCTTCTTTTTATTTCTCCCTCTCTCTATTTTTCGTTTCATCTATATCTACCTCCTCCTCTTTCATTGATATTATCTTTTACCCCATCCCTAATTTTGATTTAATATCTATCTTATTTTTCTCCCTTATATATTTTTGTTCTATTTCTCTCTATATATTTTTTTCCTTTCTATTTTTTTTTCATTTTTCTATTTTATACTTTATGTAAATTAGATTTAGATTTAAAATTATTTAATTTGAATTTTCTATTGGACAGCTCTTTTCAAATTTTTTTTTTTTTTTGCCTGCCAGGGAAGCGATACAAATAGCAATGATTTTATTTATATTTTGATTCCCCACGAACTCTTTGAAAAAAATTTTTTTTTGGTGTGTCACTCATTTCATTATCAATTGATTTTTATCATGGACTTCATTCTGATCTTTTTATACTTCGGATCTTGGATTTTGCCATATGGACTACAATGGATTACAACTCAATGCTTATCTCCGCTTCTTTTGTTTGATCCCTTGGATATTTACATGGACACATTATTCTAGAAATATTTCATTGAAGATGTTTTTTGCTCACAACCTTCTATATTTTAAAATTTATGCTAACCAGTAATACATTTTTTGCTGATTTTTTCCTGTGATAAAAAGAGCTTATTTTTGAAAATCAATGGATTAAGTAAAATAATTTTTTATATTCTTTGTTTGAATACTTGATGAATTAATAAATATTGTAATTTATCCAATTTTTATTTTCATCATTCATTTTCTTATATTATTGCTCTATCTCATAATCTAATATAAAGATATATTTATCTTTGTAGTTTCATTTTTATTTATATATATATATATATATATATATATATATATATATATATATATGCCCGAAAACACCCATTCTTCAAGTAAGTAGCCGAAAACCTGAAACTTTTGAAAGTGTCTCTCCCGGAAACTCACAGAATATTCTTTTTGCATTCTCCATAAGCAAGAATGCTGAAACATACAGCAGAATATTTATTGGGGAAAATAAATTCTTGCCAAGTTCTTGCCAAAAACAAAATGTTTTTTCCTGCCTATCGCTGCCAGAGTGTGCACATAGCTGACAGGTGATCAAGGATCTGAGGAAGGAAACCCAGCATGGGCGGGGGGAGGGAGGTGATGTGGGGGTCGCTGAGGTATGGGAATTCAGGGTGGGACCGACAGTGCAGTGGATAGGTGAAGTGGGTGGGCTTTGAGAACTAGGGGACACTTGAAAGAGAACAGCTGATGAGCGAGGAAGAATTGGGATGTGCCTCAATATATATTTCACTATTAGCAAACGGAGCGATCTTGCAGCATACCTATCTGCCAGAATTGGTTCATGATTTACTAAACAAGTAATGAGAATATTGGTTTTATAAGACATTGAATTCGAAAATGCTGTGTATGGGTGGTCACTTCACATTCTACTCAGCATTCATCCTTCATGTTTTTTTTAGATGCGTCTAAGCGTCCCTATAAGACGTTCTGTCCGTCTTTAGGTGATTTTGTTTTATTTGCAACATAAGA
This sequence comes from Sepiola atlantica, assembly GCA_963556195.1. NCBI lineage: Eukaryota > Metazoa > Mollusca > Cephalopoda > Sepiida > Sepiolidae > Sepiola > Sepiola atlantica. The sequence continues at coordinate 10,568,943 of OY744524.1, read as the reverse complement.
CACAACTGCACAAATATGCACAATAAATTCTGCAATTGACTAATATGTGCATGATTTCTCAAGCACAATTTTCCATGTGCGGATGGAAAACGCCATTATAAATTCAAAATGGCCGCCATCGCAATATGCAAATTAGTCAAATTATAAAATTTATTTTGATAGTCCTACGTATATGCTACAAAAGTCATACATTGTTTCTGCTTACAGCACAAATATACACAATGAATTTACTAATTGACTAATATGTGCATGAGAAAATGACAATTTTCCATGAGCGGATGGTCAACCTCATAATAAATTCAAAATGGCCGCCATCACAATATGCAAATTAGTCAGATTTTACAATTTATTTTGATAGTCCTACTTATATGCTACAAATGTCATATACATTGTTAGGGCATACAATAAACGGTTAAGCTGACAGACTTATTTTAAAAATAGGTGTAAAAATCATTTTTTTACAAAAGAAAATTCAGCACTCAGAGGGATAAGTTTTAAAAAAATAATATTTGTTGGTCTGCTTTAGCTTAAAATAGCAAATAACAAATTGTATGGACGCATCTTATTTTAGATGCGTCTAAGCGTCTCTATAAGTGGCTCTGTCTGTTGGTCGTTTTTTTTTTTTTTAATTAGTTTTTTTAATTTTTTTTTTTACTTCAATTCACTCCAAACAAGGCACACTACCACTGAAACATAAGGGGCTACTGTGAATAAGGGGCTAGATTTATAGGTTCATCCTAAGTTGGGAGTTTGCAGCGAGATGCTTATTCGCATTACATTTAAATATTTGCATGTTGATACAGTCAGAGAATCGGAGAGCAGAGAGGGAATTCCAAAGGCAAGCGGTCGAGGAAAGCTATTAGAGTAGAAAGCTTTCAGGCATCTGAGGGCCTCTACAGTGAAAGGGTGTGATTTTGCTGATTGAATAACAATTTTCGTTGGTCTCCCACATTAATTTTAAATAGTATGCGTATTTATTACAAATCAAGTTTATCGGCAAAAAATATCAAAGTGCAACAAGCCATGTAAAAAGACAGAAGATGTGTATATCTACATACTGTCTGAATGTTTGTCCAAAGGCGGCTTTAAACCTGGATATGGTAGGCATCATCACTACCACCTCTGGTTGGTTGTTTCGCAGAGAATGCTGCCTTTCTTCTATTGAGACAAAGCGCTTTTGCTGGTTGCCATGGAGACCACAACTTGGCGCTGTTTGAACATCTGCAGGCTGCCCACGGATTTCGGCAGGTTGGTCCATGGCGCAGCGACCTGAACCAAAAAAAGCCTTCTGATGATTCAGCCGATACCGTCTCGGGTACAACTTCTGAGTTTCAACAAAGCCCTCTCTGGTCTGTCAGGCTTCAGTTTGAGGATGCCATTTCCATCACTAAACACACAGAATGGATGAACGCATCTCATTGTAGATGCGTCCATGTATCTCTATAAAAGGCTCTGTCGGTTAGCCTGTCTTGCGTGTCTATTCAACAATGAAAATACTCAGGGGTTTTTACCCCACCCTATAGACCGGTATTGTCTGGGCCTTCGGGTCTTGATTTACGCCGGTCTATCGGTTGTCCGTCCTGTGCAGTTCTAGGAGGTGCACTCTCCCAGGCTTTGCCTTCTCACCCTTTGAGAAGGGGTTAGTTTATTGCTAATCGCTAGAGGCGCCCCTACCGGGGAATGCCAACGGGGCTGCCTAGGCAATTTTTAAATGGCCAGAGTGCTCAAATTTTCGAGCGCTGGTTTTTCCCCACTTTCCCGACCTTGTGTCACATCTTACCTTGTAGGAGGAAGATAAATAGAACCAGTTGGGGATACAGACTCGACAATCAGTTCAACAGCAACAAAGCCACTGTCAGGCTAAGGTATGATTCTGTTCAGTCCTTGAAGGGATTAGTTTATTGCTAATCGCCTGAGGCGCTCCTACCAGGAAATACCGAGGGGCTACTCAGGCATTTTTTGTAGGCCAGAGTGCACTTCTCCTTCAAAATTAGACCTAACCTTATGTCTAACTTCCTGAAAGGGAGGAAAATAAACACAATGGTTGGGCTGTCGGCGACTCAACCGGCACTCTCATCAAGTAAATCTTGTCTTGTTTGATGGGGTGCGTAAAAAAAGGAACTGTCAGAGAGAGGATGAGCATGATGGGAGCCAATGGCCATCCGCAAAGATGGAGAGTAGAAACTCGACCTTGGATTTACTTTCGCCAGTCTTGTAACCCTCGCTTCCCTCAATTTTGCTATTTACATGAGTAATGTTTATGACAAAGGAGAAAGAATTGCTGTTTTGTGGATCGGCTGTGGTTTTGAGTTGTGGGAGGAAGATAAATCGAACTAATTGAATGGGTTAGTATTAGTCATAATAATATCTGTTCTCATTTCTCTCATTTTATCGGTACTGCAGCTTCATGCTTTTTGGTCATAATTAAAGAGTTGATCTCAAACGCGATTGTTACTTCCTACAAATAGTCTTGAAATTAATCGATTGCGCCAAACTGGCACAATTATTCTAACTCAAGTTACTCCATGCTTTTCCTCCACCCTGAGATTTTCATTTGATGCATACACCCATACATATGATTTCATCCTTTAGTAACCATAGATAAAGATTCCCTCACCGCCTCACTACTTTGCTTGGTTGTTTTGTTTTACAGCATATCAAGCTTTTTCGAGTTTATTTAATGCCCAATCTGGTCATTTTGGTAAGCGTTTTTATGCTTCAAGTTCTTTATATGTTCAAGTATTTATTCATTATGTTTGGTTTGGTTGTTTTGTAAAGGAAAACAAAACGTTTGTGTTTTTGGCTTTGCAGAACATGATTGAGGTTTGCAAAGGGAAAGGAAAAAAAAACAACATCAATGTTTGCTGCATTTTAAGTCAGGAAAAGAGGAGAGGGGGAAGGGAGCGAGGGAAATTGCTGTTTTTTTTTTGTTTGGAGATTTGCAGAACATGATTGAGTTTTGCAAAGAGAAACAAAAATAAAACATCAATGTTTGGTACATTGTGGGTCAGGAACCCGATATCTTCAGAAAGCCTGATCTGGTAGAACCAGACCTCACTACTTTGAAACCATACACTAATTTTTAATTCTAAGTTTGTTCTATTTAAAATCCAACAACAGGGTAACCCATTTCTACCAAATAAAAATAGAAAAATAAAAAATTCAACCCAATAATTAAATTGACAATCCTTCTGCAATCCAACCATATTTGGTACAAATAAACTTCACTATGTCTGATTTGTACACCAAGTTCAGTCATGCATGCCCAAGTCTTCGTTTTAATGCTGTTCAATGATAGGCTCCAAATGTGCATCCCTGCTTGCAAATACACCTGGATGTGATTGATTTTTGGCTGTGATGGCTCTCTTAACTTCAGGAATAGTCTTTGAGATAAAGCTTTTGGAGAATTAAGGTCCGGTGACTAAAGGTTAATCAGGATCACACCACCTTCTGATGAGACGTTTATCAAAGTGCCCTCACATGACACTGAATGGCGATAAAACAAAGACTATAGGACATTCATAATTGAAACTTGGTGGACAAATCAGGCATAGACTCAAATGTATGTGTACCAAATATGGTTTGATTGCAGCAAGGATTATGAATTTTATTAACGATTCTATTGTTGGCAATTTTAGGTCACCCTATACTTTTAATTTTGATTCCTAATCCCATTTTACCCTTGAAATAGCTTGACCTTTGGATTCTTAACATGTCATTCAAAATCGCAGATAAGTTTTTTTATAATATCAAATTATTTATAAACATTCAATTTTTGACAGATATTATACAAGTTTGTAAAATAAAATATTTACATTTAAAAAAACAAAACAACCTTACTTAATAAATATTTAAAATTAATAATCTGTTATTCAATTTTCACAGGCAATACGAAATAAACCATAACGTATAAAGACTCCTTGGCAATGCCGGGTCGGGACTGCTAGTATATACTTAAAAAGAACTGCCTCACTTTATAAATGTTTTCTCAGACTTTCATGATGTTAAATTATTTCTTAAATTAAAAGCTCTATTTACAAGGCACCTATTAAGAAACGATATAACCAGGAGTAGATGTTTGGTAATTTTAAAATAAAGAATCTGTGATCTGTCTACTAGTGTCCACCGCTCTTCACATTTTATTGTCCAATCATTTTGTCCATTGCACATTCGGCCAGTTTTCACACATTCATCTAAATTGTACAACAGCATAAAAAAATGGTCTAGATCTGTAGATTACATACGTGGTTCTATTTGAAGGTTTCTATTATGGTTTGCAAAGCTTGGTTGGTTTGGTTGTTTTGTTTTACGGCATATCAACCCTTTTCAGGTTATTTAATGCTGAATCCAATCATTTTGGTGAAGATTTTTATGCTTCAAGTTATTATGCTTAAGTATTTATTCATGATGTTTGGTTGAATGAAAAGGGTGGAAGGGAAGGAGAGGGGAGGAGGGAAGTGGAGGGGGGGAAATTGTTTTTCGTTTTGGATTTTGCAGAACATGATTGAGTTTTGCAAAGAAAAAAAAACAATAAAACATCAATGTTTGGTGCATTTTGAGTCAGGAAGTCAACTTCAGACAGCCTGATTTGGTAGCACCAGTAGGTTCTATTTAATAAATAGATGGGGCCCTTACAGGTACTACCACTCCTGGTCAGAGTGGACCTGGGAGCAATGGCAACTAAGGGACAACTCCATATTCCCCACAGTTCCCAAATGGAGGCCTCACCACTGGATGTATTTAAGGTCATACCCAGGACCTTGCAGAACTTGGTCATGTGTTAGAAACGAAGATTATTGAGATTTGAGAGCACTTAGAGAGATAGTAGCAGTGTAGGATAAACCACTTCAGGGTCTCAACCATGAGTAACCTAGTGAGACACATCCTAATGCAAGACTAAAGGAGTCCTCTGTAATTGAATATTTAATCAGAGTAGTAAGAAAAAGGAGTAATAAAAATTGTAAAATATAATTGGCTTCACGATAATGTTTCTTTGAGAACCAATTTCCATGAAGAAAGTAAATTGCAATATGGTGATGCACATGAATGTCAACATGTAAAAGGAACTATTAGAAGAACTGGAAGAAAATCTGTAACATTAATAATTTCATTGAGCACTTCGAAACAGTCTGGCAGCACTGTAACCAAAATAGCACAGTGGTATTGCCAAACACCCTGAGGTAGTACCGTAACGAAACCAGCTTGATGGTACCGTGACGAAAGCAGCTTGATGGTACCGTGACCAAAGCAGCTTGATGGCACCGTGACCAAAGCAGCTTGATGGCACCGTGACCAAAGCAGCTTGATGGCACCGTGACCAAAGCAGCTTGATGGCACCGTGACCAACGCAGCTTGATGGCACCGTGACCAAAGCAGCTTGATGGCACCGTGACCAAAGCAGCTTGATGGCACCGTGACCAAAGCAGCTTGATGGCACCGTGACCAAAGCAGCTTGATGGTACCGTGACCAACGCAGCCTGATGGCACCGTGACCAAAGCAGCTTGATGGCACCGTGACCAAAGCAGCTTGATGGCACCGTGACAAAAGCAGCTTGATGGCACCGTGACCAAAGCAGCTTGATGGCACCGTGACCAAAGCAGCCTGATGGTACCGTGACCAAAGCAGCCTGATGGTACCGTGACCAAAGCAGCCTGATGGTACCGTGACCAAAGCAGCCTGATGGTACCGTGACCAAAGCAGCTTGATGGTACCGTGACCAAAGCAGCTTGATGGTACCGTGACCAAAGCAGCTTGATGGTACCGTGACCAACGCAGCTTGATGGTACCGTGACCAAAGCAGCTTGATGGTACCGTGACCAAAGCAGCTTGATGGTACCGTGACCAAAGCAGCTTGATGGTACCGTGACCAAAGCAGCTTGATGGTACCGTGACCAACGCAGCTTGATGGTACCGTGACCAAAGCAGCTTGATGGTACCGTGACCAACGCAGCTTGATGGTACCGTGACCAAAGCAGCTTGATGGTACCGTGACCAACGCAGCTTGATGGTACCGTGACCAAAGCAGCTTGATGGTACCGTGACCAAAGCAGCTTGATGGCACCGTGACCAAAGCAGCTTGATGGCACCGTGACCAAAGCAGCTTGATGGCACCGTGACCAAAGCAGCTTGATGGCACCGTGACCAAAGCAGCTTGATGGTACCGTGACCAAAGCAGCTTGATGGCACCGTGACCAAAGCAGCTTGATGGCACCGTGACCAAAGCAGCTTGATGGCACCGTGACCAAAGCAGCTTGATGGTACCGTGACCAACGCAGCTTGATGGTACCGTGACCAACGCAGCTTGATGGTACCGTGACCAAAGCAGCTTGATGGTACCGTGACCAAAGCAGCTTGATGGCACCGTGACCAAAGCAGCTTGATGGCACCGTGACCAAAGCAGCTTGATGGTGCCGTGACCAAAGCAGCTTGATGGTACCGTGACCAAAGCAGCTTGATGGTACCGTGACCAAAGCAGCTTGATGGTACCGTGACCAAAGCAGCTTGATGATACCGTGACCAAAGCAGCTTGATGGCACCGTGACCAACGCAGCTTGATGGTACCGTGACCAAAGCAGCTTGATGGCACCGTGACCAAAGCAGCTTGATGGCACCGTGACCAACGCAGCTTGATGGTACCGTGACCAAGACAATACTTAAATTACTTTAAGCTTATAGTCAAAATCTTAATTTATTGTGTAATTGCTGTAGTATAATAATCTATAATAATAATTATATGCTAAGGCATTTTGTGTTAGTACGTACGTTATCACCTTTCACCCATATAAAAAAGTGAGATTGAACGATCAGCAAATGTGACGATTAGTGATTAACTTGCTGTCACTAAGGTAAAAAAAATTCTGCCGATTTTAAAATGAATTGTTCTAAAATCGAATTACATAACCTGTAGACTAAAACAGTACCATAAATGATGCAAGTGTATGCCTCCCAAAGAATATTATCTTCATCACAACCGCCAGCATCAGTAGTTAAACTCTCAAACAATTGTCAATTGTATAAACTTACCATCGTCACATTTTTAATATATTTCTATAAGTTCTAATTACCACCCATTCCCTTCAACCCTTCAGCTGTGTACCATCTTCTATGACACAGAACTCGATATCGTTGTCTTGATAGAAACTTCTTGTCACGATCCTGGCAGTAAAAGACGGACAGGTTTCTAAAGTAGACAATAACAAGATGATGTTCTTCAAATTTCATCTTTTCAATATTTAGCCTTTATCCATTTTTATTATTAAAAAAAAGGACACGAAATAATTTTTTTTTTTTAAATATAACAGCAATATAATCCGTATGTGAACTTAATACCCCGGATCGATCCAGACAATAGAAATCTTACTTTAATGAAATAAATGTAGAATATGCATTGTTTGAATGAGGAGATGGTCGTCTAACGAAACGCTGTCACTGCATCATTGTCGACCGTAGAAACGCGTTGAGAGAAACGGTTATACAAATTTGGGAAAAAACAGAAAAGGTCTTCATAATTTTCATTGTGCCCCAAGGAAGTCTGAGGTCTTCACGTCTTGAGAGAAGAAGAAAAAGAAAGGGGGTTGGTGAAGAATCTTCTTACGGTTTATGCTGGCAGTCAGGATGTTTAAAGATGACGAACGTTTTTTTGAAAACTGTGGCAAACCAAAGCAAATTCCAAGAAAGATTCATGGAAATTGGTGCGAGATAGAAGAACGTGCGGAATAATCATTGAAAATCAGATAAAAATACAAGATTGATAAAAGATTAATATCATGAAAACTAGCTAATAGCATAGCTAATCACACAACACACACAGGTATAATCACATATGCTCATAGATTCACATAAAAACAAACATAGACAATACTCTCATACACAAAATTAAAATATACACACACACGTGTATATATATATATATTAAATTCCCGAAACAGTTTTTCATGGTAAACAACTGATGATCCCTTAAAATAGTGTTAGAAACTAACTAATATAATAAATGTAAAAAATAAATTGACTTACATGAGTGATTTTCCACTGGAAGACTTGAGACTATAAGTTTTTTTTTTGTTTTTTTTTTATATAATTTTTTTTTTAATTAATTTTTTTTTTTTTATATAGTTTTAATGGTTGAGAAACTTCCGAGACTATATATATATATATATATATATATTACAACTTCTTTGTAATATAGCAGGAAAAATCCTAACAGAGTGCTCGATTAATTAAGAATTAAAGTTAAAAATTAAAAATTAAGAGCGTATGAATAAATAAATATTTTATTTATTTTGGTACATGATGACAACTGAAGCTGAAGAGAGCCGGATGGCTAAGTCCTTCTGTGCTTGAAACCGACGGTATGAATGTTGTACTAATTTTTCTGTACCAAAATAAATAAATAAATATATATATGTATATACTAGACGTACCCGTGACCTGTTGGGTCACAATCATCACTACTGTTTATTCTGCTTTTATTTCATTCAAAAATTCATAAACTGTGACGTAATTAAAAAAATATTATTTTTAGTTATGTAAGAAGAATCAGTCTCCCTACTTCTATATCATCCCTCTGAATAGTATACAACTATTTTGCCATCTAATTTACATAAGTGTTTGTGGTGTGTACAGGCACTATATAAATCAGATGTCAATGCTGAAAAAAAAGACAGTCACTCTTTCACTAAATGCTCACAGACACATTCAGAAATATTCGAGAATGGTTGAATCAACATATTGTTAACATTTCTAAAAATAATCGGACGCATCCGTATTTTCATAGAGGGCTTTCGCCCCCTTTTTTTACCCTTTTACATGAAAATCAATTAAACTAAATATAGCCCACATTATTCACCCTTACGCCTATAACAGCAGTGTTCTAAACTTTATAATAATCGGTTAATTAATTTAGTGACTGTTGTGCATACAAATATATAAACATATGTTATGGTGTGATATTTATCTACCCTATTTCGGGAATGAATGGACTTTTCCAGAAATTATATAGAGTTAGGACTAAGTGTCATGGCAGTCATAGCCACAGTATCGGACGCACACTTTCTGTAACATACTATTCTGTGTTTCTGTAAATACACTCTTGTAAATATACCACCGTGTTGTCTTAATTATTATCGACATTTCAAGGTCACAACAACATATATACTGGACCTGGAACTCCCTCCCTGCTCCCCTGACGTTACTGACATGCAGAAATTTAAAACTGATGTAAACAGACATCTCGCTGTGCAGCTCCTAATTTAGGTTGAACTCCCCCCCCCCCCCCAAAAAAAAACCTTCACCCTTTTTTCTCAGTAGCCCCTTGCGTCTACAGTGGCGGCCTGCCTTGTTTGGGGTGAACTATGATAAAAAATTAAAAAATATATACATATCTAACTTCATATAGAAAAAGTTTCTGTTGATTGGTTGTTCTCTATAGAAAACAACATGACTGTACCAAATGTGGTGATACCAGATCAGGCTGCCCTGTGGCTCCCTGAGACGAAATTCACCTACATTGACGTTTTTTTTGTTTTTTTGTTTGTAAAACTTAATTATGTTCTACAAAACCAAAAACAAAAACAACAGCCCCTCTCCCTTTCTCCCTCCCCTTTTTTATTTTTATTTTTCCTACCCTACTCCCGGTCCTGGATATGACCTTAAACTACATCCGATGGTGAGATCCGGCTTACGGACTTTGGGGAATGTGAAGCCTCCTCTTAATTACCATTGCTCCCAGGTCCACCCTGACCCGGAGTGGTAGTACCTGTTAGGGTCCCAACTATGGGTTAAATAGAAACAGATATTAAAAGGGGAAAGAAACAAAAAAGAGACGAAAACAAGACCAGATTCGGCATTAAATAACCCAAAAAGGGTTGATATGCCGTAAAACAAAACTACCAAACCAAAAACCATGATTAAACATTTGAAGATATAAAGAACTTGAAGCATAAAAACTTTCACTATAATGACCAGATTCGGCATTAAATAACCCAAAAAGGGTTGATATGCCGTAAAACAAAACTACCAAATGTGCTTCTAAGGAAGTGAATCAGATGCGACTTTTACCCACTGAATCTAATTGTGTGCAGTTTCACCCGCCACCCCCCTGCCGAGAGAGCATAAGATCTCCCACCGAAATCTTATAACCTCAGACTTTATTTTGTTTTTTTTTAATTTAATTCACCCTAAACAAGGCATATTGCTACTAAGACGTAAGGGCCTACTGTTATTAGATGCCAGATTTTAGAGGGCATTCTTAGCGGAGCAAGATGTTTGTTCACGTTACATTTAAATTATTGCACATTGGTACAGTCAGGGAAACGGAGAGCAGGGATGGAATTCCGAAGGCAAGTGGTTTGAGAAAAGCTATTAGAGTAGAAAGCCTTCCGGCATTTGGATACCGCTACAATAGAGGGTGTATTTCTGCATGTCTGTAGAGTCGAGGAAACAGGGAGGGAATTCTAAAGGAAAACGCTCCTAGGGAATAAGCTATTTGAGTAGAAAGTTTTCTAGCATCTGGGGGACCTATACAGTGAAGGGTTGGAATTTTACTGCTTGTCTGGTTGGTTGGGAGGAATATTTACATTGGGAGGGGCGTACAAGGGCAGTAAGTCTGTCTGAGAACATTCCATGGAAGGTTTGGTTTGGTTTGGTAGTTTTGTTTTACGGCATATCAACCCTTTTTGGGTTATTTAATGCCGAATCTGGTCTTGTTTTCTTCTCTTTTTTGTTTCTTTCCCCTTTTAATATCTGTTTCTATTTAACCCATAGTTGGGACCCTAACAGGTACTACCACTCCGGGTCAGGGTGGATCTGGGAGCAATGGTAATTAAGAGGAGGCTCCACATTCCCCAAAGTCCGTAAGCCGGATCTCACCATCGGATGTAGTTTAAGGTCATATCCAGGACCGGGAGTAGGGTAGGAAAAATAAAAATAAAAAAGGGGCGGAGAAAGGGAGAGGGGCTGTTGTTTTTGTTTTTGGTTTTGTAGAACATAATTAAGTTTTACAAAAAAAAAACAAAAAAAAAACGTCAATGTAGGTGAATTTCGTCTCAGGGAGCCATAGGGCAGCCTGATCCGGTATCACCAGATTCCATGGAAGTACTTGTTAAACAAGTACAAGAATGCAACATTGCAGTTAGATGTCTGACCGGCAGTCTTGGTCAGGCCTTCGGCGTCCTCACTCCCGAGGACTTTAGGCCTGTCTGCAACACTAATTAGCAGTGATAATGTCTTTGAACTTGGCTACATTGAACGTGAGGGGCATGAGATCTCGAAGCAAGGCTGTTCACGTGCTGAGGGATCTTGTGGCTCTTAAGGTAGATATTGCTGCGATTGAGAAGACCCACTTCTATTCATACGGGGATTGTGGTGTGCTGACTGACGACTTTGAGTTGTTTTCAGCATATGGCAATGTTCGTAGTTGTGGTATCTCTTTGCTAGTGAGACACACTCTGTCCGCGACAGTGCGTGTTGTTCATACGGATGCGGAAGGACAGTTGGTCGTAGTCGATGTTGCCGTTGAAAACAGTAAGTTTCGGATCGTTGCAGTTTATGGAGCTTGATAGACAGCGTTTTAATAAAAGTTAATTAGATATGAACCAATATGTCGATTCTAAAAATTCTAACAAATCTCCATCATTTAATAAGGACTTTGTAGAGAAAAAGACCATATCAGATGAGAAAGGCAATTCATGCAAATGATAATTAATATTTATTTAACAAGCTTGGTTTTAAATACAAAGTGTTAGTAGATAATGAGCGTTCAGACTGTCTAGGAGCGTTTCAGGTGATAAAAGAGTTTCTTTGCCTCTAAAAAGAAGTTGAGTATAGTTCAGCCTGTGTGAGAGTGAGTGCGAACTTGTGTTACATATTGGGCGAGTATAATTTTGTTAGTTGAGGATACCAGGAAATTAGGTTAAGTCGGGGTCAGCTTAGTGTATTCAGATGTCAACTTGACCTTATGTGTGCCGGGAGCGGATGTGACACCACTTGGCCCAAAGAAAGAGAGTGAGAAGTCGTGAGTTATCTTGAAAGCCCACACTTGTGTGAATTTGGGGTTTTACAGATTTCCGGATAAGATATAATTAAGCAGTATTTAACGACCCCCCCCCACGCCCCACTGCTTAGTGGTTAGGAAGAACAAAGCGAATAAACCACTTCTTGTCTTCAACTGTCTGTCTCGTCTTGGTCCATATTTTCGGGGTATGAACGAAATTGTTTGCAGGGGTGTGTTTCCTCGGTCAGGCAAGATCACCTAAAAGAACAAATGTCCAGCAAGGTATGTTATGCACGTTCATGTATGTTAATTTTTTTTTTTTTACCAACGAGTCACCGCTTATCAAAGCCCGCAGGCCACTCAAGAATAAAGGTTAAGGTTGACAGGTAGACGGTGAAACACTGAGGGTATTAGTAACGATGGTTGCAACTAGTCAGAAATTGACTATTTAAGAGGACGGCTCAACAAGAATTTGTTTACATTAGACTTGAAAACGTCAATGTTATATTCAGCCGGAAAGCAGCCCCGTAGTACTGTGTTCCACAGACAGGCAGTTCTAGGAAAGAAAATTGATTATGACTTGTGAGACATATGACCTCTCTTGAGAGGGAAGGTACTATAACACTTGTGTGTGAGTGAGTTCGTGAATGATTTTTGTTGAGGCCTAGGCTATATTTAGAGCATACTCACGCGTGTCAAGTTTGTAAGAAAAACCAGAAAGAGGAAGAAAATGCTGGTGTTTAGGGTTTTTATATTATGTACGAAATTTGAAGGTGAATATTTTTGTGCATGTTATTGTCTGAAGGAAGCTGCTGATTGAGATTTTGTCAAATCGAGAGTCGATACCTTAAGACAACAATCGCTGGTTCCTGCTGCTTTCATATATAAAAACCCGAAAATTAACACTCTTTTCACTCCAAATATTCTGCAATGTAGATTCTATTTTCACTCAATTTGCTTCATAGCAGAATTCTTTTTAAAATTGATTGAAATGTTTAGAGGTTCTGATCCCTTAAAAGGGACCAAAGGTGGCACAGTATTATGACCTGAGACATGCATTCAATATAATATGTAAAAAACATTTTTTTGGCAGTTTTTTTTAAACATATTTCAAAAGGCTATATAAGTCGTAATAATCTATGAACTTCGAAATTGTAAAGGATTTTGAGGTATTAAAATTATTATTGGTTGTTGGTTTCGACAGCACATCAACTATAGTTGGGTCATTTTATGCCAAAACTTTTTTGTGTTTTGGAATTCTTTAGATGAGGATTGATGAATCTCTGCACATCTTAGATATTATTCTCACAACGTTTTGGCCGACGTAACCTGTGACCTTCTTCAGCAAAGACCTGTGCCACAACAGTAGAATCAGTTCTAAGTGATAGTCTTCTGGCGGTTAAAGGTTCAATCCCCAGTACGGGCGATACTAAGAATATAATTACAAACTACTTAAGACTTCTACCCGGCCATGGCTAACAGAATGACAGCAAGCTACCCTCGTGGATTAAATAAAGGGTTCCGTTCGAAATTCCGTAGATTCCAGAGTTCAATGAGACACATCTGAAGAAGGTCGGAGGTTACATCTGTCAGAACGTTGTGAGAATAACATTCAAGACGAGAAGAGTAGTCTGAATGATTCAAATAATCCAACAGACTTTTACATTCTCAACATAATGAAATATATTCCTTCATTCCTTTTTCGGTAGTTGCAGCATTTCCTCCACTAACAGTAGCAGTTCAACGGCTGGTTTCAGCTGTTTATTTTGAACAGCACTCATACGAATTTCCATTAAGCAAGTACTATTATTCATTTTCAAAATAGTCGTTCATGTGCTGTGTCGACAATTCAATGAATTATTTCTTTAAATTTCATACTTGGAACTAGCAGCAACGGTCATGGTAGACCACCCTTGCAGACATTACAACCTACTTTGTGGGGATGGGTTTATTACTTGTCACCCGAGTCGCTGGAGAGAACAGGATATTTTGGGGCGAAATTGATTTTTTTTTCAGTCCTTTAGACTATACATCGACTTTTAACGTTTCTGTTATTCATATTGTGTCCATAGAGTTTCAGTCTTATTTTTGTTTTTGAATTGCCACTCTGACTTAATGTTAATCTTAGGATACAAAGAAACACAGCGCATTTAAAATTCCTCACATCTGCTAAGGTAATAGGAGGGCATGTATTTTGTTTTTCATTCATATTATATATTACCTTCCTTCCGATGTTGGTGGATAAACATAATTACTTAACTCACCCATATGCAAGTATGTTGCTGCAAGGATGCATTTTGCATAATTATGCAATAATAAGAACATTTAAATATTCCTAATTATTTATTAATTTAAACTGAAAAGAATATAGAACATTACGAAAATTACTGTAATACCAATAACTGTAAGAGCACTAGGTACAAAAAAAAATAACTGAAAAAAAAAAAATAACTGAAAAAAAAAAAATAACTGAAAAAAAAAAAAAATAACTGAAAAAAAAAAAAATAATTGAAAAAAAAAAATAATAATTGAAAAAAAAAAATAATTGAAAAAAAAAAATAACTGAAAAAAAAATAACTGAAAAAAAAATAACTGAAAAAGAAATAACTGAAAAAGAAATAACTGAAAAAGAAATAACTGAAAAAAAAAATAACTGAAAAAAAAAGACTGAGAAATTTGAATCAGAACGAGGATTGACAACATACAACGCATATGACAATGATGAAAACAGCAAAGGGAAATCCTAGATTGCAGAAACCAGCTCACATAACCAGCAAACCACAGGTTAAGTTGAAATAGAAATAGTATAACAAATATAGAAATAACACTACATGAATCCAAAAGAACTGAAACTACCAGAAATAAAATAATCTGACATTCCCTGTCAAAAACACACACATATGATAGTATCAGCCATGGCTGGTACTACACGAAATGGCTGTGAAGGGTCAAAGAGGATAGAAAGATCGAGGAAGGAGATCACCAACGATTACTCTTCTGAGAAGGCCAATGCAAGAAATCAATAAACGGCTGTTGCGATAACAAAATGATTTGCAACAGTTATTGAAAGAGGTGGACAGTGCTGGAAATCTGACGAAAACTTGTCACTCAGACTCCAGGGAACATCATTTGTTATTGCCAGTAAGCAAGCACTCATTGATAATAACTTGAATGAAAATGCCTAGTGAGTAAATAATAATTTAAATGTATTTTACACTGAATTAACAGCAGGTCCATCTGCCATTTTTTTTTTCATCCTTTCTTTTTGTTACTTTTCATACATTTTCGTCTTTCAAACATTTTTGTGTCAGAGTTAGAATTTCTATTTATTCTTTCATGTGAAATTTGCCACTTGGAATGATTAGATGAAGGGTTTCGTTTAGACGTTCTTATTGACTCGACTGATCAACTTATTGTCCTTATCTGAACAACTATAAGCACTTGGGAAAGGAATATATTAAAAGCTGCAAACAATATCCAAGAAACAAAGTAGCCAGTTACGCAGATGCTATACAAATTTAATTGAAAAAATAAGTGAGCGCAATCAGCAAATTCCTTGGAGTTTTCCACAATCGAAGACTGAAAGAACATTATTTTTTTCCGAAAAAAAAAAAAAAAAAAAAAAAAAAAAAAAAAAAAAATGGTACACAATATTTACTTTTGTCTTTTTATTGGTTTTAACAGACTTGTTACTTAAACAACTTTTGTTTCCAATATAGACTGTAAATATATTTCATAAACCGAAGTGTAATAATTATCCGTTTCTTACTTCTTACGCATAAACAAAAGAGATCAGCCAAAAAGAACTAAAACCATTATATAACAGGTTTTATTTGTGCTTACAAATAATACACCAAAATATGCACGCATGGCAATGCGAGTATAAAAAGATGTACTTATCAAGATACATAGTAGTAAGTCGATAGAACTTGTCTGTTTGGTGATGACATCGACTACATATCACAGAACTGGCCGCGGCAAAATAGGAGCAGTGTACAACGAGGTTGTTGCTCCAGGGATTAAGATCAAAATGGGGAAAGAGAGGATTCGGCAAACATATTGTCACCTCTATAATCAGGACGAAAATGGAGAAAAGAAGAAGTGAACTTCTGAGTGATGTGTTTTATATTGGGAAACACATGGTTAAGTCAAATGGTTGACTGCCCTGTTGTCATGTGATCTAAGACTCCACACAATTAGGAAAAAGCAACCCAAACATAAATATCAACTTTATTGATAGATTTGGTAGATCAAAGCTTAAAGCCTTTAAAACCTCTCCTCAATTTGATCAAAGGCATTCTTCAGCCTTCCTCAGTATAGTGTGCGAGGTATTAAGAGGAAATCCTTGAATACTTTTTGGCCTCTGCTAGATAGTGTTACGCTCGTTGCACCCGGAGAAACACTGTCAAAATCTGTGGTTAAGCTACAGAAGACGAAACAATTCAGAGCAGCGCTGAATATATCGTGGTCGCTGACCTTTGGGTGATTGACCCTCATTTAAGCAGCGGAAGATTGATGCAGATGCGTTTCTGGCGTAAAACACCAACCAGAATTTAGATGTACCTTCCAGAGGGGTTTTTTCACTCAGGAGCCAGGTCATGGTCTACATATCACATAGCAAAAAATGTACCATTGTCGCTTTTGTCACATTGGAGGAGGGCAGCATTCTCTGTCTGTGTCTATGCTTCATGGGGCAACCTATCACAGGTGGTAATGATGTCTATTGTATCCAGGATTGAGGTCGCCTTAGACAAAACATTTAGACGCTGTTTAGATTTATATATCTTCTAACTGTCCATTTGCATTTGGACTTTGCTGGTTTTTGCGAATTGATTTGATTTAAACGACGGCTGAAAGATACCAATTGATTGATGGAACAAGCAGGGTATTTAAAAATAATAGTTAAGTTAAGAAACTGGCGAGTAGCAATAGTAACATTTAGATGCAAGCGTGTCAGCATGTAGCCTGAAGACCGTCTAGATAAGGAAATGGTAATTGGAAGGTCTTAGAAATTTATAATACAAACCACAATTGAATTTATACTATGAATATGCAACATTTTCATCAATTCTTTTAATGACAGTTTCCAGTTATGAAGAGGAAAAACTAAGATGGCGACTAGTCACCATTGTTAATTAGATCACTCAGGAATAAATCTTGAAAGTATGCAATAGCAAAAATAAAGAAAAAAACTGATTTTGTTATAAATATTTACTTAAATTTACTACATTTTACAATGATATAGGAGTGAATAGATAGCCAAGCGTTTCACTTCAAGATATTAGCCTATATAGACACTCTTGTGTTTTTTATATAAATTTAAGATAATACATTTGAATAATGTAAAGTGGGAGGTGACGGTGGTTAAGCCGATAACGACACGAACTGAAACCCTGGATATTCCAAGTTCGAATCCAATCGGTTCCGCAGTACCACTTTCACTTAGGGATGTTGGCAACCTTCTCGTGGTCCTTCCCGTAAGTACCTGATGTTTTTCCAGAAAGATTCCTAACTATAAAAACATCGGGTAAACTAATGCTAACACCTGAATCATCTGATTTACATGAAAGTAGAAGAAGAATGATAATAGATTTGAATAATGTAAAGTAATATTTTATTTGATTAATATAGTTTTATATATTTACACACAAAAAAGAAACATTAATAAATAAGTCATTAAAAAAATAACTAACTTCCGATGTGTATGTATATGTGCGTTCAAAATCAATAATCAGAGGGCGGGTAACCAAATGTTGGAATGGCCGCCGGCTGTTCCATCATATTCCAT
Organism: Sepiola atlantica; assembly: GCA_963556195.1. Taxonomy (NCBI): domain Eukaryota; kingdom Metazoa; phylum Mollusca; class Cephalopoda; order Sepiida; family Sepiolidae; genus Sepiola; species Sepiola atlantica. The sequence continues at coordinate 10,551,165 of OY744524.1, read as the reverse complement.
TACAATCTAATTTAATTACGCAACTCAATTATAGATTTAAAAAAAAAACAATGTCTTTAATTAATTCTATTTATAATTTTATGAAGATTATTATCGAGGAAAATATTTTAAATAGATCTGGAAATCTGAAAAAATCATTCATGAGTGTATATTTGCGAATATTAATTTAGTTGAAGCTTTAAAATAAGTTAATTATGTAAATTTGAAAGATGCGTGATGTTTGGGAAAGTTTTGGAATGGGGGTATAGGAGTTGATAAGTAGATATAAAAAGAGAGCGATCAAAACTAATATAGTTTCAGCTTCAGATAGACAGACAGACAGACAGACAGACAGACAGACAGACAGATACATAATCTCCATTATTATTAGATTTGTTCTGGAAATAAATTATTTTAAGTGTCTTAATCATGAGGGGAAGGCGGGGTTAGGGTATGAATCATAAACAAAAATCTTAGAAAAACAACCAAAAAAATGTTGCTTCACTGTCATTTTTCCTGGTATTTTAATTTTAAATAAATGATATACAAAATTAAAAACTAATGACTTAACTATTAGCATTCTACGAAATTATTAAAGAAAAAAAAAAATCGGTGACAATCTACCTAAAAGATTCAGTCATTAAAAAAAATATAGGGAGTCTTCTACATGTTTTATTTTGTCTATTATCGAAATCAAGGGAGGCGCGAGAGCGCTCTATCACTTAATAGATTTTACGAATGGCCTATACTGGAAATCTCATTTCTTTGATCAAGCATAACTCAAAAACCAATAAACCAAATTAGTTAAAACTTTGCACAAAATTTTCATTTGATAGGTTCTATAAGTGTGTAGAATTTCAGCATCATTAGTCAAGGCAACCCAGAGATCCAGAAAGTTCAATCATGAAATCATGTTATCTGTACGTACATATGTGCCACCCTGTATCTCATCAACTATTTGATGGATTCAGCTGATTTTTGGCAGAGATAGAGATTCTAGGGTCTAGTTGATGGCAGTTTACCATATACCTTAGTTTTCCAGAAAATTCCAAAAAACCTTAAAAATGGCCAGTATTCATACACTTTATTCTATATCTTATCGACCATTTGATGGATTCAGCTGATTTTTGGCAAAGATAGAGGTTCTAGTGTCTAGTTGATGGCATTTTAATTTCAGTTTACCATATACCTTGATTAATCAAACTACCAATTATATCAGTTATGAGAAGGCATTGTATTGAGGCATAGCCTTTACAAAAGTAGTGACATTCCATGAAAAATGCCAGTATACTGAAATCATATGACCTTAATAGGGTTAAGATGAAAATTCATATACACTAAATGTACAAAAGCAAGGAAATTCCCAAATTTGTACACTTTTATTGTCACTAAGGGTATGCAAGCACAACAGGGCTATGTATTTTACTAGTAGGAATTTTTCTTCAGCGCACCTCACACACTTCATCCACTCATGCATAGAGATTTATACTGTAGTGATGTGATAATGAAATGGTTTGGTTGATATGTAGTCATACCCTTAATGACAATAAAAGTGTAAAAATTTGGGAATTTCCTTGCTTTTGTACATTTAGTGTGTATGCATTTTCATCTTAACCCTATTAAGGGCATATGATTTCAGTATACTGCCATTTTTTCATGGAATATATATTTATTTTTAATTTTATTCACCCGAAACAAGAGACGTAAGGGACACTGTGATTAAGGGGCAGATATATAGGGGCCATCTTAATTGAGGAATTGTGCAGATTTTTGTTCACATCACATTTAAATTTCTGCATGTTTATACAGTCGGGGAAACAGGGAGCAGGGAGGGAATTCCAAAGGCAAGTGTAGACAGATTTCCTGCATCTGGGGACCTATACAGTAAAAGGGTGGGATTTTGTTGCTAGTCCGGGGTATTTACGTTATGGGGGTACAAGTGCAGTAATTTCGTTGAAACAAAATCCGTGGATACTTGTAAAGAAAAAAAAAGCACAGAGATGCAACATTGCGGTGATGGGACAGGGGCTGGTGCTTGGTAGACAGTGCAGGTCCTAATAAGTTAGAGACGCGTTTTTGCATCCTGTCCAAGAGCGAAAGACTAGCGGTTACTAATCCACCCCAAATGTGGCAAACATAAAAATGGTTCCTCTTTTATTTTTCGACCGGATGTTAGCCTCAAAATTCAATTCACAATAATGCTGTTTCTGACTACCAGCAAACTGACCAATGCTTCTAAAAATTGAACAGTTAACATTAAACTTTTTTGTTGTTGTTCATAATCTGGAAATCTGGTGTTCAATAAAATCGATATATTCATGTGGAGACTTCTATAATATCCTTCAAGCAAAATTGGGAAAATTTGCCAGTCTTTCAAAGAAAAAACAAAACAGAACATTCTTAAAATACATCTGTTATATATCAAGCATGTGGGCGCAGAATGATAATGTATGGAAATGAAACCTGGGTAATGACAGTTGAAGACATGCATTGAATGGAAACAGATAATATGAGAATAATACGATGCATGTGTAATGCGAATCTTAAATAAACATAGATCTGATGATCTCAGAGGAAAATTAAATCTGGACAATATAGGGAGATGTGTGCAGAACAGGGGACTTCATTTCTTTGGTCAAATTGAAAGAATGGACGAGAGTGCTTGGGTTAGTAGATGTATAACAGTTGAAGTAACAGAGTCAGTTGGTGGGAGAAGGCCAAAGCAGACATGGCGGGAAATGATGAGGATAGATTTGAGAGAAAGATGGATAAATAAAGACCTGACCAATGATAGGATAGTTTGGAAGTTAATTCCTAAAAGCCGCCCAGCATATAAAACAGACGTTAAACCGATGCTAATGATGAAAGATTGGTTGATTGCTAAAAATATTTGGAATTATCCAGGTTGACGTTTATATAGGTTCGGCTTCTAATCTGCAAGCATTCTTCGTAAAAACTTTTAATGAAACATGTGACAAATAAGAAATTGCAAGAAAGTTTTTTTTCAAATGCTGAAATGTGCAGAGATACGCACACACACTTAAAGATGCACATGTGTGCATGCATGAAGTGTAATAGAAAGAGAGAGAAAAGGGTTAGTGGAAGTTAGGGTAGTCAAGATTCCATTTTTGGTACTGGAAATAGCTTTAACAGGGTGAAAAATGGGGGTACAGAAATAGCTATTTCCCAATTTTCTTCTGCTGGTTTCTCAGGTAGGGGCTCAAGTGGGTATTTAGGGTGTGAAGCTTGTAATGTTACACCTGTCATGAAGAAAGGCAGAAGCCAAAAAGGGAATGAACGTTCTTCATAATTAGATAATTCCGAACACCCCAAAAGCACCAATGCCACCAAATATGTGTGCACCCATTATCATATTTTCAAGATGTTATGAGTTTTATTTTTTAAAGATTTTAATCTTTCAAATCATTTTTTAAAGCATTTTTTTTTTCGCTTTTCATTTTTCTGTTTAATTTTAAATCCCCCCCTTTATTTAATTCCTCTTTTTTTTTGTTTCATTCTTTTTTCTTTAATCAGTCATATTCTTTGATTTTTTTTTCTTCCGTTTTAATCTGTTTTCTTTCTTTGAGTTCTTTCAATTTCTACCAATTTTTTGCAGAGTCGGAGGTTTTAGAAGGAGTCAAAGACATGTAAGAATGCCAGAAGCTCGAGTCGGATTTTTTTAACCACATTCTTATTATTGCTAAATAGTGGATGACTTTAAAATAAAGAGTCCGATATTTTGGAATCCTTGAGGCAGAGTCGGACCTGATTTCTTCTGACTCCGCAACCCTGATTCTTACAGGAGAAATATTTAAATGCAGGTTTGTAAAAATAGTGTTAAAAACGGTATTTTCTACATAAGGTTAAATTAAGGAAAGAAATGGAACATTCCATTAGAACTTATAGATATAGGGCAAGGTGCCAGGATGTGATGTCACACACAAGAAGTCCGAAATCTTCTTTGCATGTCTTTGAAGCATGGGATCATACGGCAGTTTCCCACTTTTTTACGCAGTCCTTTGCATTATTGTTGTTCTCTGCAAGATCTTTCAAGCTGCACCGGTTGGGCAGTAGGGGGCAGACAAGGGAGTGTTGCACAGTATGGTCCTCACTTCCATATTCACAGATGGTTGGGTCAATTTTGTAGACCCATCTACTCATAGCAACTTTTGATCTCCCCATTCCCATCCTCAAGCATTTGAGTGTTTACCACTAGGGCCAGGGTGCCTTCAAACCGAGATGGAGGACCTCAGAAGATGGGGATTCCCATGAAATTAGGTGGAGAATCATTCTCTAGCAGTCTAGTCCACAGCTGTAGTCTGGTCTCTTCCTGAGATGTTAGAGATTTGACATGGCTGAGGAAGCTTCGCCTTGACTTCAGTCGTTGGACCGTTTGTTCACATACATGAAGGAAATGGCGTTCATTACTGATAGCCTTTTTTCGAAATGAGATGTGGCAAATAAGAGAGAAAAATTGGCCTCTTCGGCTAGTGTACTGACTGGGTTCAGTCGTCTTTATTGAAGCTCTATCTTTGTTCGCCTCCCCTTTCTCGGAGAGTGCATAATGGGAAGTTTATTTAATGTTTTCGATTTGCAGTGCTGTAAAATAATAGATCAAAGAACACGAGCCATTGAGCAACAATGTTGTTGGTGTCTTTTTCTTAACTGTTAACTTATTACAACATCAGAGGTCACTTCTTTACTTTGACTATGACGATGGTTTATCAGGAAAGAAAGGGAGAAAAACAGAGACGTCACTATCCAATGAGCCAACTACTTACATGTCAGAGACGAACAACTGTTTCTGTTGATGTAGAGAACGATGGACAATCCGTAGGGATCGAACGAATTCCCCTCCAAATTGTTACATTACTTATGTTTAATAATTCTGCCATTTGTATTCCTCTGTAGATAGAGTTTGGCATCGTAGATGATCATCTGCCTTAACTGATTTCAATTACGTCAAGCATTAGAGATAAGAGAGTCAATAACTAATGGACGAAGGGAGAGCGATTAGAGATCATGTTACGATTTTTAAATCTCATTTTGTTTGGTGAAGCCCAGCGGTCCTCTCTCTGTTGTTATTATGGCGACTGCCGTGCAAGTGTGCTTTATTTTTGTGGTTCCAAACTGCTTAAAAGTAGAATCGTGTACACTTAGATTCGTTTTCTAATCGCACCAGAGTTTGGAGCACATACACGTTACCATAAAAGTGTGTGCTGAATACTCGTGTGCCGCACTCACTGTGGCGAAAATAGAAATTAAAACTAAAACAGTTTTCTGAATCCAATGGCTATCTTCTTTCCCTATTTCCTTGGAGCCGGATGTATACAACTACGTCTGCTCACTGCTTTTAAGTAGTTGTGCCAAAAAGCAGGCGCAACAGCACTCCATCACTGGAGACAGTCAGACTCAGTATCACTCACCAGAAGTCAGGTCATTTTGTGTCAACCCAACTCCATTATACTTTTAAGTAGTTGTGCCAAAAAGTAGGCGCAACAGGACACCATCACTGGAGACAGTCACGCTCAGTATCGTTCACCAGAAGCCAGAGATCATTTTCTGTCAACCCAACTCCATTACACTAAAACAATTTATCCGTGTTACCCTGACAATAGATTATTTCGACAACAAACCTGTCCTTTCATCTACTACCATTCGTTCACCATCAATCCCATTCAAACCACACCTGATACCGAACTGACGAGTTGTCCAGGGTCGACGACGACATCACGCCGACGCATAAGGACCATCTATCGTAACGAACCCACATCATAGATTAAGCCATACACATCATTATATCTGGTAGCCATTAAAAATCAATGTAATTTGTTTGAATCTAAATCCCTGTATCTGTTTTTCTTTGCTACCATACGCTTTGTATAACAATCGTCGTCATATTCATCATCAAACGAGAGTAGAGTTAACAAGCCGCGCGTGCGTGGTCCCCCTCTGTATGTGACTCGATGTGGCGAGTGTAAAATGCAATAAATTTTAGCAATTTTGGGCATTTTTGACCCCCTGGGGGCGCGAACCAGAATTTTTCTGAGGTCAAGGATGCTCATTTTATATCCAGAACAATTGCCTCTACATTTTGGCCAAGTTTCAGAAAAATTGAATGGATGGATCAAACGTTATGGGAGAAAAGGGTCATTTTTTGTCATTTTGGGGGATTTTGACCCCCTGGGGGCGCAAACCAGATTTTTTCCAAAGTCATCGATACTTATTTTCTATTAGGAACAATTGCCTCCACATTTTGGCCAAATTGAATGGATGGATGAAAAGTTATGGTGCAAAAAATGTCATTTTTTGCCATTTAGGGGCCTTTTGACCCCCTGGGGGGCTAACCAGACTTTTTTTCAAAAATCGGAGAATGTCACTTTCTAACCTGACCAAAGTTACAACTTCATGCAAAATTTCAGAGAAATTCAATGGATGGTTACGGAGAAAAATCCGGACGGACATACCTCAAAACATGAGGGGTAACATACACTTGGCTACCTTTCAACGATGCGACAAAAGAATCAAGGTGAGAAGTACCACAAAATTACATCGGTCACCGTTCTTTCATTTTCTCTTTCATTTCCTTTGCTTTTTTGTTTTGTTTTAAGGGGCATTGTCATTCTATCTTTCTACCAATATCTGTAAACTGGGGAGGTGACGGTGGATAACGACACGGACTGAAGACCTGGGTGTTCCAAGTTCGAATCCAGTCGGTTCCACAGTATCACTTTCACTTAGGGATGTTGGCAACCTTCTCGTGGTCCTTTCCGTAGTACCCAATGTCTTTCCAGAAAGATTTCTAACTAGACAAACATCGGGAAACTAATGCCAACACCAGAATCATCCGATTCACACGAAAGAAGAAGAACTTGTTTCTATTTCTTTCCTGAATAAAAGACTTTCTTTTTATTGCTATTTAAGAAGAATTATATTATTTTTTTAGGAAAATAAATTAAAATCTACTTGTTAAGTTGAGGTATCTAACATTATTCATTTATAAATCACCGAAACTTGCAAAGTTAATTGATTAAAAAAAATAGCAAATTCTTAAATTTGAATGTGATTATATTTGCCATTCAAATATTTTATTTTTACTTTACGATTTTGATTTCTCTTACCTCCATTTCTATGTCTTTTTTTTTTCATTTTTTCGTCTTCTACTTCCTATTTCCTTTCTCTCTTTTTAGCTTTGCATTATTTTTCTCCTTTATTAAGGGAGGCAGAAGGAAGGACTACTAAAGAAGAAGGAAAAGAAGAGAAAGGAGGAGTCAGAAGAGGAACAGAAAGAGAACGAACAGAGAGAGAGAGAGACTCTCTCTCTCTCTCTCTCTCTCTGTTCGTTCTCTTTTTGCATTAGTTTCTTTCTGTCCCTCTTCTGACTCCTCCTTTCTCTTCTTTTCCTTCTTCTCTAGTAGTCCTTCCTTCTGCCTCCATTAATAATTCAGTTTTCTTCCTAATTCGTTCTCACTTACATTCGGTCGCACTTAAAAAATAATAATACCAATCTTTCATATTTCCTTTCCAATCAACACCTTCCATATTTACTTATATCTCCCACTCTTCTATTCTCCCTCTTTTCTTTTTATCTCCTTTATTCTCCTTCTCTCTCTCTCCATACTCCCCACCCATCTCTTTTCTTCCCTCGCTTTCTCAACTTAATTCTCCCTCTTATTCTCCCCCCCCCCTTCACACCTCTCTTTTTACCTTTGAATGTCTGCCTATTCTATGACCTTCACAGAACGGTACCCATGAAGCAACATTTTGCAACAAGCAGAAAGTCATTTAACCATTAAAATTAAGAAAATCCTGGAAGTGTAAAAACGACTGTAAATTCCGTCTGGCCACACACAATGATAAAATGCGGGAGGAGATGATTGACATTGCTTAAATTCAGGCATCAACATCGGCAGACGAGAGAAAATGTTACTGAAAATGGAGGTGCAGAAGGTTTTAGCCCTCAACATTTTATAAGTTGCTCTTACGTATTTGACAATTTTTTTTTTTTAATGTTTTGGCCCGTCATCTAAGCGTAATTTTACCTTTATGACATTTAGCTAAAGGTGCACTCTAGGGCCTCTGCGAAACCACATATTTTTAAGAGCTATTTCCCCCTGCCCTCTAAGTATTTATCAAATCAGTTCGATGCCAGTAAAAATGCTTAAACTTTAAAATATATATTGAATTTAATGTTTACTACAGTAGAATCATCTGTAGAATGAGAAATTTAAAAATAGTTAAGAAACCAGATAACACTAAGATTTTTTTTTTTTCAAATAAATGAATTTTTTTCTAAATTCGCATTTTCGCCTTGAGCCTTCTTCGGGTGATACAGACAATTCTTTTTTCATTGTCGAGATCTTACGGCATTGCCAAAGATCGGCGATTTCTTCTGGTTCTGTTGAAGGAACTGTTTTTTTTTTTTTAAACGTCCGATAGCCGTAGTGAGATGCGCTGGCACGCGTGTACAAATATTGAATTTAATTTTACTACAGTAGAAGCATTTGTAGAATGAGAAATTTGAAAATCAGTTAAGAAACCAGACAACACGATGCAAGATTTTTTTTTTTCAAATAAACGAATTATATTTTTTTGATACATACAATATTAATGTATATTTTACATAAATAATAATAAATCTTTTTCTACTAAAATGAAAAAACAAAACAATTTCTTTTGGAAAATTCTCATTAGGAATTGGGGTTGGTAAATCATATTTTTGTCACAATTAGGCAGTTCTTGAATTCTACATTACTGAACAGGAGATTTAATGTTTGTTATGTGTGAGTATGAAAATTAAAATTTATATCTAAAAAAATTACTTTTAGTTTTAATTTAATTCTATAACTAGTTAGGACATTTGACAAAAACTGAAACTACAGAAACAGAGAGAGAGGGAGAGGACATAGAAGGGGGAGAGGACATAGAAGGGGGAGAGGACATAGAAAGGGGAGATGATGATAGAAAGCGGAAGAGAAAGATGATAGAAAGCGGGGGGGGGAGAGAAGATGATAGAAAGCGGGGGGGGGGGAGAAGATGATAGAAAGTGGAGGGAGAAGATGATAGAAAGTGGGGGGAGAAGATGATAGAAAGTGGGGGGAGAAGATGATGGAAAGTGGGGGGAGAAGATGATGGAAAGTGGGGGGAGAAGATGATGGAAAGTGGGGGGAGAAGATGATGGAAAGTGGGGGTAGAAGATGATGGAAAGTGGGGGTAGAAGATGATGGAAAGTGGGGGGAGAAGATGATGGAAAGTGGGGGGAGAAGATGATAGAAAGTGGGGGTAGAAGATGATAGAAAGTGGGGGAGAAGATGATGGAAAGTGGGGGGAGAAGATGATGGAAAGTGGGGGGAGAAGATGATAGAAAGTGGGGGGAGAAGATGATGGAAAGTGGGGGGAGAAGATGATGGAAAGTGGGGGGAGAAGATGATGGAAAGTGGGGGGAGAAGATGATGGAAAGTGGGGGGAGAAGATGATGGAAAGTGGGGGGAGAAGATGATGGAAAGTGGGGGGAGAAGATGATGGAAAGTGGGGGGAGAAGATGATGGAAAGTGGGGGTAGAAGATGATGGAAAGTGGGGGGAGAAGATGATGGAAAGTGGGGGGAGAAGATGATGGAAAGTGGGGGGAGAAGATGATAGAAAGTGGGGGTAGAAGATGATAGAAGTGGGGGAGAAGATGATGGAAAGTGGGGGGAGAAGATGATGGAAAGTGGGGGGAGAAGATGATAGAAAGTGGGGGTAGAAGATGATGGAAAGTGGGGGAGAAGATGATGGAAAGTGGGGGGAGAAGATGATGGAAAGTGGGGGTAGAAGATGATGGAAAGTGGGGGGAGAAGATGATGGAAAATGGGGGGAGAAGATGATGGAAAGTGGGGGGAGAAGATGATGGAAAGTGGGGGGAGAAGATGATGGAAAGTGGGGGGAGAAGATGATGGAAAGTGGGGGGAGAAGATGATGGAAAGTGGGGGGAGAAGATGATGGAAAGTGGGGGGAGAAGATGATGGAAAGTGGGGGGAGAAGATGATGGAAAGTGGGGGGAGAAGATGATAGAAAGTGGGGGGAGAAGATGATGGAAAGTGGGGGAGAAGATGATAGAAAGTGGGGGGAGAAGATGATAGAAAGTGGGGGTAGAAGATGATAGAAAGTGGGGGTAGAAGATGATAGAAAGTGGGGGGAGAAGATGATAGAAAGTGGGGGTAGAAGATGATGGAAAGTGGGGGGAGAAGATGATGGAAAGTGGGGGGAGAAGATGATGGAAAGTGGGGGGAGAAGATGATGGAAAGTAGGGGGGAGAAGATGATGGAAAGTAGGGGGGAGAAGATGATAGAAAGTGGGGGGAGAAGATGATAGAAAGTGGGGGGAGAAGATGATAGAAAGTGGGGGGAGAAGATGATAGAAAGTGGGAGAGAAGACGATAGAAAGTGGGGGAGAAGATGATAGAAAGTGGGGGAGAAGATGATAGAAAGTGGAAGAGAAGACGATAGAAAGTGGGGGAGAAGATGATAGAAAGTGGGGGAGAAGATGATAGAAAGTGGGGGAGAAGATGATAGAAAGTGGGGTGGAAGACGATAGAAAGTGTGGGGGGGAAGACGATAAAAAGTGTGGGGGGGAAGACGATAAAAAGTGTGGGGGGGAAGACGATAGAAAGTGGGGGGGGAAGACGATAGAAAGTGTGGGGGGGAAGATGATAGAAAGTGGGAGAGAAGACGATAGAAAGTGGGTGAGAGGGAAGAGATAGAGGCAAAGAGGGGGCCGCGCAATCGGTAAATGTCTATACCAATAAACTCGGCATCATTAAAAGGAAATTGATATGTAAAAAGGCGAAAAGAATGAATAGATAATTACTAAAATCATAAATCGTATTCAAGGGGAGTTAATAACGTGATATACAAATTGACTGATTTACTGACACAGACTCCATAATCGGTAGATTGAGTTCAAAGGTATGCAGAACTATTATGTCCACGAACAGACTTAAACAAGGGAATTGTTTGAACTCCTGGTTCCTCTAATTATAGGTAAAATAAGATGTCTCAATGAACAAGATGGCAGAAAAAAACACACTGAACAAAATTTATTCCGAATCTTGAAGGAAATGTGCCTAGATGTAACGATTGACAGTAACTTCTTAAACCTTTCCTATACAACACAACAGAAAGCAGTGACAGTTAATTTGCAACCACCACCAGCATTCAACATGTCACCAAAATAACAGAAGGTGACTTCAATATCAAATAGGGTTCCATCTAAATCAATGTGAGCCTCAGCTCGACCATCAATTGGGCAGACAATGCTTCGACATCTATGACAGACATAATCCAGGTCAACTACCAGCCTCCCAATAAGATCACTACACTCCATGTGGACCCATAGTTTGCACTAGATGCAGGCAGTCGAGTTTACACTACGTCTCCGGTGGAGATAATTGGTTCTAGTACTAGAGGGTGTGACTGTCATGTTATTTTAGTAGACTAGTGCCTCCATGTGGTTGTAAATTCGAAAACAAGACTTATCTGTGCTACATTCTAACTGGTTGGACGTTGTCAAAGTCTATTCTTTAAGCATGCTCTTCAAAACATAACCTGTTAAACATTGCCTGTTAAACATTATCTGTTAAACATTGTCTGTTAAGGTTATTTATCGAGTCAACAAACTCAGACAATGATCAAGAAACAAAACGACTTCGTTCATTTTTTTTTTTCAAATGGCGAATCGCCACCATTATGACTATGTAATTAAATTCATATTTCCGTTTACTCACACACTTATTTCGCCACCCTAACAACTTTTGCATTTTTATATTGTCATGAAACATTGTATTTTTTTGTTTA
>OY744524.1:10369354-10534354 GCA_963556195.1 Sepiola atlantica | reverse complement strand
ATTTTCAAATGATGTTTTTATATTTGTTACTTTGTAATATTTGCTGTGTATATGTGCATATTTTTGTACTTGGATAATATAACTATTGGACTGATTGTCGAGGACGTATCCTTGACTGGTATGATCAACACAACTCTATTTTAGAGCACTATCAGAAAGGGCACAGAATATCTGTAGTTCATGTGACATCAGAACAGTGTTTAGAACTAGTTAGACATCTCTTGAGTCTTATATATGGAAGACAATCTTTAGAACTAGTTAGACATTTCTTGAGTCTTATTATCTATGGAAGACAATCTGTTTAGAACTAGTTAGACATCTCTTGAGTCTTATTATCTATGGAAGACAATCTGTTTAGAACTAGTTAGACATCTCTTGAGTCTTATTATCTATGGAAGACAATCTGTTTAGAACTAGTTAGACATTTCTTGAGTCTTATTATCTATGGAAGACAATCTGTTTACAACTAGTTAGACATCTCTTGAGTCTTATTATCTATGGAAGACAATCTGTTTAGAACTAGTTAGACATCTCTTGAGTCTTATTATCTATGGAAGACAATCTGTTTAGAACTAGTTAGACATTTCTTGAGTCTTATTATATATGGAAGACAATCTGATTACAACTAGTTAGACATTTCTTGAGTCTTATTATATATGGAAGACAATCTGTTTACAACTAGTTAGACATCTCTTGAGTCTTATTATCTATGGACGACAATCTGTTTAGAACTAGTTAGACATCTCTTGAGTCTTATTATCTATGGAAGACAATCTGATTAGAGACCATGTGTACTTCATTCTATGCAGTTTTTTTCTTCTTTTACTAATGAGTCAACACTTATTAAGGTTAAAACCTACTAGAGGATGAAGAATAATGAATACAATGAGGTCGATAAATATTCACATACCACCCACTCCAAACAACAACCAACGTAGAAAACAGCAATTTTCCCCCCTTTGTCAGAAACATTGCTCATGGAATGCAAAGACTAAAGGACAAAATAGGGGTGAAGCGAAAGTTGCAAGGCAGCCGAAGTTCTGATAAGGAATATAAATGTGAAAAATGCTGACCTCATGAAGGTACGGTTGGGAACATCGAAAGGTTGCTGATCGGATAGTCACATTTTTTTTAATGCGTGAAAGGTGATGACATAAGTACAAAAATGAAATATCCTAGCGTATTATTATCGAGATTAATTGCAATATAACCATGATAAATGCAATGCGAATAAGTCAGTTGAAGAAGGTCTGACAGTAAAATGGTCGAAACGTTTGGAATATAACAATCATGATGAGGATAACTGTCCAAATAATGTAAACCATGTAAATATCTATTGTTAATATTCCGAAATAGTATGAGAGTCATGACTGATCATGTATGAGGAGAGGGAGGTAAACAACCGCCATTGAATAAGATTAATAGACAAAGATTCAGACTCTAAGATCAGGAAACTCAAAGAATCAGCGCACATGCTAGGCGACAATATCCTCTTAAGTAAGCCAAGAATAAAGATGGAGACGATATGGGAAAAAATAATTAAAATATGCACAGGTGACCATAGTAAATAAAAAATATTGGTAAAAATAATAACAAACTAGCAGGTTAGGGTTAGGGTTTAGGGTTAGGGTCAGGGTCAGGGTTAGAGTTATTTGGTAAAAATAATAACAAACTAGCAGGTAAGGGTTAGGGATAGGGTTTAGGTTTAGGGTTATTTGGTAAAAATAATAACAAACTAGCAGGTTAGGGATAGGGTTTAGGTTTAGGGTTATTTGGTAAAAATAATAAACTAGCAGGTTAGGGTTTAGGTTTAGGGTTATTTGGTAAAAATAATAACAAACTAGCAGGTTAGGGTTTAGGTTTAGGGTTATTTGGTAAAAATAATAACAAACTAGCAGGTTAGGGTTTAGGTTTAGGATTATTTGGTAAAAATAATAACAAACTAGCAGGTTAGGGTTTAGGTTTAGGATTATTTGGTAAAAATAATAACAAACTAGCAGGTTAGGGTTTAGGTTTAGGGTTATTTGGTAAAAATAATAACAAACTAGCAGGTTAGGGTTTAGGTTTAGGTTTATTTGGTAAAAATAATAAACTATCAGGTTAGGGATAGGGTTACAGGGGAGAGTTAGGGTTACAGGTTAAGGTTAGGGTTGGGTTATTTGGTAAAAATAATAACTAACAGGACCTCGTGGAAATTCCGCAGTGATTTCTATATCAATCCGTCTAATTTATTGTTAATAATATTACTTATGAAATAATTAATATCAATATTATTAAGAAAAAAATTAGCCTTTATTTTTTTGTAAAAATAATTACTATTGGCAGTTAAATATTCTTTAAATAAATAAAACGAATATGTCTCTTCTCACAAAAATGGTTGTCGGCTATATATTCTTCAAATCAATAAAAAGAATGTCACTTTTTGAAAAGTATTTATTCAAAATTGTACTGTTTTAGGCGATCGGACGACATAATTTTATTTTTGAAGTGTTTACCTTACCAACATCGGATTAATCACCAATCACCACGTTTGCTGATCGGATAGTCTCATTTCTTTTTAATGTGTGAAAGGTGATGACGTAAGTACAAAAATGAAACGCCTTAGCGTATTGTTAATATTCCGAAATAGTTCTTTCTTCATGCCAACTAGTTCTTCCATGTTTATATAGTCGAAGTTGTTGTGTTGTGGGGCGAGATGAGTGCATTCAATCGGAAAGTATTTCACAGAACTGAGCGTTTGGGATGCTGCACATTTCTGGCTCATCTTGTTTCACTCAAAAGGAATGCATGTTAAATCGAAACAAAAACTAAAGAACGGATGCAATCTAAGACGCCGTGTTTAACGATGAAAATTCTATTTCAAACCAAAGCGTGGTCGATTAAGTGTGAGGATGAATGTAAAAATGTAAAATTAATATGTAGTAAGAATGGTGGCATACGAACACGAAAATTAGATAATTTTAATTATCAATCTTCCTCAAAAAATACGAACACGAAAATTAGATAATTTTAATTATCAATCTTCCTCAAAAAAATACGAACACGAAAATTAGATAATTTTAATTATCAATCTTCCTCAAAAAAATACGAACACGAAAATTAGATAATTTTAATTATCAATCTTCCTCAAAAAAATACGAACACGAAAATTAGATAATTTTAATTATCATTCGGAAGTACACTGAGATATTGTTCAAATTCAGATACAAAGAAAAATCGACAATTAACGGAAGCAATGATAGGATAAACAGAGAAAGATTGCTGTTATTGCTGAGGTTTTTTTTCGTCTAAACTATTTTCCCTATTATGGCATAAGTCCTGTCTACCCTACTATTTCATACATAGTGTGATAGCAATTCTATAAAACAACAAAACCTGATTGTCTATTTTTTTGTTATTTTTGATTATTTACTTATAGCAGACATTTACTGTGAAAATTGTAATTGACTGATTAATGAGAATAGATCGATTCTTACCTTACATCACTTGAATCTGTACATTACGTAATGAATATGCTATTTCAAACTTAAGTGTGACAGACCAAGAAACAGATCTTGATCTCCGATCTTTTTAACCTCCGATCTTTTTAACCTCTGATCTTACTACAGGCGATAATGACTAAGAATACGCGGCCATAGCTGACGGAATGAGAACAATCAACCCTCGTGGATTAAAGTAAGAGTTTAGTTTTAAATTCAACACAGGTTCCTGTGTTTGACTAGAAGTTTCCCCAAGTTCGAAAAGAGGCACCTTAAGAAGGTTGGAGATTATATCAGCCGTAAAGTTGGGAATGCAACAAATAAGATGAGTATCGTCATCCGTAGGATCCTAAAAATCCAAATTATCAAAAAAATCCAAATCATCAAAAAAATCCAAATTATCAAAAAAGATCCAAATTATCAAAAAAAATCCAAATCATCAAAAAAAATCCAAATCATCAAAAAAAATCCAAATTATCAAAAAAAATCCAAATCATCAAGAAAATCCAAATCATCAAAAAAAATCCAAATTATCAAAAAAAATCCAAATTATCAAAAAAATCCGGAAAAGAATATTCTGCCCTCCATGACGGTTATTTCATACATAAATCATGAGCATGCTGGCGTGACCTTATTCTGCCGGTCCGAGGTATAGTCCTGCACAGTTCTATGAGGTCCACAAACCCAGGCTTTACCTTCTTGCCATTTGAGAAGGTGTTAGTTTATTGCTAATCGCCTGAGGAGCCCTAGCAGAGAATGCCAACGGGGCTGCCCAAGCATTTTTTGGTCGGTCAAAGTGCTCTTCCTCTTGGGTGCCGGCTTTTCAAATCTCACTTCCCGCCGTTGAGTCACATCTTCCCGCGGGAGATAACATCAACTTTTATTATCCAACATATGTTTTTGCTTTTTGTTCATTTTTAGATGCATCAGTACATCTCGATCAGGGGCGTTTTAACTTGTATTTAAACTCTCACACTTTAGTTTGAAATAGCATTTTCATCACAAACCGTGCAGATTGAATGGACGTATCTTAAGAATGGACGCATCTTAAGAATGGACCGATTCTCATTAAACAGAAAATTACAAGAGTGTTAATACAATTTTATGTTGGGCAAGTAACTTAATGACTTAATGACTTTTTGCGCGCCTTTTTTAAGCATGTAGGTTAAAGATCCTCAAGCTAAACTAGTGATCCAACTTTATCCCCAAATTTCTTTATTATATGATACACGTGTACACATATAGACACATAGTGATACATACATATGTATACACATACAAATACATACCCATACATCCACCTCCTGGAAAGTTTTTGTCTTGAAACTAAAGTCATCTTCATCCCTTGTTCTAATGAGTGATTATCGTTTGTAATTATAACATTGTCACGGTTCATTGATTCTTCTCGGCAAGAAAACAATTACATCATCAAATAGAAATGAAACAGGCAAAATTGCACATGTCTCTTAGAATGTTGTTTTGTTTTCAATTATTTTGTTTTTCTTCAGTGCTTTAAAGAGATTTTGGGTTTATTTAGTTTTTGCTAACTACTAAAACCTATTTGTCTGAACGTCCGTGGGTCATTGTTGACACGGTTATTTCCCTTGGGTGTCAGAACTCTTCAACAACTTTAATCATCTGCCAGGAATCTTTTTAAATGAAGAATCAAACTTTTAAACCTTGATTAATTTGACAACCTTTTTATTTTTGTTTAGTAAACAGGTAGAACTTTTCGCATCCACTGATTTCACAAGTCAATGTAGTTAGCGTTGACATAAACGTTTTGGATAATCCAGGCACAATTAGATGTAATGTAATAATTGGTTATGAGCTTCGATGATGTTAGATTTTAGAAGATTTGTATAAAATAAGATAAAATGTGGAAATTGAATGTTACAAACAAAAGCTTTATTTTTCGCTTTATACTAATGGTTCACCAACTACCAAGGCCAAAAGCAACTCAAGGGTTAGTGAGATTTTCGAATTGGATGATGGAACAGTACTATGAAAGGATTGAGAACTAAGATTAATTCACAGGATGACTCGACAGATATTTGTTTACATTAGACTTGAAAACGACCATGTTGTAGTTTGTAGGGAAACACTCCCGCGATAACGTGATACACAGGTTGGAAGTTCTTGGAAAGAAACTCTGTTCATGGAAGTTCTGTTTGATTTTAGGTACACATAGAAAGAAAGGAGAGTTCTTTGCAGTGTTGGAAGCAAGACGAGTTTTTTCTGAGGTCTGATGGGAGAGACGAGAGCTTGAAGCTGAGTCAAGCATCCACCATGAAAATACTGATTGAGTAGGGTAAGACGAGCAACGTCTCTTCTGTAAGAAAAGGGCTGCAGAGGAGGAGAAAAGATCATCTCCCACTAGATTGTGAAGGCAATTTTGTATTCACTCAAGGCAAGCAAGAGAGCTCTGAGCCACACCTCTGCAAATATGGCAGCAGTACTCGATCCCTGGACCGAATCCGACTCTTCTACAGGTAGAGGATTCGATCACATGTCAGGGACCTTTTTCGTACGTTTGTTTTCTAACGGCTTTTCTCTATATAATTGTTGAGGATAGAACATTATTAAGAGGGAGAATAACAATGTCTATGCACACAAAAGTATTCATTTTTATTGATAACTTTTTAAGACAATAAAGTGCGTGTTTTTTTTTCTTTTTATACTAATTGTTAACCATTTACCAAGGCCAAAAGCTACTCGAGGATAAGGGTTAGTGAGATTTTCAGTTAATTATCTCTCTATCCGGCTCTCTTCGCCTTCAGTTTTCCCACTCCCTCCCACCAATCCTCTCTTTCTCCTCTGCCCAGTCCTCTCTCTTGTTTGAATGTATTGAAAACAATGATAATAATTTTAGTCTAAATAACATGTTTAAAACAATGTTTAAATACATTGTTTTAAACAAAAGAAAAATTAATAAGCTCTTAGACATCTGTCGATTCATTTGTAAATTTACTGACACCAAAAGCCATACACACTTTGTCCAAATTTAAATGATCTTGACGAGCGGCAATCTTGCTCGTCTCTTAATCTAATATATTTAAAACTTTCAAACAACAAATTGGCTTTCGTTCTTCAAATACACACAAGAACTCAGGTGCATTTTCCATCTGCTTAAATGTGCAGCTGCGTTTTACAAAATAAAACAAATAAAAAAACAATATGCAGGTAGTTGGATGAACAAAAGTTTTACTTTAGCAATTTAAAATGGTTACAATCTTTCATTAATTTTAGTGATTACATTTAACCTTTATAGTGATTAGAAAACTTTGGAAGTTGTAGAAATTGTTTGGTACTTTGGATTGGTGATTTGATAAGTTCAATCCGTTAGTGCTATTAAGCATTGTTAAACGTTTCGAAATTGTGATTCTGGTTAACTTTTGGTTTTATCATTATTTACCAATTAAAAATGTTATATTCACAATTACACCAAATCAGTTGATAGAATCAGCACATCAGGTTTATTATAATAAATACAAAACACTTAACCTTTTAATTATAAAAATAATGACTTCATTCCAATCAAGCCATTATAAAAGACGAGCAGGGCTACACGGAATTGCCCGGGTCATCGCCGGTAAAATAGTTTAAACTTCCCACACATGTACTAATATTTAAAAGGTGGGTGTCTAAATATAGGATTATATTTTCCACATAAATAGTTTCTTCCTAAGAACTGCAGGCTTGTGGAACTCCCTTTCTGTTGACTGCTTTCAATTCTACCTATTGCTTTGATTTTTTTCAAGACTAAAGTCAATAGGAATCTCCTATCTTTGCAATAATCATATTTCGTTCTTTTTAGCTCCTTACATCAAGTGGATTTATGCCTTGTCTGGAGCGATTTCCATAAAAATAAAATTTAAAAAAAAAATTTAAAGTTTCGTGAGAGAATGGAAAATTCCATTATAAGTAAAAGTAAAACGGGAAAATTCCATTATAAGTAAAAGTAAAACGGGAAAATTCCATTATAAGTAACATTAAAACGAGAAAATTCCATTATAAGTAACATTAAAACGGGAAAATTCCATTATAAGTAACATTAAAACGGGAAAATTCCATTATAAGTAACATTAAAACGGGAAAATTCCATTATAAGTAACATTAAAACGGGAAAATTCCATTATAAGTAAAAGTAAAACGGGAAAATTCCATTATAAGTAAAAGTAAAACGGGAAAATTCCATTATAAGTAACATTAAAACGGGAAAATTCCATTATAAGTAAAAGTAAAACGGGAAAATTCCATTATAAGTAAAAGTAAAACGGGAAAATTCTAGGGTTCTTTCTTTCATATTGTGCATATTTGCAGCTACGAGGGGAGAGAGAAAGACGGAAACTTCGGCTGCCACATCACCACAGAAACACGAGCAGCTGATTCTGTCGACAAAGTAAACAGACTGTGGTGATTGAAGAACACTCTTGCTATGCTCAGTCACGTTACTTTTTGAAAACATCGTTCTCATGGACTGCCTGTCTCTTTCTCATTCATGTTCAAACTTTGGCAACTGACAAAAATAAAATAAAAACAAAAAAAAATAATGTCATAAGCAGTTTACTCCTTTGACATAGTTTCAGTGTTCTTTTTCGGACATTTACTAGTAAAAATATAAATACATTTTTCTGATCCTTATGTACTAATTTAGTCCATGATAATCCAAAATGAATGAATATTAGAGTAATCATTCACATACACTTACATGAACCCCGGACTGTGTATCTTTGGTGGTTTCTGAGTTTTTGACGGACGGAAGGGCACACACACATACGACTTTCCTGTATATACCAGATTAATATAGTTTAGTCCACGTGGAAATTGTATTCTATGAATAAAAATAAATTTTAAATTTCTTCTATTGATATAATACCATCACTATCATGTAGACTAACATTTCATTTATCAGACTTGAGCGCTATAAGCCAACATATTGATAATATTCACAAAAAGCATAAATTAGATAGCTTGTTATAAACAATACTAAAATTATTATCAAATCCTCGTGTATTAAATGATTAACAAAGTAATTTATATCAAACTAAAAAAAACTTTCCATCAACAAAATTATATTTTCGGTTTTTGCACTCTTGAAAATTTATAATGAACCATAATACTTTCAGACTTTGTGATCATTACTTGAGTCATTGCGTCTCTGTTTTTTTTTGTAAAAATATATATTTCCTTTGTATGATCAGACTGTTTATTCTTATTCCTTCTATTTCTATGTTTTCTTTCCACAATTTTATTGGCAAGAATATATTTTATTTCGTTTTAATTTCCTTCTGAAAATACTTATTCCAGAAATGAATAATTTTAGAGTGAATATCTTTTCTCTACTCACTGAATATTTTTGTGCATTAAAGAGAAGTAATATAAAGTCATTTTTCTTGACTTAAGAAAAAAATAATATCTAAAACACGTTATCTTTTTTAACATAAAGCAAATATGTCTGTGAGAGGTGCATATGTCTGTGTGGGGGCGGTGTATATGTCTGTGTGGGGGCGGTGTATATGTCTGTGGGGGTGTATATGTCTGTGTGGGGGTGTATATGTCTGTGTGGGGGGTGTATATGTCTGTGTGGGGGGTGTATATGTCTGTATGGGGGGTGTATATGTCTGTGTGGGGGGTGTATATGTCTGTATGGGGGGTATATATGTCTGTGTGTGTGGGGGGTGTGTGTATATGTCTGTGGGGGGTGTATATGTCTATGTGTGGGGGGTGTATATGTCTATGTGTGGGGGGTGTATATGTCTGTGTGTGTGTGGGGGGGGTGTATATGTCTGTGTGTGGGGGGGGTGTATATGTCTGTGTGTGTGGGGGGGTGTATATGTCTGTGGGGGGGTGTATATGTCTGTGTGGGGGGGTGTATATGTCTGTGTGGGGGGGGTGTATATGTCTGTGTGGGGGGGGTGTATATGTCTGTGTGGGGGGATGTATATGTCTGTGTGGGGGATGTATATGTCTGTGTGGGGGGATGTATATGTCTGTGGAGGGGGTGTATATGTCTGTGTGCGGGTGTATATGTCTGTGGGGGGTGTATATGTCTGTGGGGGGGTGTATATGTCTGTTTGTCTGTCTACGCATCAGTTGTCAATATCTGATCTCCAAGTGAAACCAATGACATGTTTGTAATCAGCATTATCCGGCAGATATTATAGCCTGGTGTTAAATGATTCAAAGTTTTTTTTGAAAATGATTGGATTATTTTTACAACGGCATATCAACCGTTACAGTAATTTAATGCTGGGAACCATTTTTCTAAACAAATAAGAGTATTTATTTACCTCGTCTCCAGGAGGTTAGGCACAAGGCCAGTTTTATCTTACTCCCACATGGTAAGATGTGACCCAAGGTCGCGTCGGAAAAGTGGGACTTGAAAAGCCAGCGCCCGAGAAGGTGAGCACTCTGGTCATTAAAAATTGCCTGGGCAGCCCCGTAGGCATTCCCTGGTAGGTCTATGGGGTGCAGTATCCATCGGAACAGATACTACACTTTGATCTTGGCCAAAAGGCCAAGAAGACCAATAAGACCAATAAGAGTAGCTGTACTATTTAATCCATAGAACTTTGGAATATATAAACCCACGCTAATGTAAATCGATTAACGTATGTGATATCGGTTAGGCTTATCTCTTTCTTCTCTGCTTGTTGATTTGATGTCAAAATGATATGTTTAAATAGTAATTAGGGAATCGGTTAGAAATAAAAGTGAAATTCACTTCCGTTCGTTCAACAACATCCGGCTTTGTTATTAAACAGAGGTGTCGACCTGCAAAAGGGGGTAACGACGAGACCCGCTCCTTTCCCAAGTCCTATGAATTATGTTCAACATGTGTCATACCCAGGCAAAGCTGATTACATCTGCTAGTTTTTATATAAAAGTTAGAAATATATATAGCATATACACATACCTATGTATAGGAGGCATTACTATAACTAATAAATCGATCATTATGAATTTTGGAACAGATGCTAGGCAGAAGGGTTGGTAATGTGGGATATATTTAGTTTAATTTAGTTTTGTGACAAAGGAGCAAAGAGGAGGTGGAAGCCCTTCGTGAAAATTATGATACCTCCGATTTTTGTGAAAGTTTTACTATAGATATCAATTAATAAATACTAGCGAAACCCGTGTAAATTACACGAAATGTTGTTTTCAATACTAATTATCTTGTTCCTAACCTACACATGTTTGAATAAAATATGATAAGATTTGACTTGTATATTTATTTTTTAAAATGAACAATACATGAAACAATTTACAAAACTTCTTTATATACAATATTTCTAGTGAAGGTAATATTTCGACGACTAAACCTTACTTTGTAAATGCTTTAGATTAAATGAAATTTGGCTCCAATTACTGAGTAGCATACAAAGATTCGGAAGGTCGTTACTTTTGATGTAAGCGTGACACACAAAATAACACACACGCTATCGTATTAATACGTGTCTTCCCGGTCGCCCCCTCCTTATCTCCCTTCCCCCCCCCCCATTCAATGTAGAAAAAAACTCTTAGAGATTGGTTAGGATCGAACTATATACCAGTCGGGCCGTGTCAAAATACAACGTCACTAACCGTTGCGCCAAAGAGAAATACTTGAAAATATTACGAAAATTAGGTAACTTGAATGCTTTTCCAAATCTAGGTGCGGCACGCATGCGCAGAGCTTTTGCTGTAAACGTGACACACAAACACAAACGCTATCGTATTAATATAGAGATCCCCTAAATTGCAGTTTCTATAGAGTATTTTAAAGGGGTTTTAAAGTGCATAATATGGGCACAATCCCCATTTGAAAATTAAAATATTTCAGATTTGCATTGAATTTGATCCATAGTCGTTAAACACCAATTAAGCATTCCCTGTATTAAATTGTTTTAGAGACCCCTTAAGTTTAAGCCTTAAATTTTAGACATTTTCTAGAATCAAAATCATGTAATGGATTTCGATCAAAATTGGAATAAGGATTCTAGGCATAAGTTTTAGTATTATATTTTGATTTTAATCTTCGTACAGGGACATAACAGTCGTGCAAAACTGTATTGTTTGAGGAATTCATTTTACCCGTTCTGGGACCTGTGTTCTAGTTATATATAATATGATATATATATATATAGTCATCCACATACAGACTGTTTCACTGTTTCACAGCTCATCAGTGTGGCTAGACCAGTTAGTGTCTCAAGCCGGGATCGAAACGCAACCGTCGAGCTGACAGTCGGTGATGCTACGCCATCATGCGACACTGACTGAATGTAAGAAATATCTCAATGTAACGAAATGTAAACATTGCAATTGCCTGAGCTCGAATCAGTTTTTACCTAATGAGCATTGTCTTAAAGCTAATGGCCGTTGACGATACCCTTACAAAAATAAGCTCTACCCGGAGGGAGCTTTTTATATATATATATATATATATATATTCTCTACTTTGCTTCATTTTACTTGAGTAGAAATTCTCAGAAATCAAGGGACCCCTTTCTGGGGTTAACACTTGATCTCTATATGAGATACATAGATATTCGAATATTCTATTAAAGTTCTTCCTTTTTTTTCGCAAACGTTGAGTTAGTAAAGAAGTTAACATTAATTGTTCTGTTCCAATTGACCAGTTAACTATGTTATAGTATATCTTTCTTGTGGTCTATTGGTCTTACCGGATTCCAGGACAAGAATTCACCTAGTCTGGTGGAGTATCCAGCTAAGTGTTTTTACTTGAAGTAACATCACTAGGAAAAGGTGCACTATTCCTCGTATGAGCAAGTGTATAGCCGTGTTGAGGGCATCTTATTTGTGCTTCGAATACTATGTTATTTTGAATATTTGGTCAGGGTTTACTTGTAAGGTGAAGTATCCTCATGTCAGGTTGGCCTGACAAACCCTTGTACAGAGAGACTGAAGACACTCGAGGATGGTGTCTAGTAAGTAATTCAAACTCCATTTTATATATATATATATATATATATATATATATATATATATCTGTATGTGTGCCAAAAAGTGGAGTGTGAAATAAACTGTCATTCAACTAAAATATAAAATTTAATTTTAGCTGATGTGAAGATCAACTTCATTACATGATGGCAACGGTGTCAACACAATGGTAATCGACATCCTAGTCCCAATCAATATCATATTCACTCTTATTTACACTGTTGGGATTCCATTTTATTTATAGACAAATATACACTTTCTCTCTCTCTATATATATATATATATATAAATATATATATGAGAGAGAGAGAGAAAGAGATAGATATATAAATAGAGAGGGAGATTTCTTTTAAAAATAAAATGGCCTTATTGTCATAGAATTAAACATTTATTTAACATATAAAGGTAGAAGAGGTTGATGTGGTTGTCATTGTTATATTTATCTACCTCCCACAAGGCAAGATGTGACACAAGGTCGGGAAAATGGGATTAGATAAGCCAGCGCTCGAGAGGTGAGCACTCTGGCCATTTAAAAATTGCCTGGGCAGCCCCGTCGGCATTCTCTGTTAGGGGCGCCTCAGACAGTAAGCAATAAACTTACTCCTCCCCAAAAAGGGGAGGCGAAGCCTGGGAAGGTGCACCTCCTAGAACTGCACAGGACCAGACAACCCCCAATAGACCGGCGTAAATCCAGACCCAAAGGCCCGGACAATACCGGTTTATTAGGGTAAAAATGTCATTGTTTTATTTACTCCTCCCCAGGAGTTAGGCACAAGGCCAGTTTTATCTTACTCCCACAAGTAAGATGTGACCCAAGATCGGGTCGAGAAAGTGGGGTTTGAAAAGCCAGCGCTCGAGAGGTGAGCACTCTGGTCATTTAAAAATTGCCTGGGCAGCCCCGTCGGCATTCCCCGGTAGGGGCGCCTCAGACAGTAAGCAATAAACTTACTCCTCCCCAAAGCCTGGGAGGGTGGACCTCCTAGAACTGCACAGGACAGGCGTGCAGTATCCATCGGAACAGATACTACACTTTGATCTTAGCCAAAAGGCCAAGAAGACGTTTATTTACTCCTCGCGGAGTTAGGCACAAGGCCAGTTTTATCTTACTCCCACAAGTAAGATGTGACCCAAGATCGGGTCGAGCAAGTGGGGTTAAAAGCCAGCGCTCGAGAGGTGAGCACTCTGGCCATTTAAAAATTGCCTGGGCAGCCCCGTCGGCATTCCCCGGTAGGGGCGCCTCAGACAGTAAGCAATAAACTTACTCCTCCCCAAAGAGGGGAGGCGAAGCCTGGGAGGGTGGACCTCCTAGAACTGCACAGGACAGGCGTGCAGTATCCATCGGAACAGATACTACACTTTGATCTTAGCCAAAAGGCCGAGTGTGTAGATAATTTATAGAAGACGTTTATTTACTCCTCGCGGAGTTAGGCACAAGGCCAGTTTTATCTTACTCCCACAAGTAAGATGTGACCCAAGATCGGGTCGAGCAAGTGGGGTTAAAAGCCAGCGCTCGAGAGGTGAGCACTCTGGCCATTTAAAAATTGCCTGGGCAGCCCCGTCGGCATTCCCCGGTAGGGGCGCCTCAGACAGTAAGCAATAAACTTACTCCTCCCCAAAGAGGGGAGGCGAAGCCTGGGAGGGTGGACCTCCTAGAACTGCACAGGACAGGCGTGCAGTATCCATCGGAACAGATACTACACTTTGATCTTAGCCAAAAGGCCGATTTATTTAGGCAGGTGAGTTCCTTCGGACAACCCTCATCTTTATCTACAGATGAAGATTTTACAAACCTTGGGAACTCACCAGACCTTAGGCATAGTGCCCGTTATGTAGGTGGAGGGGGGGTCGGGGATAAGTGAGACAAGCTGTTCAATGTTTTTTATTTCACAAAATTTTACAAACAACATAAAAAAGAACATTTGCTGACTCCAAACTAGATTCTTGCACCAAAATACCGCATTCACTCTGTGGGTTGATCCCTACTTACAATATCCCCAAAAAACATCGATGTAAAAAAGAATTATCGTGGGAGTGGGAAAAAATATTAAAAACACCCAAAAAGAAAGAAAAATAAAGAACGAAATAAAATGGTAAAAAAGTTAGTATGGCCCGGCTTTCCCTCATGACTAAGTGTTAGACCGCCCACTGTTTTCCGGCACGAGACCGAAAACAAGCGGGTCGGTCACTAAGTGGGAGTGGGAACTTTAAGAGAGGAGTGTTCAAAAAATAAATTCATCGGGAATGGGATCATGGGGTGGATGGCGTCTTCCAAGATAGTAATGCCAAGGGTTTCAAAAGACCGGGGACAAAATAAAACAGTGGAAGTGGGAATCTCTGGAAGCTCTCTAGTGCCGGCAAAAATAAAATAGGGACAGGATAACTTTCATTCCTACTAGTTTAAGAGGTTACCAGTTTTTTGAAATAAATCCAAAAAACTCTACAGGGGTGGGTTCCGTAGAACCCAGTACCGCGTGTGCCATAACTATGGAGGGAACACGAACTCAAACTTGGCGCCTCGTCGGATGCACAAACTAGTGTCATGCACCCATCTCCTATCGAAATCCATGCGATGTAATCGTTTCCAATCGCATCTGATCTTCACTTTAAGTTGGTGTTTAAAGTAAACTACCAGATCCCGATCCGAAACAGATCCAACCCCATGAACCTCATTAAGACGTGTAACCCACGTCACTAGTCTTGCTACGGCTAGAATGGCTAGAAACACCATTCGTTTCTCCCCAGACCACGGCGGTGCTGCGTTGTTGATGACAGATGCTACATCCAGGACCATCGGCTGCTCGGCGTCGATGCGGGCCGTCACCTCCCTGACGTATCCCCAGAGATGTCGAAGTTTGCTGCAGGTGAAGAAGGCGTGCTCGGCCGTTTCTTCTTCGTTGTCTTCACAGCGCGGGCATAAGGGGACGTCCCTTAAACCATCTCTGCATAATCTGCCATAGAGGGGCAGTGCGTTCCGAACCAGTCGCCAGGTCAGAGAATACTCAGAATTGTTGAGATAACTCTGGCCTGGCGCCCAATTCCACTGGGAGTGGGCCTCCTCCCTCGACAATCCAAGCCGCTCCTCAAGTGGGTCCGAAGCGGTACCCTCCACTAGATCCCGATATAGTCTCTTCCTAGACCGGGCAAGGTTACTGGACCCCGGCAACGCTCTAAGCGCGGCCCGGCATTCGGCGAAGAACAAGGGCTCCCTTCTCGGCCTACGTCGTCCTTCGACCGAGAGGTCGGGTATGAGGTTGGGAAAGGCGCTCCCGACCGCAGGGACCCACGGAGTGTCTTCCATCAAAGTCCGACTCAGGAAAGCCAGTCTCTCGGCATGTCGATGACTTGCCAAGTCAGGCATCCCCAAGCCTCCCACACTCGGAACTTGAGTACAGACCTGTCTGCGGACATACGCTTTCCGGCCCTTCCAAAGAAGCGAGAAGAGTAAGCGCGTGAAAGCGATAAGGCGGGCCGCAGGCAGTGGTAGTACAGACAGCCGGTAAAGGATGAGAGGAAAGACGTAAGTGGCGCACGCCTCCGCTCTGCCCTTTAAGGAAAGCTTCCTTCGAATCCAAGCCCGGACCGACGATTCGACCTTTGTCTGTACTTCCGACCAGTTCTTTTCCAGCTGGAGGCCCGGCCCGAACCACACGCCGAGGATTCGAACCGGGCCATCCGACCAGCTGAAGTCACCTGGAAGAGCGGTCTCTCCGCTCCAGGCACCCAACCGCAGGCCGTTCGACTTGCTGCGGTTAACTATGGCCCCTGTCACTTCTTCGTACCGAGCGAGCGCCTTAATCACCGTTCGAATGTCAGTACGGCTCGACACGAAAACGGTGACATCATCGGCAAACGCGGAAACCCTGACTCGCGCTTTGCGAGGAGGGATAGCGATCCCGCGCAGGACTGGTGTTGTCGCCTCATCCCTTAATTTGCGAAGGAAGGGTTCCAACGCCAGGATGTAGAGTAGGGGCGACAGCGGACAACCCTGACGTACCGACCGAGAAACAACGAACGATTCCGACCTCTTTCCATTGACTTGCACCACTGCCGTCGGCGAGTCATACAGAATAGAGATCCACCTGCGGAAGTCCGGACCAAAACCGGCAGCCGCTAAAACAGCTTTCAGGAAACCATGGTCGACCCTATCGAAAGCCTTGGACTGATCTAAATTGATCAGCGCGGCTTCAGCGTCGTCTTCTGTCCCCTCTATGATCATGCGAATCAAATGCAAGTTGTTCTGAATCGACCTCCCCTTCACAGCAAAGTTCTGCTCAGGCTTGATCAAATCACCGATAACAACCTGCAGGCGGTTCGCAAGAACGCGGGCCAAAATCTTAGCCAAAAGGCCGAGTGTGTAGATAATTTATAGAAGACGATTACAATGCAATGATGGATTGGCTATAAGCAGAGTTGAAAGCAAGACAGGACAAATGCGAAAGTGAAATGAGTTTTTCTTTTTATTATGATTTTTTTTACCTACAAATCTTACTTGCATTTAGCGAAAGTTATCGAGATTTTAAATGTTGAACCTAAATAGCATTTAAGCTGATATATGAAACTTCGATTCTGGCTTGCAATTTTTCATGTTTTATTGTTGTTTTTTTGTTATTGGCAACGAAATATGTTGTACTGCCCGGACATCTAGGAAAATAAACATATCTTTCAATTATGAAAAAAAAAAAAAATCGTCAAGGGAATTAATTTGTATTTCTTTTATTATTAAATATAAAAACGTTGCCTCCCTCACAACTACAATCTTATTTTATTTTTCTGTAGAGGAAAAAAAAAATAAAAACAAACATGATTTAACTGGATCCCGGGAAGTGCCGACTGGGTACGACTAGTATTTTTATAATTTTTTTTAATAATTCATCAAAATTGGAAATAAAGTTAAACGGCTAAAATCGATTCTTTTACTGTCACATGAAAAGAACGCGGAGAGAAATTATTAGCGTTTTTCATTAAAGCGAATGTTTTATTCCGTTTTCCAATTGATAGACAAAAAACACACAGAAAAATATCTAATAGGAATAACAGACAATTCCGAAGAACTTTGCCATCCCCAAAACTACTCTTTTAAAACAGTAAAACTCACCTTTTCAGACAATCTTTTAAAAAAGCTATTATTTTGTTTCGTATACTCAATTCTTACCTACTTACTCTCATATACATTAATGTGTATATATATATATATAAGATAAATGAAGGAAGAGAGATAAAGATGTACGAATGACAAATCTCTTTCAACTTCGATTGGTCATGGATTGTAAGAGTAGACTCCATATATATACATATATATATATATATGATTATTTTCATTTACACAGACATGTACACAATCTGCGACACTGGCATGTCGATGTTATCGATCAACAGTTACTATAAACTGAGATCTCATCAGGCAGAGCTAGAATCCGATTCTAACTCTTCCTGATGAGATCTCAGTTTATAATAACTGTTGATCGATAACATCGACATGCGAGTGTCGCAGATTTTGTACATGTCTGTGTAAATGAAAATAATCATATATAAAAGCTCTATTTGATATTGAGTACTTTTTATAAACCCGGTTGAAATTCTTTAGATTACTACCCTGTGGATGTTTTACCTGGATTATTATTATATATATATATATCATTTTTTTTTTCACGCATACTTTTACTCTCCATTACTTTATATTTTTTCAAATTTTGAATTTGGCTTTTCCACTGCCAACTTATCCATCTATGTTATTCCTCTGATGATAAGATTTTAATCTTTGAAAAGCCCTGGCTTAAGGAAAGAAAAATAAACATGTTTTTATCGAGTACACTTTGCATTGAACAACCGAAGTTGAAATAGATTTGTCATTCGTACATCTTCATCTCTCTTCCTTCATTTATCTTTATAATTGCTCTATCTCGTATATTGAGTTTAAACAATTTCAATATGAGTTCTATCCTCTAAAAGTATGCTTTTAGTTTCATATATATATATATATATATATATATATATAATTAGTCATAACATGATAGTTTTTAATTTGATTTTTCTTTATAGCCACATGTTTTTTATCTAAATATTTTTAAATCTCAAAGAGAGAGAACGCAAGAACAAAAAATGGTTGTTTCC
The DNA here is from genome assembly GCA_963556195.1 of Sepiola atlantica. Classification (NCBI taxonomy): domain Eukaryota; kingdom Metazoa; phylum Mollusca; class Cephalopoda; order Sepiida; family Sepiolidae; genus Sepiola; species Sepiola atlantica. Next base: position 10,515,818 of record OY744524.1, on the reverse strand, counting down.
TGAAGCATACAATACAAAACACCTTGTTCATTGAGTGTTATTCTTTGGTACCTGAAGCAGAACAGATTAAGATACTATCAACATCGACATCATCCCTCTCACTCTCTAATTATATAGATAAGTAAGCATAGTAATTCATACAGATGGTGAAGGAGAATGGTGTGCATACATATATATCATAAAGATGGCGAAACGCGTTTCTGTTGACACACACACCTCGAGTGTCTTCGGTCTCTCTGTACAAGGGTTTGTCAGGACAACCTGACATGAGGATACTTACCCCTACAAGTAAACCCTGACCAGATATTCAAAATTACATAGTATCCGCAGCACAAATAAGATTCCCTCATACGAGGAATAGTGCCTCTTCTCCTAGTGATGTTACCTCAAGTAACACCACGTAGCTGGACACTCCACCAGACTAGATAAATTCTTGTCCTGGAATCCGGTAATACCAACAGACCAAAAGAAAGATATACTATGACATACTTGACTGGTCAGTTGGGGAGAGAAGAAATTTATTATTCTTAACTTTTTTACTAACTCAATGTTTGAGAAGAAGAATTTAAATAGAATATTCGGGTATCTAAGTATCTCATATAGAGATCAAGTGTTGGCCCCTTCCTGGGGCTCCTTGATTTCTGAGAACTTCGACTGAAGTAAAATTAAACATTCCGTGAAAATATATATCTCCAAGCAAGCGTTGTTGAAAGTCACGGAGCTTTCTCGTTTGTAAATCTTCTTCGTGAGGTTCTCAAACCGTCGAGCTATCCTTCTGGTTTCAGGTGGAAATCCGTAGAGTATTTCCCCGATTGTTCTTAATTCGGCCATTTTTTTTTCCGAGCGCTTTCGACTTTCTTAGTCGTCTTCAGGATATGTTTTTTTTTTAATAAGACTTCAGTTAATGTTTTATAGGTATCGTTAAGGGCGAATGAAAGAAAAGAGAGGGGGTGTGATTGAGTTCATTTTATTCTATCGTTTGTGTATTTGGTTTTATTGTTTATTTTATCAATTTTTATTTTTATTATTATTTATTCTTATTATTACTATTATTACCATTATTTATTTATTTTTATTACTTGATTTTCATTTAATTATGGAATACTTTTAATATGTTAGTACCTGTGTTGAAAGCTATTTTGTTAATATATATATATATATATATATATTATAATATAAAATGAAGTAATAAAATAAGGTGTCAATCAAATTTTATTAGAATTCAAAGTTCATGCAAAGCATCCTTAAGTCCTTAGCTCATAACTTTGCCGGCCCCTTCAATTTCACGTATTTGGACTGCTGTTTGTATCTTGGAGTAATGTCCTTCCTGATTATGCTTCTCAACTTGTATGACCTGGATGGACTGTATGGATTCAACAAAAGTATGTTTTTGGATTGATATGTTTGATGTTATGTATTTTTATATATTTGTGTATATAATTTTATATATTTTCAAAGCGTAATTTTATTGCCTGTAGTAGTATAACTGCGGTAATGGTCCTCTGAAGAGAAGAATTATCTTTGAAAACTCATGAGCTAAGGACTTAAGGATGCTTTGCATGAACTTTGAATTCTAATAAAATTTGATTGACATCTTATTTTATTACTTCATTTTATATTATAATATTAATGCTCTATCCAGTATATTGAGCTTCAGTTTTTTATCCGGATGTTTCACTAATTATAAGATATTAGTTGACGCTTATATCTTTTGTTGGATTGCTTTATATATATATATATATGTACACACACACACACAAAGCAAACATTATTGAACAAACAGTAATGAAAATATTCTGCCTAGACAGACACACACGCGTTTAAGCAAACATTGTTTAAAAAACAGAATTCCCATGCTTAATTATATTTTTTTTATTTGTTCATTTTTTCTAATGATCTTTTTTGTATTCAAATGTAAAAAAAAAAATAATGTATGTTCCATATGTGTCACGAACGTTTTTTTATTCTTCGTCAAATCATCAGGGGAACAAAGCAAATGGACAAAAGAGCTGAAGAAAAGAGAATTTCAAAAGACAGCAAAGAAACGGGCAGATGAAGTCAGTTAAACGCCAAGAAAACGTTCTCAAACTATTCCAGGAAATTCAAGTTGGTAATGTTTTTCCTTCGCACCACGTATTTTCACATTTCACTTTTATGTTTTTCTTCAAATCAATCATCTTGAGAAAGTCTACGAATAAAGATGAATCGTGAATGAACAAACAGTTTTCGGTTTTCCTTTTTTCATATATATATATATATATATATATATATATGTAACTTCTTTGTAATATAGCAGGAAAAATCCCAGCAGAGTGCTCGATTAATTGAGAATTAAAATTAAAATTTAAGAGCGTAATATTTATTTATTTTGGTACAGAAAAATTTGTACAACATTCGTACCGTTGGTTTCAAGCACAGAAGAACTTAGCCATTACAGTGCAAACACAATCTCTGGGAGGGGGTCCCACAACAAAGCAATTTTATTTATCTTCCTCCCACAAGGTAAGATGTGACACAAGGTCGGGAAAATGTGATTTGAAAAGCCAGCGCCCGAGAAGGTGAGCACTCTGCCCTACAAAAAATGCTTGGGCAGCCCCGTGGACATTCCCTGATAGGGGCGCCTCAGGCAGTAAGTAAAAAAACTTACTCCTCCCCAAAGAGGGGAGGCAAAGCCTGGGAGGGTGGTTCTCCTAGAACTGCACAGGACAAATCCACAGACCGACGGAATCAAGACCCGAAGGCCAAGACAGTACCGGTCTATGGGGTGTCGTATCCATCGGAACATATACCACACTTTGATCTTGGCCAAAAGGTCAAGGTGACATCCGTATCAGCTAAAACAAAATACAATATATCAATATATCATTTATCGAATAAATTCTGAAACTGATTAACATTGTATAATTCTTAGGTTCTTGATAAATAAAAAGAAAGGAACACATTGGTTTGTGTACAAAAAGTAGTTTTCTATTAGGGACCCAATATCATAGATAAGGGATGGACGATGCATGAGCCCCTAATGTCGGCATTGACCCCTGCATTGATAATTACTGAGTGCTACCTAGTGTTACTTAAGGAGTTTTGATCAGATGAATACGTTTTGTGAGAAATGAACACTTCAAATGCCTCGTTAGAATGGCTGATCATCTCACGCTTCTCGCTCACCAAACTTTAATCCTTATGATTTTTATATGTGGGGTTATCCCAAAACAATTCCTGACGATTCCAAAGAAAAAGTGTGTAATGAATAACAGTGTTGAGTAACAATCAGCTCTAAGAGTGACAGTCTTCTGAAGGTTGAAGGTTCAATCCTCATTACGGACTGATTATCGAGCATTTTTTCGTTTTGTTGCATAGCCGTCCCGGAATGGGCCGTGGCAGTTCTCGCTTAAACAACTGGTCATTTTTAACACCAAAAAGGCATATGTTGCATACCTTTAATTTCTCGTACCTTCTCTTCTTCCTCGTCGCGTGGAGGGTGTGTGTCGTCTAGTGGTTGAATTATTTCTTCATTCTTTCTGCCGTGAACCTCGCCGTCCGTTGTGTCTGCAACAAAACCTTTATAACACAAATTCACGAAGCAACAATCTTTTACTTTGATTCTGTTTATTTCAGGCGTCAGTTATCGTCGCCGCTGAAGATGCCTCAACATTGAGGGAGAGACCAAATTACTACTCTATCGTAGTTAATTCCTAGCGTAAGTCCTTAGCCATTCGAGAAGGGGAGGGGGGAAGAAGGAATCTCATGCGTGTATTCTTTTAGGGAATTTAATTCCCCTAATCATTTGAAGACTACATAGAGAAATTGTCTGTTCGGCTTGCTTCCAAAACCCAGACTGGCAAAACTCGGTTATCCACACAAAAGCCTGTGACGTCACAGAGCCCCTATGTGCAGGTGCACCTTGACCCTTGACCTGAGGTCTCGTCAACGTGGTGACCCTGTCAACGTCTATGAGCTCCGACTGTGAGAACCAGTTTATTTTGCACTCAACCGTACGGGTCCACCCGCACTAAATCGCGCAAGCCAAATCAAACGATGCGTCCACTTCAAGATGGGTCCGGCCCCACAGGGCCATTATCCAACAGTATTTCTTTGTTTTAGCTTAGAATGTAAGCAAAGGTAGGATTCGTCGCTTTTCTATAAGTTAATGTGAACTTTGACACTAATTGGATTGCAATTAAAACTTGTGTTTGCTCATTTTTGTTCGTTTGCCTTAGAAAATCGTGAAATCAACACCACGAGAATAATCAACATTTGGAGTTTCTTTCAAATATTCTGATTACGTAAAAGCATGAGATTTTTTAATTGAGAATTTTCGACTAACTCGTCTGATTGGCAAAGTAATTTACTTCATTTGGAAGAGTCGTTTCTTCTCTCATACAGATCCCATCCATATATACGAGACGAATACCCATCCCAGGACGGATAAAATTAATTCCTCCAACAGAACAGTTTTTGCACCACTTTTATGCGTCCTTAACGAAGATTAGAATTAAGATATACTACTAGTAAATCTTATCTCTAGAATCCTTGTTCCAATTCTGATCAAAATCCATCATTTGATTCTAGAAAATGTCTAAAATTTAATACTTTAGCTTAAGGGGTCTTAAAAAATTGAAATTCATGGAATTTTGCTTAATTGTTGTCTAATGACTACGGATCAAATTTAATGCAAATCTGAAATATTTGAATTTTCAAATGAGAGGTTGTGCCCATATTATCCACCGTTAAAACCCTTTAAAATACCCCAAAGAAACTGAAATTTGGAGAATATTTATTAATTAATGTCTAATAACTATTGTAAAAATTTCACAAAAATCGGGGGTATCTGAATTTTCATGAAGAGCTTCCATCCCTTTTACCTCCTTTGCATAAAAATAAATTAAAATAAATATAACCCACATTACGACCCCTTACGCTTAGCAGCTGTGTTCCAAAATTCATCATGATCGGTTAAGACTTTGTGACAAAATCACTTCAGGAATGAATCTTGTCCATACAAATGTATAAACACATACCTAACTTTATATAAATAGGGATATGCTATACATGTATGCTTCGTGTTTTAGACAAATGTGTTTGATATCGGCATTAACACAAAATCTGCAACCCATCGCTTTGTCTATTAGTATTCCTAGGACTTTTAGAAGCACATATTAATGTTTTTTTTTCCAGTGGAGTTGGCTAGAAAAATGTTAATATTTACATTGTAAATCAAAGTATCAAAATCGAGTGCATAACCCTAATTGTGTGATGAAGAGATAATCAAATACGTTAACGTTTGAATTGATTTAATCAATCTATATAAGTATGTGCATGTGTCAATCTGTGGTGACTAAGATTGGCATGAGGAGTTCAAGTTTTGTCACGGGCGCTAGAGTTAACTCCATACTTTTCTTTAAAGTCATTGATGAAATACTCGGGTAAACTAAATTCCAAAGCCTTGATAGAGCAACTAGTCTATGAGAAAGGATACTTTAAAACACTATCCTTGAACATCATCATCATCATCATCATCAACCGGTTTATTTGTTGAATCAGGCCACAATTAATCCTCTGATGAGGGTGGGGCCTGATTGTCTAGTCTCGAAATCTAAGTCTTCCTCTCCACTCCTGTCTTTGGCAAGGCTTGATGGAATCCATACCCATGGCCTTCCTATCACGTTTGACTACGTCCTCCCAAGTCAACTTGGGTCTGCCAGTGGTGATGTTCTCTGCTGCCACATTCAACTGTCGGACTTTAGCAATCCAGCCATCGCTACGCTCAATGTGACCCAACCAACGCAGTCTGTTCTTTCGAATGATGTCCGCAAGGCTTTTCAAGTGGTTAGTAACTCTAGTTGATAAAGAACTATCGTCTATGGAAACCAATTGTATCATTATAACTCTTTACTCCAAGAAAAAATGTAAACACAGACCGTTTATCATAAGTATTTAGACAGACCTGTTGCTTCTGATCGGCGGCGGGGCACCCACCTTAAGCGAGTCAGAGTTACTCCCTACGTTTACCTGTCCGAGGTTTCCATTTTCGACCCGACACTACCTGGTGCGGGTAGCCGTGGCGAGAGGCATCACCAGGCACGAACCTCCCTTTCTGGTCGGCAAAGTATTGCTTCTTACCGGATCTGGGGCCACTGGTGTACGTATCCGTGCGGAGGGGCGTTGTGGGCCTCTGAAAACACTACTTATTTAAAATTCTGTTTTTATATGGCTTATTTAAAAAATTCAGAACATTTCAAATAAAACATTGGGATAAAAAGCAAAGTTCATCTCTCAAACAATATATATATATATATATATATATATATATATATATATATATATATATATATATATATATTGTGAGATCCAACACGATTTGTTGTTGTTGATCACTCTGCGTCGCTTGCTGTGAATACTCGCCGACTTGGTATTTACAAAGTTAAATTCCTCCTAAAATTCTAAACTAATTTCTGGTGGCCAACTGGTAACTCTTTTAACTGCGAATCAGTGGTGATTTGTAATCTGAGTTCGCGCCCGTCGGGAATTAGTTTCCTGAACTGAAGATTGCGTAAGCATGAAACATCGATGTCCGTAGGTTATAAATAATTAATATTTATTTATAAATATCATTGATATATATATATATATATATATATATATATTCAAATTCAGCACGCACATACGTCACAGGACTTAACACAGACCTAGGAGACCTGAATTCCTCGAGATACTTTCACAAGCAATAACAATAAAATCACAAAAATAATATAATCGTCTTGTTTTTAGCACATTAATACCCTGCAGATTTCCTTTTTTCTCTACCACACTAATTCATTCCAGATGAAGAATGCAGTGTGTTTGAAATATTGAATTATCTTAATAATAAACAACTTATTAAAAAACGACATCGTTTAATGCTTCAACCACTACTCATCAGAATATTTCTAGAAGCATACGTGGAATACAAAACTAATTTTTCTATCTCTGTTTCTCATATATATATATATATATATATATATATATGTGTGTGTGTGTACATATATACATATATAGATAGATAGAGAGTGTAATTTAATTTTAAAGAATCAATAACCAGAGTGCTCAATGACTTGTTCAAGAGCATGTATTCAAAAAAATTTCAATTGATACTATTCATTAGTTTTATCTTCCATCGATACCTCTGGTTTCATGGAAACACTGAAAACTCAGTCCGCAGGAGCAAAAGATACCAAATGTAACCGGTTCTTCAGTCGATGTTTTCATCATGTAATAAATATATATATATATATATATATATTTCTCCCCACTCATTTGTTCAGCTCTCTAGTAAGGGAAGTAACGGTTTCCAATTTGAATAAATCATAATTATAAGAAACGTTTCTCGATAGCCAGTAATGTAAAATATATTTTTTAAAAATAACACCTTACTTTGGGGGTGAGCAGGGATGTTGTACGAGTAAGACTCCGGGGTATTGTGCAAGCAGTCTGGTTTCGAATATCAGCATGCAACATTCACCATGTCTAGCCACTCTGGCGCTACGATGCAGCAAAATACCTGTCTGCATGAGATATCTAACAGATATCTTGTCGGATTTCCAAATAGCATTTAAACTGACGAATCAAACTTTTCTTATGACTAGCCAATTTTTTGAAGGAAAATGTTTGAGTGACACCTAAGGGTTAGACGGGACACGAGAATGGAAGTCGATGAAACCACATGACTTCAAGACAGATTTTCTAGCTCTCTTCTGGTGACACTTAAAACAAAGGAGACGTGTCTAAATCGCTCTCATTAATGGGGGGGGGGGCACAATATAGCTAGGTTTTTTGAGACAAGCTATCCGCCTGTCTATTTGTCTGTCTTTAACATATTCACGCAATTAACCCGTGCATCTGTTATTTTTATAAACTTTTTTGTATAAACATCAGCGTCCGAGTGGTTTTGTCAAAAGACGATCCAGAACCTGGGTTCTTTGACAGGTGTATAATGGTTTATACATGCTCAGAAAGCAAAAACATGTAACGCAGCCAAAACGACTGATGATATAGAAACATTTTAAATAATCACTTAAAAATATAAATCAGCGAGGAGGATAATTCATTTTTTTTTTAATGAAGACTATAATACGTGTTGTCTACCTTAAAACTAAAATTTTGTTTCTCTTAAATAAAAATTGAAAACTGAAATGACTTCATTGCATCCTGGGCAATAGTTTAATAAAGTTAAATGATCTGTTACCCCATATCTAGCAACATTATATAGATTTTTGCTTAACTTGTTTTATGCAATAGGGTAGAAATATATATGCATATATACAGGGTGGCCAAGAAGTCATTGATGGATCACCTAGGTATTTCTAATTTGAATAGATTATTTATGTTTCATCGTACCTTAATGGCATTTTAATATATAACGAAGACAATGGAGATTTGTTAGCAAAAAACGAACAAAAATGAAAAAGAATTTATTTATGAAAAATAAAATCTTTTAAATGGTTTCCATTTTCAGCTTCACAAATTCGTGCCCTTTCCAAAACATTATCCATGACGGATTGAAGGATCACTTGATTACGATGTTCCCCTCTAATACCTGCAAAGTTTCAGGTTTGTTGATGTAAACTTCTTCGTTGAGATACCATCCACAAAAACAAAGTCAGGGATAGTCAAGTTTAAGGGACATGAAGGCCAGTTGACATTGCTAACTTTTTCATTTTTTTTTTTTGCATTGTTTTCGTCATATATTAAAATTCTATTAACGTACCATAAAAAATAAAGACTCTATTGAAGTTAAAAAGCTCTTAATGACTTCTTGGCCGTCATATATATATATATATATATATTTTTTTTTTATTTGGTTAATTTAATTTTAGCTCATAATTTCACGTTAGTACTTACTCGCTTCCGACTGAAGCAAGATGGGGTACAAAGCTGAAACAGCTTCCCAGAGAAGGCACTCTGCTCAGGTACAAAAATAGCAGAGAATGGACCTGTCGGCATTCTCTGGCAATAAACTAACCTATGGAGTATTGTTGCCACATCTGGGCTGGTGCATCATCTACTAGTCTCTCCCTCCTTGACAAGGTCCAAAAAAAGTGTCGCCAACCTAATAGGTCCCTCACTGTCAACCAAGCTCCAGTCCCTGTCCCATCGCCGCAATGTAGCATCCTTGTCCTTATTTTACAAATACTTCAATGGATTATGCTCCGATGAATTGGCTACTCTGGTGCCCCCTCGACGTAAATTCACTAGACTAACTCGACAATCAACTAAATCTCATTCATTCACTGTGGAGGTCCCCAGATGCCGGAGAGCCTTCTACCCAAATAGCTTCTCTCCTCGTGCTGCTGGCCTCTGGAACTCCCTCCATGCCCCCTGTTTCCCCGACAATACCGACATGCAGAAATTTAAAACTAATGTAAACAGACATCTCGCTGCGCAGATCCTAATTTAGGTTGTACCCCCCACCCCAAACCTTTTCCCTTTTTTTATCAATAGCCCCTTACGTCTACAGTGGCGGCCTGCCTTGTTTGGGGTGAACTATGTTAAAAAAAAAACTTTAAAAAAAACCCGTCCTCTCGAATTGCAAGTTAAACATCCCTTGTTTAATTTTGGTTATTCGGACTACATTTCTCATCTTTCTCATCACAACGTTTCGGCCGTTGTAACCTCCGGCCTTCTCAGGTGTATCTCTTCGAACTCGGGAATATTTCTGTCGAAATTAAACATCCCTTTAAACATGATTCGGACTACTGTTCTCATCTTGAATGTTATTCTCACGTTTCGATCAATGTAACTTCCGAACTTCTTTCGGTGCGTCTTATCGAACTTGGGAATCTTTGTGTTGGACTTTGGAATCTATATGGAATTTTGAACTGGACCATATCTTTGAAATCTATATGGAATTTTGAACTGGACCATATCTTTGAAATCTATATGGAATTTTGAACTGAACCATATCTTTGAAATCTATATGGAATTTGGAACTGAACCATATCTTTAGAATCTATATGGAATTTTAAACTGAACCATATCTTTGGAATCTATATGGAATTTGGAACTGAACCATATCTTTGGAATCTATATGGAATTTTAAACTGAACCATATCTTTGGAATCTATATGGAATTTGGAACTGAACCATATCTTTGGAATCTATATGGAATTTGGAACTGAACCATATCTTTGGAATCTATATGGAATTTTAAACTGAACCATATCTTTGGAATCTATATGGAATTTGGAACTGAACCATATCTTTGGAATCTATATGGAATTTGGAACTGAACCATATCTACGGGGAGGGATAGTTTGCTCTCTTTTCGTCAGCAATGACTGGGTAGAAATTTTAAGTAATTATTATATTCTTAGTATCGCCTGCATTGAGGATTGAACACTCAACTCCCAGAAGACTCACTTATAACTGTTTATAACTTAGCACTTTTATCCATTGCGCCAAAGAGGTTACATTGGCCGAAACATTGTGAAAATAACATCCAGGATGAGAGTAGTAGTCTGAATGATCCAAATAATAAAAAGTATCAATTCTCATCTCAAAAATTCCAAAACAAGCATTCCTTGATTCAAATACAAGATCAATTGAAAATATATTTCCCACTTAAACCTACAAAATATATAACCCCCCCCCCCCCCAAAAAAAAAACATTTTAAAAAAATGTTTCTATCAAATGTTTTGTGTACTTAATAGAAAATGGTTAAATCCTAATTCAGTTGAGAATAAAATGAAATTAACTGCAGGATTTGACAAGTATTTCTGAAGTTTTCTATTTGTACACTTTGATCTCGAGTAGCAGAAATATGGCCGAACATTGCAGTTCAGCGCATAATATTTCTTTCGGATTTTAATAGTCGAGATTCCTTATATGCATTCTGAAAATGTTTACAAACACAGCAAAAATGAAAATGGAAGAGTCAAAAAGCAGAAACAGGCAAATAAAGAAAGTTCGTCATAAATGCAGCGAAGAATCATTTTTACTGGACATCAAAGCAAATCTTCCTTTAAATAAAAGCAAATAACCTGTAAAAAAAGGTGAGAAACAAAATTACTACGTTTATATCTACAAATCCATCTTATTGGCAGATGCTCGAGGATCTACTTAAAACATATGTAGTGGTCTTTACATAAAATCCACTACAATTGCTGATATCAATGAATACGAACAAAACGAAAATGAGGAAAATGCTATAAAGGAAAATAAAACAAAGATGGATGCCAAGAAAAGTCCACTGAAGAGTTCCAAGGATCTCCATGATTTCCCTTGTAGTTTCTTCCGTTCTTTGTTCTTGAAACTAAATATAAAATCTGAAAGTTCTCTCCACCCTAACATTTATATTTTGAGAAACTCTTAGAATTATATGCAGAATCTTTTTTGAAATTCAAAAAAAAAAAAAAATGATAATCAAACCGGAAGAAATAGTTGGAATTAAAATCTAAGCTTTTAACTATTCCCCTTATCAGATAAACTGGAGAGAAAAAAATCTTAAAATGCCAGTACATTGGCAAAGTAAGAAACAGAAGGACATGTCTTTTCTAATACATGTATATTGAAATATTTAAACATAAAACTTAAAACAAATGCAGAAAATAAAAATTAAATCTACCATGGATTAAGCGTTACTTGCTCCGATAACCTTTTTGTCTTACTTCAGTTTCCAAACGTGCATATCTGAATAAAAATCAATTTAAAACAGCCATTATTTTTAAATATTTTCTTTTGGAATTAGACTGTATATTTTTCTTTCTTTCTTTTGTTCATCTGATATTTTAAATTCCTTTTTTGAAAAGATTTGTTTGTTTTTTTAAATTGGACATCTTGTGCTTATGACTTTTTTTTTAAAGCGACCATTAGCTCACGCATAGAGTATTGTTGCCACATCTGGGCGGGTGCACCAACCACTAGCCTCTCCCTCTTGGACAGGGTGCAAAAAAGAGTCTCTAACCTAATATGTCTCGCACAGTCTGCCAATCTCCAGCCCCTGTCACGTCGCTGTAGTGTTGCATACCTAATTCTCAGTAGCCCCTTACGTCTATAGTGGCAGCCTGCCTTGTTTGGGGTGAACTATGTTAAAAATAAAAAATAAAAAAAAATAAAACTCCTAAACTAATTAACCGATCATTATTAATTTTTGAACACAGCTGCTAGGCGTGTGGAGTCCAAATGATGCCTTTATATAGTTAGATTTGGTTTTATGCAAAGGCGATACAAATGGGGTGGAAGCCCGTCATGAAAATTCAGATACCTCCGATTTTTTGTGAAATTTAACAATAGGTATTAAACATCAAATCTCAAATCTCAGTTTCTTTGGAGTATTTCAAAGGCGTTTTAGGGGGCATAATATGGGAACAACCACTCATTTGAAAATTAAAATATTTCAGATTTGCATTGAATTTGATCTATAGTCATTAGGCAACAATTAAAAAAAATTCTCTCAATTTCAATTTCTTTTTAAGACCCCTTAAGCTTGACGCTTAAATTTTAGACAATTTCTAGAATCAAAATCATGTAATGGATTTTGATCAAAATTAGAATAAGGATTGTAGGCATATGGTTTAGTATCGTGTTATCTTGATTTTAAATCACTGTAAATGGACATAAATGTAGTGCAGAAGGAATTTTACCTGCACAAGGACAGGTATTCTTCTAGTTTGATATAAATCTCATCTTGTAAAATCATCAAAGTCAAGAGAACTTCAGCTAATTGCATGTAATTAGAGCTGTATTGGCTAAATTTTCTATACGGTCATTAAGTACATTTATTTACTTGTTCAATCGATGGCTGAGAAAAGTGTCACGTACTTACTAAAGAAAAAGAAAAAAAGTTAATATGAATTAAGGTTTAAAACTTTAATCATCTGCCAGGAATCTTTTTAAATGAAGAATTCAAGTTGGTGAATAAAGAGTTCTGAAACCCAAGGGAAATAACTGTGTCAACAACGGATGTTCAGACAAATATGTTTTAGTATTAAACAAAATCCAAAATCTCTTTAAAGCATTGAACAAGGACAAAAAATATAATTGAACATAAAATAAAATTCTAAGTGACCTGTGCAGTTTTGCTTCTTTTATTTCTATTTCATGATGGAATGGTTTTTCTTGCCAAGAAGAATCCATGGACCGTGAAAATGTTTGTCGTGTTATAATTACAAATGACGATTACTCATTAGAACAAGGGATGAAAATGACTTCAGTTTCAAGACAAAAACTTTCCAAGAAGTATATGCCTGTATACTGTGTGTGTGTGTGTATATATATATATATAATTTTTTTTTTTATTATAGGCGTTCAATTATTTGTGCAATGGAATATATATATATATATATATATATATATATATATATATATATTAATTTCAATGGGCATTATATATTAGTTTGATTGTATCTAACATCGATACCTTTGGTTACGTAGAAACACTGGTGCATGTTACACTATCACAACATTGACTGAAGAATCGGTTACATTCGGTATCTTTAGCCTTGCGGGTAGCGTTCTAGTGTTTCCATGAAACCAAAGATATTCATGGAAGATCAAACTAATGTATAATGCCCATTGATTTATATATATATATATATATATATATGTGTGTTAAAGTGAATAATTTTGTAAGAAATCTGAGTAAGAGAGTTCAATGTAGAAAACAGAGCAAGAATAGAGAAAACAGAGAAAGAAAAAAATTACATACACATTGTAACTGTCGGCATTATAATTTATTTCGACCTCCTGGCTTCTTCAGAATGCTAACGGGACAACTACATTTTGGAAATGTATGTGAATTTTTTGTTATACATATATATATATATATATTATAGTATAATGTGTTTTTGTATCGGAGAAATGACCAGAATGCTTAATTACGTATGTAAGAGCATATATATTTATTTCAAATGAAACTATATTAGGTCAATGATCCATTTATACCTGCGGTTTCACGGAAACACTTGTAAAAATACCCAGCATCACTCCTCTTATATATAATGTGTTAGCCACCTTCAAACTGTTGACTGAAGAGCGGTCAGACTTGGTATTATTTAGACCTATGATCTAGATTTTCAGTGTTTCCGGGAGACTGCAGATATCTAATTTATAGTGTTATTAGAAATTATATATATATATATATATATATATATATATATTGACATAAAAATGTTGTTTGGCACAAGACAAATGAAACGGACCGTAAAAAATATATCTCACAGAAGTGTTATGTTTTTTTGGAAATGTGAAAAAATAAAAATAAAATAAAAACAGTTATTGGAATATAATATGAACCTGACATTATATATATATATATATATGATAATTTTATTTACAGACATGTACAAAATCTGCGACACTGGCATGTCGATGTTATCGATCAACAGTTACTATAAACTGAGATCTCATCAGGCAGAGTTAGAATCCGATCTTAACCTCAGATCATATTTGGAGAGAACTTTTCCAAATATGATCTGAGGTTAAGATCGGATTCTAACTCTGTCTGATGAGATCTCAGTTTATAGTAACTGTTGATCGATAACATCGACATGCCAGTGCCGCAGATTTTGTACATGTCTGTGTAAATAAAATTATCATATATAAAGCTCTATTTTGATATTGAGCACTTTTTATAAACTCGGTTAAAATTCTCTGGATTACCACCCTGTGGATATTTTTTACCTGGATTATTACCATTATTATATATATATATATATATATATACATATACATATATATATATATATATATATATATATACATATACATATACATATATATATATATATATATATATATACATATACATATACATATATATATATATATATATATATATATACATATACATATACATATATATATATATATGCACGTGTAGTTAAGAAAGTAAGGTAAAAACTAAAAGAACCGAAACTCACTCTTGATTATCATTTATTAACGTTTTCAAGACAAAAAAAAATGTAATTGCTTTATTTACTCGCGGCTCCAAAAGTCTCAATTATTAACTGTGTTTAATTGGTCAAAGAGGATTACTTCAAAATGGCAAGTTCTGCTCAAGTAGTGCACTTAAAATTGCTTGTCGAAAAGGTGAACATACCATGAATGTTTGCATTGTCAATTAACAGCAACATAATTGAATATTAATCTAATTCAGAATTGTTTAGGATTTGGATCTGGTGATGAGTTTGTAGGGAGGTTGGCACACTCTATCAGTGTCCTCCTACATCCCGTCACTGTACACTCAGTCTAGTTAATGTCCATTCTCTGTACTATTACGATACGAGGGTATACATTCCATCAAAAATTACAGAAGAAAAAATTATGCTTCGCCAGTGTCTGTACTGATATTTATTTAAAATAAGTCTCAATTGGCAAAGTTAAAAAAAAGATCTTAGAACAAAAATGTATCAATCAGTATCAAAGGAAAAAGAAAGGAAAAGGGGAAAAAGAAAGAAAAAGGGGAGAAAAAGAAAGGAAAAGGAGAAAAGGAAAGGAAAAGGGTGAAAAAGAAAGGAAAAGGGGGAAAAAGAAAGGAAAAGGAAAGAAAAGGAAAGGAAAAGGGAAAAAGAAAGGAAAAGGGGGAAATAGAAAGGAAAAGGGGAGAAAAAGGAAAAGGGGGAAAAAGAAAGGAAAAGGGGGAAAAGAAAGGAAAAGGCGAAAAAGAAAGGAAAAGGCGAAAAAGAAAGGAAAAGGGGGAAAAGGAAAGGAAAAGGGTGGAAAAGGAAAGGAAAAGTGGAAAAAAGAAAGAAAAAGGGAAACAAGAAAGGAAAAGGGAAACAAGGAAAAGGGAAACAAGAAAGGAAAAGGGAAAAAAGAAAGGAAAAGGGAGGAAAAGAAAGGAAAAGGGAAAAAAGAAAGGAAAAGGGGGAAAAAGATGAGGGAAAAAACAAAAAAAAAACAAGAAAAAAGAAAACGTTACATTATGGAAATAGAGTAGTGGATTTAATTCTGAATTTATCTGAGAAGATATCTGAACTTTAAAGAAGAGCTTCGACCCCATATATATATATATATATATATATATGGATAGATATATATATAATTATAAATATTTGGTTTTATCTACATACGTATACGTTTCATTCTTTTCGGGAATCGTCAGTGTAGAGATGATTATTCATACCTGTCGCCGGACTCGAATCCCGGAAGACGACTCATATTTTAAACTAAAATTCCAACCCGGTTAATCAGCGAGAGGTTAGACCTATTTAAAGGCAGCTATCGTATATATATATATATGTCTCAAAGAGGCGCGAGAGCGCTCTATCCCTTAACAGGCTTCACGAATGGCCTATGTTGGAAATGTCAATTCTTTGATCAATCATAACTCAAAAACCAATAAACCAAATTAGTTAAAACTTTGCACAAATTTTTTATTTGATAGTTTCTATAAGTGTGTAGAATTTCAGCATCATTAGGCAAGGCAACCCAGAAAGTTCAATCATGAAATCATGTTATCTGTGTGTACGTACGTGTGTATGTGCCACCCTGTATCTCATCAACTGTTTGATGGATTCAGCTGATTTTTGGCAGAGATAGAGGTTCTAGGGTCTAGTTGATGGCATTTTAATTTCAGTTTGCCATATACCTTAGTTTTCCAGAAAATTCCAAAAAACCTTTAAAATGACCATTGTATTGAGGTATAGCCTTTAAAAAAGTAGTGACATTCCATGAAAAATGCCAGTATACTGAAATCATATGCCCTTAATAGGGTTAAGATGAAAATTCATATACACTAAATGTACAAAAGCAAGGAAATTCCCAAATTTTTACACTTTTATTGTCATTAAGGGTATGCGAGCACAACAGTACTATGTATTTTACTGGTAGGAATTTTTCTTCAGCGCACCTCACACACTTCATCCACTCATGCATAGAGATTGATACTGTAGTGATGTGATAATGAAATGGTTTGGTTGATATGTAGTCATACCCTTAATGACAATAAAAGTGTAAAAATTTGGGAATTTCCTTGCTTTTGTACATTTAGTGTATATGAATTTTCATCTTAACCCTATTAAGGGCATATGATTTCAGTATACTGGCATTTTTCATGGAATATATATTATACGTACATAAAAGTACTATTATGTACGTATAAAATAAAAAAAATATATATATTAACGAAAAATACTTCCTATCAAGTTAAAGGCGACTAATAATGCAATTTTCTGCATCTTAATGACTTAGGAAGTGAGGCAATCGAAGTAGTAGTGAGCAGAAATACAATAGACGTTGCAATCACCAATAAAAATAATTACATAAAAATACAGCAAATATATATATATATATATATATATAGTAACAGGTTCTGTGGAAATTCCACAGTTGCATGTTTCATCTGTTGTATATTGTGGCTGTACTTAAAAGTATTTCCATTCTATGGACGTCTGGTATGAACGCTGACCCTACAATACTAATGTATCACGTTTGTTCAAACTGAAACATACTCTAGTTAATGTAGTTTCAGAATATATCTGTTTATGGGGGGGGGGGGTTCTATTTTCAAAATCCATGTAGAAATTTGTGGCATATTTCTATTCTATGGACATCCGGCACAAACTGAGACCCCATGATATTATTGCATTATCTTTGAACAGAACAGATACTACACCTTTATCCTAGCCTGAAGGCCAAGAAAGTGCATTGTAGTTTAACAAAACAGCAACATTGGGTAAAATTTTTTTAATTACTTTTTTGTGCATTGCATCTTTGGCGATCGGATCTTTTAAATAAGGTTGGGTGGTGATAACGTACGTACAAACATGAATAAGCCAAGATCAAAGTGTAGTATCTGTTCCGATGGATACTACACCCTATAGACCGGTATCGTCTTGGCCTTCGGGTCTTGATTCCGCCAGTTTGTGGGTTTGTCCTGTGCAGTTCTAGGAGGTCCACCCTCCCAGGCTTTGCCTCCCCTCTTTGGGGAGGAGTAAGTTTATTGCTTACTGCCTGAGGCGCCCTACCGGGGAATGCCGACGGGGCTGCCCAGGCATTTTTTTTAGGCCAGAGTTCTGACCTACTCGGGTGCTGACTTTTCAAATCCCACTTTCCCGACCTTGTGTCACATCTTACCTTGTGTGAGGAAGATAAATAGAATATATGTTTATATACAATACACATTGGTCTTTATTATAGAACAAAGGATATGTTAGTTAAGTCATAGATTAAAACATTATTAACCAATATACATATCTATAGTGATTATGCTCCGATGAATTGGCTACTCTGGTGCCCCCTCGACGTAAATTCACTAGACTAACTCGACAATCAACTAAATCTCATTCATTCACTGTGGAGGTCCCCAGATGCCGGAGAGCCTTCTACTCAAATAGCTTCTTTCCTCGTACTGCTGGCCTCTGGAACTCCCTCCCTGCCCCCTGTTTCCCCGACAGTACTGACATGCAGAAATTTAAAACTAATGTAAACAGACATCTCGCTGCGCAGATCCCAATTTAGGCTGACCCCCCACCCTCCTCAACCTTCTTCCCTTTTCTTTTTTCTCAGTAGCCCTTTACGTCTACAGTGGCGGCCTGCCTTGTTTGGGGTGAACCATGTAAAAAAAAAATATATATATATATGAAGCTATTTAAAGTTTCAAACTAAGCAGAGCTATTAACAATTCAATAATGAGAATAAGCCCAAAAGTTTGGTCATTCTTGTAGCGTTTCTGAAACCATCACTCTGGGGTGTGAATTTCTGGGATTCATTTTGATCCATGTTCCTACCAAGCTTTCAGATCATACCTGAGGGTCTCTCTTCCCTATATACCAGGAGAAACCATCTTGGATCATTGATGGATGCACTCGCACCGACGGTTCACAGGTCGAGACCAATGCAGTCTGTATGATCACAAAGATATTTTTTGCCTAAAAATGATTATCACGTTGACGACATTACAAGAATTTTAGAGGAAAAACTAAAAGGATTTTTTTCACCTTTAGTTCCAAAAAATATTTTTTCATCAACTGGCTCACAGAAAATATAGGGTACCTGTTGATAAAACTTCACCGATCAAAAATCAATTATGTTTCAGAATTTTTTGAGATGAGGGTTAATAATCTATATATTAATACGATAGCATGTGTGTTCGTGTGTCACGCTTACATCAAAAGCTCTGCGCATGCGTGCCGCACCTAGATTTGGAAAAGCATTCAAGTCACCTAATTTTCGTAATATTTACAAGTATTTCCTTTTGGTGCAACGGTAGGTTTTTGACGTCGGTCCGACTGGTTTATAGTTCGATCCCAACCAACCTCTAAGATTTTTTTCTACATTGAAGGGGAGGGAGGAGACGACCGGGAAGACACATATTAATACGATAGCGTGTGTGTTATTTTGTGTGTCACGCTTACATCAAAAGCAACGACCTTCCGAATCTTTGTATCCTACTCATGAATTGGAGCCAAATTTAATTTAAAGCATTTACAAATAATACAATTGTTTGTTATAAATTAATTTTTTTTTTTTTTTTTTTTCTAAAAGTTTAGGTTCAGCTGACTTCCACCCCGAAATCTAAAATGAAAGGCGTATATCCAGTCTGTTGCTAAGGTCGCTGGAAAATGGTTTAATCATTCTATCGCTCCATAAAGTATCTTACTTCCGGCGCAATCCTCTACCTGTGTAAGAGTCGGATATGCCCAAAGATGGAGCACTCCTGCCACACCTGGGGAGGTGCTGTACTGAGCATTCTCTCCCCTGCCTTGACAGAATGCAAAAGCGACTTGGAAATTTAGGGGGGGGATCTTTCTTTCCTACAACGTCTTTCTCACAGAAGAGACGTTGTTAGTCTTTTTCTACTCCATCGTTATTTCCATGGAAAGTGCTCGACTGAGCTCCAATCTCTAGTTCCTCCTGTAACACATTCACAGCAAGAACTCGTCTTCCTATCACAACGGAAAATGTATTTCCTTTTCTCCTTCCATGTGCCTAGGAATTTTCTATCGACAGAGCTTCTTTGCCATGGTTTCCTGTCTGTAACACATTAGCGCAGGACTGCTTGTCTGCTGATTACAACTTGGTTCTCTTCAAATCTAATGTCAACAAATTCTTGTCACGGATTGCCCCATAAGCAATCAAACCCTAAGGTTAGCTAATTGATTAACATTAGTACGCTAATAGCAAAGGATATGTTAGTTAAGTCATAGACTAAAACATTATTAACCAATATATGTCTAGCGAATATATCATCTTTAAGCTGGCAATCATTTCTACCTCATTAATCCTTATCCTCGAACTGCTTTTTGGCTTGATAAACGGTGACACCCTCGCCCACCCCCACCAATGCTAAAAAAAAGGATTACAGAACCAATCATTAAATCTGATAATTTTCAATAAACGATACAAAAGAAGTAAATATTTTGACTCAGAGATTTGAAACAGTTTGTGGTACTGATATCGATCCTGAACCAGTTTTCGTGAGGGTCGACTCGGAAGCATTCGGCTGTCCTGCACAACGTCCCAGAGTTGACGAGCCGATTTGTACCAGACGACAATTTTGATACGGTGCTGTGTCCTATGATAATAATGTTTTGCTTATTTTGTTTTTTTTTGTTGTTAGGGTTAAAAATATTTATTTGATAACAGTAACTTTGCTATGTTTTGCTTGTTTTGTTTTTTTTTGTTGTTTCTTTTAGAAAATTTATTGAAAATATAACTTACAATCACAGGATGCAGCACCGTATCAAAATTGTCGTCTGGTACCATTCGGCTCGTAAACACTCGGGCGTTTGCATAGGACAGCCGAACGCTTCCGAGTCGAACCTCACGAAAACTGGTTCAGGATCGATATCAGTACCCAGTTTGCTTATAAGTTTTTAGTGCATGGAAGTCATTAACTACGAACATGTTATCAGAGATTGGTCGAGAAGCAATCTGGCTCAATTCCGTTGTGTCAGCCAAGCCAATACCAACTGCATATATATGAATGTTGTCAGCTCTTGTCCTTTCATCCTCGGGAATTGTTTCAAAAGCGTTCACATTTGAGACACCATACATTGCATATGATCATATATATTACTCCTACTACTACTACTTCCACTTTTCCATTGTGTTTGATGAGGATGGGGATGATGTCTTCCTACCAATTATATTTTTCCAGACTGGTCTGTTCTTTGCCAGTTTCTCCCAGCTCCCTTATGGGATTTGTCTTGAATTAAAAACCCCGTTGCTGGTCATCTTATATCTCAACTTTACTCACCCAATGTTTCAGACACCTTCCGTTAATTGAGAGAACAGTATTTGCTCGGGCAAGCAGTTGTTACATCGGCTCAAATGGCCTGACCATCTCAGATTACTGGTTATAAATACTTGGCAAGTTAGCCTATTCGAGAAATGTTTTGTTAGAAACTTGTTGCAGGATTTTTGGGCGGTATCTCATCATTAAAGTAAAGTGTGATATGCTTTTATAACCTCGTAATTTAGGTTATAATAAATAATAACCTGTAAAGAAAATGGATGAACTATCAAGAGAAACGTTTAAAAGATTTATTAAAACTGAACACAGAATGAATTAATGAATTAATTGGCTGCTGTACGCGATTTTGATATTAACAGTCTGACGTCGTGATCTTTGTTTATCTTTCTCTCTGGGCAGAAGACCATTTCCAAGGGCGATAACTCTTAACTCCCGAATTAGTTAAAGGCACGTAATTCGCTTTCGTTAGTTGTCCTAACATATGCATACAGACAATCCGGACTTCCGTCCCATATAGGAGTGTGTAGAAAACTATGACACAATAGACAGCACATTTTGCCTTGATTGCTAGATCCTTGTTGAACCATTCCATCTTCAAGTTTCAAAACGCCTACAAACATTTGATTTTTAAACATCCACGTCAGTATCTAGTCTGTTATAGATGACAGTGGATCTAAGATATTTGAAAATAATTACTTTTCAATAAGTCATCAATGTGAATATTTAGGCTTTAATTTTTTGCGTGTCTTTAAAGCATGCGGTCATATGACAGTTTCCGCACTTCTTTACGGAGTCCTTTGCAATATCATTGAAGTCTGCAAGATCTTTCAAGCAGCACTGGTTGGGTAATAAAGAGCAGACACGGCAGTACTGCATCGTCTGATCCTCCTTTCTATATTCACAGATATTGGTTAGGCTTTGTAGCCCCATCTGCCCATAGCAGTTTTTAATATTGCCCTATTCCCTTTGTCAAACGGTTGAGTGTTCGGTGCTTCTGAGCAAGGAGGGAAGGCTTCATAATGGTGATTCGCATGTCAGTAGAGGAAGCCATTCTGTATTTCTCTGGTCCACAGCTGCAGTGTGGTCTCTTCCTGAGATATTGTTAGGGCCTAACATAACTGAGGAAGTTTCTCCTCGACTTCAGTCATTGAGCCGTTGGTTCATGTTCATCACTGGTAGCCTTTGTGATTTCTACTCGGCTGGCAGTTTCCAATCTCACATCTAAAGACTGTTGTATGCATGCCAGGAGCTAGCTGGAACATCATTTATCTGAAGACGATGCTATTTGCAATACATATATACATAAGGTACATAAAATAGGATACAGTATCAGAAAATGTAATATCATGCATTATGTACATGGAATGTGATAAAGTGTGTGGTAATACGATATCTTACATTCATGGGACTATGCTTTTGATAATACGATATCTTACATTCATGGGACTATGCTTTTGATAATACGATATCTTACATTCATGGGACTATGCTTTTGATGATACGATATCTTACATTCATGGGACTATGCTATTGATAATACGATATCTTACATTCATGGGACTATGCTATTGATAATACGATATCTTACATTCATGGGACTATGCTTTTGATAATACCATATCTTACATTCATGGGACTATGCTTTTGATAATACGATATCTTACATTCATGGGACTATGCTTTTGATAATACGATATCTTACATTCATGGGACTATGCTTTTGATAATACGATATCTTACATTCATGGGACTATGCTTTTGATAATACGATATCTTACATTCATGGGACTATGTTTTTGATAATATGATATCTTACATTCATGGGACTATGCTTTTGATGATACGATATCTTACATTCATGGGACTATGCTTTTGATGATGCGATATCTTACATTCATGGGACTATGCTTTTGATGATGCGATATCTTACATTCATGGGACTATGCTTTTGATGATACGATATCTTACATTCATGGGACTATGCTTTTGATAATACGATATCTTACATTCATGGGACTATGCTTTTGATAATACGATATCTTACATTCATGGGACTATGCTTTTGATAATACGATATCTTACATTCATGGGACTATGCTTTTGATAATACGATATCTTACATTCATGGGACTATGCTTTTGATAATACGATATCTTACATTCATGGGACTATGCTTTTGATAATACGATATCTTACATTCATGGAGCTATGCTTTTGATAATACGATATCTTACATTCATGGGACTATGCTTTTGATAATACGATATCTTACATTCATGGGACTATGCTTTTGATAATACGATATCTTACATTCATGGGACTATGCTTTTGATAATACGATATCTTACATTCATGGGGCTATGCTTTTGATAATACGATATCTTACATTCATGGGACTATGCTTTTGATAATATGATATCTTACATTCATGGGACTATGCTTTTGATAATACGATATCTTACATTCATGGGACTATGCTTTTGATAATACGATATCTTACATTCATGGGACTATGCTTTTGATAATACGATATCTTACATTCATGGGACTATGCTTTTGATAATACGATATCTTACATTCATGGGACTATGCTTTTGATAATACGATATCTTACATTCATGGGACTATGCTTTTGATAATATGATATCTTACATTCATGGAGCTATGCTTTTGATAATACGATATCTTACATTCATGGGACTATGCTTTTGATAATACGATATCTTACATTCATGGGACTATGCTTTTGATAATACGATATCTTACATTCATGGGACTATGCTTTTGATAATACGATATCTTACATTCATGGGACTATGCTTTTGATAATACGATATCTTACATTCATGGGACTATGCTTTTGATAATACGATATCTTACATTCATGGGACTATGCTTTTGATAATACGATATTTTACATTCATGGGACTATGCTTTTGATAATACGATATCTTACATTCATGGGACTATGCTTTTGATAATACGATATTTTACATTCCTGGGACTATGCTTTTGATAATATGATATCTTACATTCATGGGACTATGCTTTTGATAATATGATATCTTACATTCATGGGACTATGCTTTTGATAATACGATATTTTACATTCATGGGACTATGCTTTTGATAATACGATATCTTACATTCATGGGACTATGCTTTTGATAATACGATATCTTACATTCATGGGACTATGCTTTTGATAATACGATATTTTACATTCATGGGACTATGCTTTTGATAATACGATATCTTACATTCATGGGACTATGCTTTTGATAATACGATATTTTACATTCATGGGACTATGCTTTTGATAATATGATATCTTACATTCATGGGACAATGCTTTTGATAATATGATATCTTATACCAGTTACAGGAAGTGAGATAACGTAGCCGAGAATGTGATAAAGTTCTAGTTATCCAGGTTTTATTGAATAGGAATTTTTTAATTATTTTCTATAACCATATCAAAATAGTTTCGTTTTGTTGCATATATAAGATAACTAATTATTTCCAATGCATAAGTACACAGTGTGATGATGTATGGAAGTGAAATCTGGCCAGTGAGGGTTGAGAACATGTGTTGCTTGGAGAGAAGTGATATAAGAATGATACGATGGATGTGTAATGCGAGTCTTAAAGACAGGCTTAGATCTGATGAACTCAGAGTAAGATTAAATCTGGACAGTATAGGGAGATGTGTGCAGGACAGGAGACTTCGATGGTATGGTCACGTTGAAAGAATGGATGAGTGTTTTTGTGTTTTTAGATCTAGAGCAGTTCAGGTAGTTGGTTCAGTTTATAGAGGAAGACCAAAGAAAAATATGTGAGAAAGCGATAAGCATGGACTTGAGAGAAAAAGGGATAAATAAAGACCTGGTCAGAGATAGGTTTGTTTGGAAGTTGATTTCTAAAATAAATCTCATGTATGCCAGCACGAAAAATGGACGTTAAACCGATGATGATAATGCATACCGAGTTCAAGTTTTGGACAATCTTTTTTAACTGAAATAGCAAATAAATTTTGATCCAACTAAAAATATAAAAATTTGATAAATATTTTGAATTGATAAGTTTACTATGTCGTTCAATGATTTTGAATTAATAAATTTACTATGTCGTTCAATGATTTTGAATTAATAAGTTTACTATGTCGTTCAATGATTTTGAATTAATAAGTTTACTATGTCGTTCAATGATTTTGAATTAATAAGTTTACTATGTCGTTCAATGATTTTGAATTAATAAGTTTACTATGTCGTTCAATGATTTTGAATTAATAAGTTTACTATGTCGTTCAATGATTTTGAATTTATAAGTTTACTATGTCGTTCAATGATTTTGAATTTATAAGTTTACTATGTCGTTCAGTTATTTTGAATTAATAAGTTTATTATGTTGTTCAGTGATTTTGAATTAATAAGTTTACTATGTTGTTCAGTAACTTTTGAATTAATAAGTTTACTATGTTCAGTGATTTTGAATTAATAAGTTTACTATGTTGGTCAATGATTTTGAATTAATAAGTTTACTATGTTGTTCAATGATTTTGAATTAATAAGTTTACTATGTTGTTCAGTGATTTTGAATTAATAAGTTTACTATGTTGTTCAATGATTTTGAATTAATAAGTTTACTATGTTGTTCAGTGATTTTAAATTAATAAGTTTATTATGTTGTTCAGTGATTTTGAATTAATAAGTTTACTATGTTGTTCAATGATTTTGAATTAATAAGTTTACTATGTTGTTCAATGATTTTGAATTAATAAGTTTACTATGCCGTTCAATGATTTTGAATTAATAAGTTTACTATGTCGTTCAATGATTTTGAATTAATAAGTTTACTATGTTGTTCAATGATTTTGAATTAATAAGTTTACTATGTTGTTCAATGATTTTGAATTAATAAGTTTATTATGTTGTTCAATGATTTTGAATTAATAAGTTTACTATGTTGTTCAGTGATTTTAAATTAATAAGTTTATTATGTTGTTCAGTGATTTTGAATTAATAAGTTTACTATGTTGGTCAATGATTTTGAATTAATACGTTTACTATGTTGTTCAATGATTTTGAATTAATAAGTTTACTATGTCGTTCAATGATTTTGAATTAATAAGTTTACTATGTCGTTCAATGATTTTGAATTAATAAGTTTACTATGTCGTTCAATGATTTTGAATTAATAAGTTTACTATGTCGTTCAATGATTTTGAATTGATAAGTTTACTATGTCGTTCAATGATTTTGAATTGATAAGTTTACTATGTTGTTCAATGATTTTGAATTGATAAGTTTACTATGTTGTTCAATGATTTTGAATTGATAAGTTTACTATGTTGTTCAATGATTTTGAATTGATAAGTTTACTATGTTGTTCAATGATTTTGAATTAATAAGTTTACTATGTTGTTCAATGATTTTGAATTGATAAGTTTACTATGTTGTTCAATGATTTTGAATTAATAAGTTTACTATGTCGTTCAATGATTTTGAATTAATAAGTTTACTATGTCGTTCAATGATTTTGAATTAATAAGTTTACTATGTCGTTCAATGATTTTGAATTAATAAGTTTAATATGTCGTTCAATGATTTTGAATTAATAAGTTTACTATGTTGTTCAATGATTTTGAATTAATAAGTTTACTATGTTGTGCAATGATTTTGAATTAATAAGTTTACTATGTCGTTCAATGATTTTGAATTGATAAGTTTAATATGTCGTTCAATGATTTTGAATTAATAAGTTTAATATGTCGTTCAATGATTTTGAATTGATAAGTTTACTATGTTGTTCAATGATTTTGAATTAATAAGTTTACTATGTTGTTCAATGATTTTGAATTAATAAGTTTATTATGTTGTTCAATGATTTTGAATTAATAAGTTTACTATGTTGTTCAGTGATTTTAAATTAATAAGTTTATTATGTTGTTCAGTGATTTTGAATTAATAAGTTTACTATGTTGGTCAATGATTTTGAATTAATAAGTTTACTATGTTGTTCAGTGATTTTAAATTAATAAGTTTATTATGTTGTTCAGTGATTTTGAATTAATAAGTTTACTATGTCGTTCAATGATTTTGAATTAATAAGTTTACTATGTCGTTCAATGATTTTGAATTGATAAGTTTACTATGTTGTTCAATGATTTTGAATTGATAAGTTTACTATGTTGTTCAATGATTTTGAATTGATAAGTTTACTATGTTGTTCAATGATTTTGAATTGATAAGTTTACTATGTTGTTCAATGATTTTGAATTAATAAGTGTACTATGTTGTTCAATGATTTTGAATTGATAAGTTTACTATGTTGTTCAATGATTTTGAATTAATAAGTTTACTATGTTGTTCAATGATTTTGAATTAATAAGTTTACTATGTCGTTCAATGATTTTGAATTAATAAGTTTAATATGTCGTTCAATGATTTTGAATTAATAAGTTTACTATGTTGTTCAATGATTTTGAATTAATAAGTTTACTATGTTGTGCAATGATTTTGAATTAATAAGTTTACTATGTTGTTCAATGATTTTGAATTAATAAGTTTACTATGTTGTTCAATGATTTTGAATTAATAAGTTTACTATGTTGTTCAATGATTTTGAATTAATAAGTTTACTATGTCGTTCAATGATTTTGAATTAATAAGTTTAATATGTCGTTCAATGATTTTGAATTAATAAGTTTACTATGTCGTTCAATGATTTTGAATTAATAAGTTTACTATGTCGTTCAATGATTTTGAATTGATAAGTTTACTATGTTGTTCAATGATTTTGAATTGATAAGTTTACTATGTTGTTCAATGATTTTGAATTGATAAGTTTACTATGTTGTTCAATGATTTTGAATTAATAAGTTTACTATGTTGTTCAATGATTTTGAATTGATAAGTTTACTATGTTGTTCAATGATTTTGAATTAATAAGTTTACTATGTTGTTCAATGATTTTGAATTAATAAGTTTACTATGTCGTTCAATGATTTTGAATTAATAAGTTTAATATGTCGTTCAATGATTTTGAATTAATAAGTTTACTATGTTGTTCAATGATTTTGAATTAATAAGTTTACTATGTTGTGCAATGATTTTGAATTAATAAGTTTACTATGTCGTTCAATGATTTTGAATTGATAAGTTTAATATGTCGTTCAATGATTTTGAATTAATAAGTTTAATATGTCGTTCAATGATTTTGAATTGATAAGTTTACTATGTTGTTCAATGATTTTGAATTAATAAGTTTACTATGTTGTTCAATGATTTTGAATTAATAAGTTTATTATGTTGTTCAATGATTTTGAATTAATAAGTTTACTATGTTGTTCAGTGATTTTAAATTAATAAGTTTATTATGTTGTTCAGTGATTTTGAATTAATAAGTTTACTATGTTGGTCAATGATTTTGAATTAATAAGTTTACTATGTTGTTCAGTGATTTTAAATTAATAAGTTTATTATGTTGTTCAGTGATTTTGAATTAATAAGTTTACTATGTCGTTCAATGATTTTGAATTAATAAGTTTAATATGTCGTTCAATGATTTTGAATTGATAAGTTTACTATGTTGTTCAATGATTTTGAATTAATAAGTTTACTATGTTGTTCAATGATTTTGAATTAATAAGTTTATTATGTTGTTCAATGATTTTGAATTAATAAGTTTACTATGTTGTTCAGTGATTTTAAATTAATAAGTTTATTATGTTGTTCAGTGATTTTGAATTAATAAGTTTACTATGTTGGTCAATGATTTTGAATTAATAAGTTTACTATGTTGTTCAATGATTTTGAATTAATAAGTTTACTATGTCGTTCAATGATTTTGAATTAATAAGTTTACTATATCGTTCAATGATTTTGAATTAATAAGTTTACTATGTCGTTCAATGATTTTGAATTAATAAGTTTACTATGTCGTTCAATGATTTTGAATTGATAAGTTTACTATGTTGTTCAATGATTTTGAATTGATAAGTTTACTATGTTGTTCAATGATTTTGAATTGATAAGTTTACTATGTTGTTCAATGATTTTGAATTGATAAGTTTACTATGTTGTTCAATGATTTTGAATTGATAAGTTTACTATGTTGTTCAATGATTTTGAATTAATAAGTTTACTATGTTGTTCAATGATTTTGAATTGATAAGTTTACTATGTTGTTCAATGATTTTGAATTAATAAGTTTACTATGTTGTTCAATGATTTTGAATTAATAAGTTTACTATGTCGTTCAATGATTTTGAATTAATAAGTTTAATATGTCGTTCAATGATTTTGAATTAATAAGTTTACTATGTTGTTCAATGATTTTGAATTAATAAGTTTACTATGTTGTGCAATGATTTTGAATTAATAAGTTTACTATGTCGTTCAATGATTTTGAATTGATAAGTTTAATATGTCGTTCAATGATTTTGAATTAATAAGTTTAATATGTCGTTCAATGATTTTGAATTAATAAGTTTACTATGTTGTTCAGTGATTTTGAATTAATAAGTTTAATATGTCGTTCAATGATTTTGAATTAATAAGTTTACTATGTTGTTCAGTGATTTTGAATTAATAAGTTTAATATGTCGTTCAATGATTTTGAATTAATAAGTTTACTATGTTGTGCAATGATTTTGAATTAATAAGTTTAATATGTCGTTCAATGATTTTGAATTAATAAGTTTACTATGTTGTTCAGTGATTTTGAATTAATAAGTTTAATATGTCGTTCAATGATTTTGAATTAATAAGTTTACTATGTTGTTCAGTGATTTTGAATTAATAAGTTTAATATGTCGTTCAATGATTTTGAATTAATAAGTTTACTATGTTGTGCAATGATTTTGAATTAATAAGTTTACTATGTTGTTCAATGATTAAGCTCAGAAAGTTAAGTTGAAATCTTAGCAATGTTATGTAAGCCATATAATATATAAAGTAATCTTGTGAGATTTTAAAAGTTGGACCTAAATAGCATTTTAGCTGACATATTAAACTTTGATTCTGGCTGGTGAATTTTTACTTATGTTTGTATGTACTTCGCTATAGTTTATTTACAAAATTATGTATTTCCACCCTCACAACTGGTAAAATGGAAACATTTTTCAATTATGACCGAAAAATCAAAATCAGCAAGAGGAATAATTCATATTTTTAATTGAAGGATACAAAAAGAGTTGTCCTCCTTACAACTAATATTTTATTTCTTCTTTTATATAAGTTTAAAAACTTTGCAAAGAAATAAAAAAAATTAAACTAAAATTACTACTTCATGACTATAATGCTAGGTAGCTAGTATATATCTATATAATACTAAAACTCTATTGTTCTTGTATGTTTGCAATCAGCTTTCAGCTTTCCGGTTTTCAACATCCGGTTGCGCATGCGTAAATAGCATCGTCTTCAATCTGTTATTCCAATTCCGTTATTCTCTATTATGATTAACGAACGCATGAAATTTTTCATTCTGAAAATTTTTAAACAATTTCATTTAATTTCATCAAATAGTTTATTTGTTTTCTTCACGGCTAAAAACATTCAACGGGAGGACTTCGTAAAGTCTGTCGCAGTTTCAAAAAAACTCCTCCCTTTTAAAAAACAAAAACAAACAAACAAAAAAACAACACTCATTATTAATATCAGCCATAGTAGCGGTCGGTGAACGAAACCACCTCCCACTTTCCCTCTCATAGATTTCACCACTCCTACTCCCTCTGTTTTCGTTACGTACGCGAGAAAGCCTGCTGTTCCCCCTTCCTTTCTCAAATCGCCCTAACCAACCACTTATAATTCAGTAACTGTAATTTAAAAAAAAAAACAATTATAATAAACAGAACGACTCATAGAAATCTATCTATATTCTTTTTTCATTTTAATATACTTTCATAGAAATGCTTCTGTTATGTAAAAAAACCCTATTTTCTTTATGCCACAAGTGTCACGCTCATACATGAATTCCATAGCTAATATAACAAACTGACCCAACGGGTCACGGGTGGTCTAGAATATATATATAACTCTCCCCTTGTGAGGAGACAAGAAAATCGAGACAGCTAACAACAATTAAAGAATGTTCAATTCTTTAACTAAAATGTATATAGTTTTTATGGAAAGAATGGCAAGAAAAATAGTCTAACAACTTAACGATCGAGTATGATACTTGGAGGTGGTATGAGAAAAATATCAAGGTACATAACTCGCATCTAATATTATAATAGTTTCCCCTTGCATAGCATTTATAAAAATTGCATATTAAATTTTTTTTAAATTTAATTTTAAAAATTAAAAAAAAATTAAAAGAAAAAAAAGTTTAAGAAAGTAAATAAATAACAAAAGTCTCTTAATACAGGGTGGGCAAAAATAAGGGTCCTATTTTTAAAAATTCATAACTTTTTTATTTATTGATTTTTTTTTTTTTTTTTAGAATAAGTAAAGGACCCCTTCCGAAGCAAGCATGAGCCGTATTAGCCCTAAGGAACGTACCCTCATTTAGAAAACATTATTTTTGCTTAAAAAACTCAAAACAGTGTAAAAAACAATACTTTAGTTTTTGTAAGTTTTAAGAAGTGTTTTTCGGCTAAAATTTGTTTTGTTTATTTCAAAAACTCTGAAGGCTCAGTCTACACACACATAAAGTTTGGTGAGTTTAACTTTTATTTTGTGGAAGTTATTCAAATTCAAGTTATTCAAATTTAAAGATAGGACCCTTATTTTGGCCCACCCTGTATAATAAAACAAGAAGCAAATGAATGGAAGAATCCAATTATAGATACAATAAAGAAATTCGAAGTGGGTCAAACATCCATCGGGCAGCATGTGTCCACTGCAGATCTGACTCTCTAACGTTACAACCGTCATTGTTGTAGTACGATACAAAATTTGAGTGGAACAGAATAGTAACACCTGAAGAGGGGAATATATTCCCGAAATATCGTGATATACAGGTTTCACACTTACATCTCGAGTTATGTAAGTGGCGCTGAAAGCAAGAAAATTTATAAAGAAAAATAGAAAATAAATAAGTTCAAACAAAATAAAGAAACTTATTTTCACTTACCTTCCTCGCGCTTTTAGTCCTCGTATCTATCTGGCATATTACCGCATTGTCACTAGACTTCTATGAATTGTATCTCTCTCTCATGTTTGTGCGTATAAAAACTTTATCTGAAAAATAGAAAAAAATATCAAATAAATATCATTTAAGATCATAACTTTCTTTTTTAAAATGGAGGTCCTCTCATTTAAGAAATAGGTAGTTAATGTTACGGTTTTCTTTTTTCAATATTTAATCTGAAAAGTTGATTTTTTAAGTGATAATGATTCCAAGGAATTAAAATTCAATAACAAAAAAGCTTTTTTTATGCCGCATGCCTAAAAATCATTTTTGTTATTGAATTTTAATTTTCTAATTTTATTAAAAAATACTTCCTAAATAGTAACAATAATAATAACAGTAAATTTGTTATATGAATTGCATCCCTTACATCTATTTATTTACAAAAAATACTAATGTTTAAAGATAATATATTTCATCATTTTTTATTATTAAATTTAAAAAAAAAAATTTCAATTAACTTACTTGTATATACAACAATGAAAAATTATTTTGTTTTTCCAGTTTCCTGCATGTATTGATTAAATACATTTATTAAATAACTACCCGGATGTGGAAGCGGTAATATTACTTTTCAGGCGAAAACAGAAATTTAAGAAATAGGTATTTAACTTAATGTTATTGTTTTTCTTTTTTTATTATTAAATAATCAGCTTTGCAATCAATTTAAATATAAAAGTAAATATTTCTTTGATGATGCCACTTTTAATGGCAAACTTAGAAGCTACCGATTTGCATTCACTGAAAAGCAAAAAAAAAGCGGTCATAAAAACAAAACAGTGAGTCTTTCTGATGCAGCATTTTCTAAGATCGTCATTAAAAATTCTTGGAATGTTTTTGATGCTAACTGACTTTGAAGGTTCTTGGTATTTCGCCACAATTTCAAACGAGGAAATAAAGCCAGATTGATTTCCATGAAAATAAAAAAGATGGATTCATATGAGGACCCAACAGGTCTTTGCATTATGAGTATTGGTCTGAAATCTGTCTACGGTGCGGTTCACTAAATTCTTGGTCATAACGTGGAAAGGAAAACCTGGCCGATTCACAATATTGCTTCGAACGGACACATTTTGTGGACACAGAACCGCAGCGATTCCAAAGATTATTCATTATCGATTTCCAAGAAGATCTCATTTTGGTCTCACAAATATTGGCTTCAGCGCCACGGTCTTCCAGTCTACTGGGCAGAAATGAGAAAGCATTTTATGATAGTCCCTAATACTACAAGCATATAAAATTATATATATATATATATAAAATGGGTGATCAAAAAAAAAAATGAAAGGGAAGAAAGAAAAGGCCAGTTGTTTCTTTGGAAACTTCAAATCCATAAGGTCATCTTGTTTGTCATGATTTTAACCACAAGAGCGAACTAAAATGTATATAGTTTTTATAGAAAGAATGGCAAAAAAATAGTCTAACAACTTAACGATCGAGTATGATACTTGGAGGTGATATGAGAAAAATAGGTGGCATAGATAATGGACAATGCCAAAAGTTATACACTGTTATTTATAGATATCTCTATATAAAGTTAGATATGCATATAAACTAATTAACGAATTATGAACTTTGGAGCTCATGCGCAAGGGTAGTAATGTGGGCTATATTTAGTTTAATTTAGTTGTATACAAAGGAGGCAAAGAGATAGTGGAAGTCCTTTGTGAAAATTCAGATACCTCCGATTTTCGTGAAATTTTAAGAATCAAGGGAGGCGCGAGAGCGCTCTACCTCTCAATAGACTACACGAATGGCCTATGCTGGAAATCTCATTTCTTTGATCAATCATAACTCAAAAACCAATAAACCAAATTAGTTAAAACTTTGCACAAAATTTTTATTTGATAGGTTCTATAAGTGTGTAGAATTTCAGCATCATTAGTCAAGGCAACCCAGAGATCCAGAAAGTTCAATCATAAAATCATGTTATCTGTGTGTACGTACGTGCGTATGTGCCACCCTGTATCTCATCAACTATTTGATGGATTCAGCTGATTTTTGGCAGAGATAGAGGTTCTAGGGTCTAGTTGATGGCATTTTAATTTCAGTTTACCATATACCTTAGTCTTCCAGAAAATTCCAAAAAACCTTAAAAATGACCAGCATTCATACACTTTATTCTATATCTTATCGACCATTTGATGGATTCAGCTGATTTTTGTCAAAGATAGAGGTTCTAGTGTCTAATTGATGGCATTTTAATTTCAGTTTACCATATACCTTGATTAGTCAAACTACCAACTATATCAGTTATGAGAAGGCATTGTATTGAGGCATAGCCTTTACAAAGGTAGTGACATTCCATGAAAAAAGCCAGTATACTGAAATCATATGCCCTTAATAGGGTTAAGATGAAAATTCATATACACTAAATGTACAAAAGCAAGGAAATTCCCAAATGTTTACACTTTTATTGTCATTAAGTGTATGCGAGCACAACAGGGCTATGTATTTTACTGGTAAGAATTTTTCTTCAGCGCACCTCACACACTTCATCCACTCATGCATAGAGATTTATACTGTAGTGATGTGATAATGAAATGGTTTGGTTGATATGTAGTCATACCCTTCATGATAATAAAAGTGTAAAAATTTGGGAATTGCCTTGCTTTTGTACATTTAGTGTATATGAATTTTTATCTTAACTCTATTAAGGGCATATGATTTCAGTATACTGGCATTTTTCATGGAATGTGTATTAGACATCAATTAATAATTATTTCCTAAATTTATAAGATTTTATTTAATAACCATTTTTGGCAACCATTATTTTCTTTGTCATTAAGCTTAATTCAGTCATGAAGTTAAATCGCATCAAAATTTATTGTGAAATTTCCGATAAAACTCCAGTTAAATTGTTATGATATAGATTTATTTAACTTACTAAACAAAACTAGTAATTTTGGAATTCGAGATAAGGATTGATAATTTGTATCATTTGGACTACTATTCTCATCTTGGTTACTATTTTCACAACGTTTCAGCCGATGTAATTGGTTCAGTTCGAAATTCTGCATAGGTTCCCCAAGTTCAGCATAAAGATTCACAAATTTCAAAAGTTGCACCTAAAGAAGGTCATGTGTGATATCAGGCAAAACATTTTGAAAATAACAACCAAGATGAGAATAGTAGTAAGAATCATCATCATCATCAGCAGCAGCATCATCATCTTCGGTTTAACGTCCGTTTAACAAGCTTACCTGCATTTGACGGCTTTTAAAAATTGACTTACAAAGTAACCTATCTCTGGTCAGGTCTTTATGCCTCGGGCCCATTTTTATCACTTTCTATGTTTTCCTTGGGATTCCCCTGTGAACTGAACCTGCTACCTTAACTGCTCTACATTCACTAACCAAAGAACTCTCATCGATTCTTTCAACATATCATCAAAGTCTCCTGTTCTGCAGACATCTCTTTATACTGTTCAGATTTAATATTCCTCTGAGGTCATCAGATCTAAGCCTGTCTTTAAGACTCACATTACACATCCATCGTATCATTCTCATATCATTTCTCTCCATGCACCACATGTCCTCAACCATCACTGGTCAGGTTTTACTTCCATACACCACACTCCGTACACATGCCTGATAGACTCTTCCCTTGGTCGAGAGTGGTAATGCTCTGCTGGTTAGTAATGGAAGAAGTTCCCTGAACTTAGTCAATCCACCCCTAATTCTTGCAATCACAGTAGCACCTGCTCCACCCTGTGCTCCAGTGGTATCGCCAAGATAACAAAACTTAGACAACTACAATAGCTTGACCATCCAGATATACTTTCTCCACATGTGAGTTCTAATCTATCTGCATTATCGTAAACTTCTTGCACACAAATTGGTTATTCTCGCTTAACCTACCAGAATAATACAAGATTATTTTTTGACGAAAAGTATGTCAGTAGATCTTTCTTTTTTTTTTTTTTGATCGACTTTATGATTAGACATTTTGCATAAGTCAAAAAATAGTATTTTGTTTTTATAAGACTAACAGACAATTTAACTTATTTCATTTATCATTTCAAAAATAAAAATCTCTTTATAGAAAATAAGAAAAGTAGTCTTTGAAAAGTGAAAATGCTTGCATATTGAATAAAATAAATTATATCTGCAACCGAAAGAAGAAAATCTTGTTTTTGATTCATCTTAATCGAAAATCTTAGCAGTTTGGGTTAAAAGAGGCCAAGAATGCCAAAATCAATCAAATTGGCAGATGAAGAGACTACATTTATCAAGTCCGAAAAGATTTGGGATTTTGGGATCTGGGAAAAGTGCATGGAGGGGGTTCCATTAATAAAATCTGGATTCCTGATAAACACTAAAGAAATTCCAGAATCGAGGAGTGGCATTTTGGGAAAGAATTGAAAGTGAAGTGACAACTTTGTTGGCAGCAGAACGGTGAGAGAGAGCAAGGAATTATGTAGGACATCTTTAGACATTTAAAGCACTGGATCACATTCTGTTTCTTGAAAGATGAAGACGAAGTGGCACCCTGACAAGGGAAAGTGTTTTCGCACAGGTTAGGGCCTTATCAGAGAATTTGTCCAAAATTCACTAAAAGAATTAAGCTTACTACTTCAAAGAGATTAAGGGGTTTGGCTTTGCTCCACCTCCTCCCCACACACTTCCAAACCATTTCTTACTGCATGTATTTATATTGAAGATAAAACATGCAAGTTTAGCAAAGTGGTTAAAATAGATTACGTAAAAGTTACAGCCTCTCTCTGATAACAGGTTGGTTATTTCTTTTATCAAAAGCACAATTAAACAAGAATCAGTATTATTAAGTTACGTCCATGTAATCTGTGCATTTAGTGATGAAAATGCTATTTCAAACTTGCGTGTGCATGACGGAGCGAACAGCGCCACTTATGGAAATGTATGGATACATTTACCTATATAAGAGTCAGATACGTCCTAAGATAAAGCACCTCTGCCCCATCTGGAGAAGTGCCACTCAGTGTACTCTTTTTTTTTGGACAGAGTACAAAATCGACTTCACACTCTAGTGGATGAAGATCTCTCGTGTCCTCTTTGAGTCTTTCTCTACTATATTGTAGATGCTCGACTGAGCTCCGATCTCAGGTTCCTCTTTGTAAAACATTCACAACAAGAACTCGTCTTTTTACCACAATTGAAAATAATTTCTCTTTGTTCCTAGCAGCAAACGGAATTTCCATGAGCAGAGTTTCTTTCCGAGAACTTGCCGTCTGTGAAATAAATTACTACGGGACTGCTTCCTTGCAGACTACAACATGGTGGTCTTCAAATCCAATGTCAACAAATACTTGTTATAAACCGTCCGACTAAGTAATAAAAAAGAGAGAGGGGGCTCGAGTAATTACTATTTAATTAATTAATTTTTTCAAGTCATCGTTCATAACATTTGTATACCTTTAGAATTAGGAAACTATTAATTAATTAATTTACATGAGATAACATTAAATAACATTAAATAACATATAAACAAAATAGAACGAAATTTCAAGACGAGACTGCGATTAGAACGGAAAACGTGTCAAGAATCTTACTTAAACTAATACTTTTTTCAACTTCCTTATATACTGTTACAAAAAGTCGCTCAGACACTAGACGGGTTTTGTCATTTACATAATTCATTCCTTTTAAACTTCAATTAAATTCATATTTACAAATATACACTTATAACTGCTATTATCAAATTTACATATGTATTTACAATATTTTCCGATAAGGTGATATTAATAAAAATTATTCATACATTTAATTTAAGACATTTCCTTCAGAAAATCTATTCCATTCATCATTTTTAATCCTCTCATAATAGTCTTCATCGTCCATCTCGTTAACCCTTATCCTCGAGTGGCCTTTTGGTCCTGATAAGCGACTCATTTGTAAAAAAAAGCTTTTTAAATTTAAACAAAAATAAAATGAAAAACAAATAAAACAACTGGAGATATTAATTAAATATCAAACGAATATAGACCTGACATATTATAAACATATTGAAACATAGAAACAAAAATTAGAACTCATTTGTATTAAGGGGTGGTCGTTTTAAGTGAATCCTCAACACTATAATAAAGACCAATGTCTATTCATTTGTTTATAACTAAATATATGTACTTCCATACCGTCACACAAAAGTTATAGAGTAAAACATGTGCTTTTTTTTTTCTCTAAAAATGTTTTTTTTCAAATTTAAGCATGACAGACTGAAGAAAATATTTACTTTTGTGACAGATAAAAAAGTATTTCAAACTGAAACCTGACAGACCACCGGATGGACAAAAGCTTTTCAGAGATGCAAGAATGTATTTAAAAATGGTTATGGCTAGTATTAAAGTTGTGTTTCAGTTTAGTGAGAGAAAGGATATTATTTGGGAAACACAAAAGGGCCCAATGTCAACTTTTAATAAATGCAGTCTTATATGCCGTTCGGTATTTCCAATAAATAAAGTCTTATTTTTCAGTTCTAATGTATGCAGGTGGTTTTAATTGGAAAGCATTTAGATTTGTTCTCTGCATATTTTTTTTATTATTATTTTATTTTTTTTGCTAATGAGTCGTCACTTATCAAGGTTAAAAAGCCACTCAAGGATAAGGCTTAATGAGACAGATTGACAGTTGAATGATGGTGAATATTATGAGAGGATTGAAAATGAACAGAATAAACAAAATTTGATGACTTATGAGGACGTATCATGATAAGTGTTTATTGACGTTGGATTTGAAGAAAACTGTTGGAACCCTCAGGAAAGCAACCTTGTGACAACGTGTTACACAGATGGGGAGTTCTTGGAAAGAAAATTCCTTTTGAAGATAAAGAAAGGGAATTTTTTTGCAGTGGCGATAGCAGCCTATTGTAAACAATTACTCGCCTATGGTTAATCAAAAGAAATTGATACTTTACGTTAGGGGGAAATTGGGGGTTAATACGCTACCTGACAGTATTAGTGTGTAAAGAACCATAATAAAGCGAATTGGATTTGAATTCTGTATAACCAGTTCCAGAGGCTGCAAGGATATCCATTACACAAATAAAACACCCACAAAAAAAAACATGCAAAATACTAGGCTGTTATTCAACCCGGTTCAGAGATACTCATATTCGATTTAACATCCGTTTTACATTCTGGCAGGTGGTGGACGGCTTTTAAAACTTGACTTCCAAACTAACGTATCTCTAAGCAGATCTATCCCTCGTACTCGCAAATCCATCCGTATCACTTCTTCCCATGGTCTACCCCTGCCAACTGACCCTGCTACCTTAACTGTTCTACATCCATGAACCTAAGAACTCTCATCTATTATGTCAATGTGGCGGGAGGTGACGGTGATTAAGTGGATATCGACACGGACTGAAAACCTGGGTGTTCCAAGTTCGAATCGAGTCGGTTCCACAGTATCACTTTCACTTAGGGATGTTGGCAACCTTCCCGTGAGTACCCGATGTATTTCTAGACAGGTTCCTAACTAGAAAAACATCGGGGAAACTAATGTCAATACCAGAATCATCTGATTCACACGAAAGAAGATTTCAATGTGACCAACTCAACAAAGTTTCTTGTTCTGCACCCATCTCTTTATACTGTCCAGATTTAATCTTGACTTCAAAACTAACATTACACATCCATCGTATGATTCTGATATCATATCCATTCATGCAACACATGTCCTCAACCCTCATTGGCCAGGTTTCACTTCCATACGTCATTACACTGTGTGCACATGTCTGATAGACTTTTCATCTGATTGATAGTGGTAACGCGTCGATGGTTAGTAATGGCAAAAATTCCAAAAACTTACTCCATTCACTCCTATCTCTTGCAGTCACATGAGCTCTTCCCTGGGCTCCAAGGTTTTAAGAACTGAAGAGTTCGAACGCAAAACGCGATAAATCCAATTCGTTTAAATTGGGACCATAAACAATAAAAACACGAATATATTAAATCTAGACTTCGAATGAAAGCTGATTTTAATTGAAATCAAAAAAAAATTATTTCAGTTTCGTATTATGTAACACATAGTTCTGGGGTATCGTCGAGTGTTGAAATGCAACCCCTTTTTTTAGGGACACTTTCGTTATTTTTAAAATGGCGTTTATCATTCAAACTCTTCAACTATATAAATGTATTATTATTATTACTATTATGCAAAAGCTGAGTTGATCGACGTCCGTTTCCCTAAGGCTTCTTTGCTTATATTTTATTCACACAAAATACATGCTAAAATATTTGTCATATTTATTAGACAAAATCTTTATTTATTTGAGACAAATTATCATCTTATATAGTCGATGAAGTTTAAAAAAATGTTTATATGTAATTGATTTGAAGACAACTTACATGCTTCATATTCTATAAACTCCAGGCTAAAATTATAGAATAGTACAAGGTGATGCCCCCCCCCCCCGAAAGAAAACTGCTACCATGGAATCAGTAATAACATGATATGTGGGAACACTTTGGTTATCACCTCATCAGTAGGAGGTGTGATACTAAATAGGCTTCACTCTCACCAAACCTTACTCCCCCTCTTTTATCTGTTATTGACAATTTTGCACTTCGTATCCAGGTTATCTTATTAACTGCTGATAAAATAAAGACTGTTAGACTAATCATGACTGGAACTTGGTGGACAAGTCAGGTAAAGACAGAGGTTTATTTGTAGTGAATATAGATAGATTCACAGGTAACATCAATTGAAACAAATACATAGAAGACATTGCCAAGACTGCTGCAAAGAAGGTGGGCTCTCTCTACCGTGCTAGGAAAATACTCACACCTGACAGTATCCTATGTCTCTACAAAGCCATCATTCGCCCATGCATGGAATAGTGTTGCCACATATGGGCTGGTGCATCAACCGCTAGCCTCTCTATATTCGATAGGGCCAAAAAAGAGTCTCGAATTTAATAGCTCCTGCACTGTCAAACAAGCTACAACCCCTGACCCATCATCGCCATGTGCTTGTTTTACAAGTACTTTAATGTAATGTGCTCCGACAAACTCGTAGCACTGGTTCCTCTTTGAATTAGATACCTTCGGCTAAACCGACAAGCAGCAAAATCCCACCCCTTCACCGGAAAGCTTTCTACTCTAATGGTTTCTTCCCTCGAACTGCTAGACTTTGGAATTCCCTCCCTGTTTCTTGCTTCCCAGTCTGTACTAACATGCAGAAATTTAAATGCAATGTGAACAAGACATCTTGATGTTCAACTCCCTACTTAAAGGGTCTTTGTAGGTACGCTCCATAATTCACAATAGCCGCTTACGTCTCAGTGGCACTGTGCCCTGTAGGGGGTGAATATGAGTGTAAAAAAAAAAGATGGCAGAAAGAGTTGTGAATTTTATTAACGATTCCATGGGTTGCATATTTTAGTGGGTCATCCTGTATCTGTTCTGTCCTCGGTCGGAGGAGGAAAAAAAAACTTTCTAGACTGGGGCAATTTTTATTTTTTTATTTTTGAGAGGCTTGATTTTCTACATTTAAAAAATCGACTTTGTGTTTAACTTTGCTCCTATGGGAAGGCAAATAAAAGGGACAACTTCCAGATTTCTTACCGAAATTCACGAACCAGGTGGAAAAATTTGAAAAACCCTATCTTTTTGCACAAATCTTTTATTCACCATGAGGTAGTAGGAGTAATTAGTTTTTAGAATCCATATGAGTTATCGATAAGTGTGCGTCGTATGCAATTGTGCCTGCCTGCATGCACGTATATCCATACTTGGACGTTTTCATTTAGATGCATGTAAAGGTTTATTTGCAGATGCGTATTTCAATGAACGGATTTCTCAAAGCTTGTATACAAACAAAGATGTTTACAAGAAAGTAATTTTAGACATCGGGGGGGGGGGGGTAAAAAAAAAAAAAGAAACAGTTGACCAAATAGAAATTATTTTCCTGCCAACAAAAATAATTTAAAAATATAATAAATTTTTTTTTTCAATAAACCAGAGAAAATAAACGCGATTTAATTTCGAACATTTCTTTCTAAGGCTTCATAAAAAAAAATTCATTTTTCAAAAAAAAATAAATAAATAAATAAATAAAAAAAAAAAAAAAATAAATAAATAGAAATAAAAACTCCTGACTGTATTTCAGTGCTCCCACACCCCCACATTCTTTTGCCTGATTAGAAGCATCCTAAAGAAATCAAAATTATCCCTATGGTGACCCTGCCTAAAATCATGTTAGAAATGTAATAATTCCCCCCATTCGCATGATTAAAATACTCGCATGTAATGATCAAGTTGAATTTAGGGTAGGAACGATTTTCTCTGAAGCACGATATTTGCCTTGTTGCCTGCCTGCAAATGAAAAAAATACGCCCAAGAGAAGATTTTCTTTTTGAAAAGACGGATGACAAAAAGATGAAGAGTCTATTTATGCATTTGCAATCAGATGGCATGACAGCATCGCCATTCGGAAACGTGTGTGATCACAGCGCGAATTGTTCACCTCGGGCATTCAAAAGATTAAGGCATTTCCAATAGGATTTGTTACATTTTAGAACACCGATTCTGTCGAATATATGAGCGGAGCTATGTCTCCATACGCTACTGGTTAGAATAGCATTCACAAACTTTGCTTTATTTACTATAGAAAATGTATTTTAAATTAATATATATATATATATATATATAATCTTAATTTTAAATACATTTATATATATAATCTTAATTTTAAATACATTTATATATATATATATAATCTCAATTTAAAATACACACACATATATATATATATATAATCTCAATTTAAAATACATACATATATATAATCTCAATTTAAAATACACACATATATATATATATATATATATATATAATCTCAATTTAAAATACACATACATATATAATCTCAATTTAAAATATACACACATATATATATAATCTCAACTTAAAATACACACATATATATATATATATATATATATAACCTCAATTTAAAATACATATATATATATATATAACCTCAATTTAAAATACATATATATATATATATAACCTCAATTTAAAATACATTTATACATATAATTTTTATTTAAAATACATTTATATATATATACATATAATTTTAATTTAAAATACATTATATATATATATATATAATTTTAATTTAAAATACATTATATATATATATATAATTTTAATTTAAAATACATTATATATATATATATATAATTTTAATTTAAAATACATTATATATATATATATATAATTTTAATTTAAAATACATTATATATATATATATATAATTTTAATTTAAAATACATTATATATATATATATATAATTTTAATTTAAAATACATTATATATACATATATATATAGGCCTTTTTTAATTTCTATCATTCCAATGAAGTCATTTGCTGCTGAAGCATAATTGTTTAAAAGTTCTTTACATGGCACAATTTTAACTATTTTGTCTAATAAAATTATAAAAAAAATCTAATATATATATATATATATAAACAAAAAACTTTTTTTCACGTCAGAAACGCACCACATATTTTAAAATATATTACTTCTGCTATTTCTTCAAATCTGCCATCTTGAGAAAGTCTTTAAATGAAGACGAAACGTTTATGAATGTAGAAATAATTTTTGCTTTTCCTTTTTTATTTTCCATCACGTGTGAATATTATTTCTGTAATTATATATATATATATATATATATATATATATATTGAAAAACTTTTAGTCATTTATACATAGAAATAAATACAATATATATGCATTCAACATTAATGCTATAAAAAAAGCACCCCCCCCCCCC
This sequence comes from Sepiola atlantica, assembly GCA_963556195.1. Lineage (NCBI taxonomy): Eukaryota > Metazoa > Mollusca > Cephalopoda > Sepiida > Sepiolidae > Sepiola > Sepiola atlantica. Next base: position 10,471,747 of record OY744524.1, on the reverse strand, counting down.
CAAAAAAAAAATATTTATTTCGGGTATCCACAAAAACACCGTCCACTGATAACAATACAAAAGTATTTCCCACTTACATATTCCTAGTGACAGTGGCACTATTTAACACTCATCTACGGCCCCCAACAATAATAAATATTTAAAAGTGACTCTCAGCATGACGCCGCTGTGCCACTTGCTACACCGAAGAGCTGTGATACAACCAAACAGTGTGGATGACCATTTAAATATGTATCATCATTATTATTATTATTATTATACAGCTCTATCTGAAAGTATATCGAGCCCTTTGTGTGTGCAAGATCTGTTGTCTTGGATCGGATGTGTTCAGAGTTCATGTTATCTATCAGTTCTTTAAGACGTAACATATATATATATATATATATATATATATATATATATATATATAGTCATCCACATACAGACAGTGCGGCTAGATCAGTTAGTGCCTAAAGCCGGGATTGAAACTCAACCGTCGAGCTGACAGTCGGCGCTGCTAACCCTTGTGCTATCATACGACACTGAATGTTAGAAATATCTCAATGTAAATAGTTTTACCTAATGAGCTATGCCTTAAAGCTAATGGCAGTTGGCGATATCCTTACAAATAAGCTCTACCCAGGGAGGGAGCTTTAATATATATATATATATATATATTAGATATAATCAAACAGGCAAATCCCAAAGTTATACATAAAGCAGTTTTTACTTATTTTAAAGCTGTTTCACCCACTAAAGATGAATACATAATGTTAATTCACAAATAAACGATCATATCAAAGGACTGATGAAGAGATCAAGATAAAAATGACCACAAACGTGTTTTCCATACTTGATTCTGCCTTCCTATCACACCAACAACATTAAAGAGTTCATGCATTATTATTGTTGTTTTCCCATAACGTCCGGGGACGTCCTCGGGGAGTCAGGCAGATCCTCTATCTGTCCTAACTGTGGGCATGATAGGACCTGGTAGTGCCTATATCTTCTCCAGGCCACATACAGCGCCTGGTGTTCCCGAATGGTCGCCCATTTAGTATTGGGCAGGCTCAACGTTGCTTAACTTCAGTGATCTAACAGGAACCGGTGTGTCAGTGTGATTATGTCGTATATGATCATTATTCACGTATATACACATTTTGGCTCAGATCAAAGTGTAGTATCTGTTCCGCTGGATACTGCACCCCATAGACTGGTATTGTCTTGGTCTTCGGGGCTTGATTTACGCCGGTCTATGGGTCGGTCCTGTGCAGTTCTAGGAGGTCCACCCTCCCAGGCTTCGCCTCCCCTCTTTGGGGAGGAGTAAGTTTATTGCTTACTGCCTGAGGCGCCCCTACCGGGGAATGCCGACGGGGCTGCCCAGGCAATTTTTAAACCCCACTTTTCCGACCCGATCTTGGGTCACATCTTACTTGTGGGAGTAAGATAAAACTGGCCTTGTGCCTAACTCCTGGAGAGGAGTAAATCAATACACATAGTATCATATCTATGGCAAATAAGTTGCACCGTGGCGTCAATATTTTACTAATGCTGCTTGATTGCATCTGTTTTTCACTTGTATTTTTTTTTTTTCATTTAAAAAATAAAACTGCACATCTTATGAAAACATTTATAAAATTAAAATATCTGATATTCTATTTTATCAAGATTAGCAACGCGTGGGTAGAAAAAAGCCTGTAAATTAACTCAAAACCGCTGATTATACTGAAATGATTTCATGGTTGCTAAGAATACTTTCTTAACTATCTTAAAAAAAGTAAATTTTTAAATTCATAAGATTCGGTTTCATTGATCCATTTGCATTTCAGAAAAAAATACACAGGCTCATCAGATTTAAAACTTGGTAAAGTAAAAAAGTAAAGTGGTTACCCATAATTGAGGGCGACCTGAAATCTATGTGATGTGCCCGGCAAAAATCAGAAACTACTAGAGATATACTCACAAACCTTATACCTGAAGGCCTCCTATTCATAGGCTACTACACCCAGATGAATGAGAGGGCACCACTTTTTTCACAGGATTATTCGGCCTTTTGGATCAATTCCGATGGATACTACACCCCATAGACTGGTATTGTCTTGGCCTTCGGGGCTTGATTTACGCCTGTCTATGGGTCGGTCCTGTGCAGTTCTAGGAGGTCCACCCTCCCAGGCTTTGCCTCCCCTCTTTGGGGAGGAGTAAGTTTATTGCTTATTGCCTGAGGCGCCCCTACCGGGGAATGCCGACGGGGCTGCCCAGGCAATTTTTAATGGCCAGAGGGCTCACCTTCTCGGGCGCTGGCTTTTCAAATCTCACTTTCCCGACCCGACCCTGGGTCACATCTTACCTTGTGGGAGTAAGATAAAACTGGCCTTGTGCCTAACCTCCTGAAGAGGAGGTAAATAATACTCAACTTACTCATGACCTTTATGATGCCGAGTTGTTAGCAAGGGGCATCAAGTACTAGTTTTTGGAGTTTTATGTATTGTCGTCCGAAAACACCAATATGTCTCTCTTCTGAGGGCACCCAATCCGACCCAAAACAGTCACTATTCCGCAAACACCAACTTGAACTCCAACTTCACTCTTCTGATAGCACCAAATCTGACCTCCACTGGTCTCAATTCAGGATGAACCAAAGAAGAAGTGCACTGTCTCATTTCCTGTCCTCTTTATGGGGACTCCCATCATGCAATGCAAAATAGGTCACATGATCATTTTGTACTTCCTTTCTATAAAACCAGCCATTTGCTTTAACTCTGTTGTTACACATGGCCTGGTCTGGTATTACGGGTAAGTCTTATGTTTTTATTTTCCACTACATGTATGACTCAACCAAGGATTGAACACCGGTCTCCTGGCCCATTAGCGAACACTAACCATTATGCCAACAGATTAATGTATTGCCATATAAATTTAGTATCAGCTCCGCACTTGAAACCTTGCAGATTTTACATCGCCCCCCCCCCTCAAAAGGGAAATATTGTATAATGATCTTATTTGATGTGGACGATTTATTTACTCATGTCTATGTCCATTAAAGTGTTGATAGAAATCATTCAAAATGATTAAATGATTAAATGATTATCATTTCAAAATTAGACCTATTATTAATTACCCCCCCCCCCCCCCAACAAAAAAAAATAGCTGATTAGTTTGAACCATTGAAGTACATTTTTATGACCACTGAGACAATATATACACCCAAAATATTAATGGAATTCGAATGAGTTTCAGCTGCAGACGACCTCTTTCCCAATATGGCTAAAAAAAAAAAAAAAAAAAAAAAAAAAAAAAAAACGACACTTTTTTTAATGTGATGATTAAACCAACAATATATGTTTGATAAATTGATGGCATTTTTATATCAGCAAAAACCAAGAATGAGATTAAAGAAATAAAAACGTTTGAATTAAATTCCATTCTAAATTTCACATATGAATTCCATAACAATAAAAATGACTTTTTAGATGTCCTTGTTGATAACAATCATAGCAATTTTACTACATCCTTATATATAAAAAAAAACAACTATCAGTACAAGTTATTGCCTTCTGAATCACAAAAGAAAATGGCATCATCATTATAAAATGGCTGCTATATCAAATAAAAATAGTTAAACTCAAATAAAATATCTAAATCCTAAATAATTCTTTTTATAAAGAATTAAGTATAAATAAACTAACATTTTATCTTCTGGGATTTTTGAGATGAGGATTGATAATTTGGATTTTTCAGACTGCTATTCTGATCTTTTTAAAAATTATATTCACAACGTTTCGGCCGATGTAATCTCCAACCTTCTTCAGCTGCATCTTGAGAACCTTCAATAGTAATGGGTAATCTTTATATCAAACACGGGAACCTGTATAGAAAAATAGTTATTCAATAATAATAATAATAACAATAATAATAATAAGTAGGTAATAACATTACATATCTAGATAAGGTAAGGTAAGATTTAAGGCTCCCAAAATTCATACTAGAATTGTTCACAGACCCATAGCTTAATGGTTAATAGCGTTGATTAACTCTCAGTTCTAAGTATCAGTAGGTTCAAGGTTCAATCCTTACTAAAGGTGATAATGACTGGGAATAATATAAATTAACACTTCTACCTGGTCATGGATGACGGAATGAGAACAATCTACCCCATAGATTTAGTAAAGGGTTCATCTCGAAATTCCATACACGTTCCAGAGTTTGAGTAGAAGGTTCCCAAGTTCGGAATGATGTACCTGAAAAAAAGTCAGGGGTTACATCGGCTGAAACGTTTTGAATGTAATAACCAAAAAAAGGATAGTCCAAATAATTCAAATAATTCAAACTTGTTTTCTTTGTTTTGTGGCACGCCAACCTTTTCCTTTTTAAGTAATTAATACAAAAATAAAACAAAAATAGGTATGTATTGGCACAAATTATATGTCGGATGCAAAAGAGGTGTTTTTAAACGCTGCGTTACCGGATTCCAGGACAATAATCCATCTCACCTGGTAGAGTATCTAGCTTCGTGCTGTTACTTGAGGTAACATCACTAGGAGAAGGTGAACCATTCCTCATATAAGCCGTGTCAAGGGGATCTTATATAAGCCTCGAATACTATGTTATTTTGAATATTTGATCAGGGTTTACTTGTGGAGTAAAGAATCCTCTTGTCAGGTTGTCCTGACAAACCCTTTTACAGAGAGACCGAAGACACTCGAGGATGGTGTGCAGTAGGCAATTCAAACTCTACTCTATAATTAAGATGAATGTGTACTTATTTGTATATAAATAAATATAAATCCATCCCATCACACAAAAGTTAGCAAGTAAAAATGTGCCTTTTTCTAGCCTTCGACCGAAACCATTTCAAGTTGTTAGGGGGAGCAAGAAAGCAAATAACAAGTCAGACAACCCCCGTTGTTTGAAATGAATTCAGAAAATTTTTTCACGCTAAATTAAGCGGTAATGGTGGATGTTTTCTTTCTCTTTGGGCCATCAGAAATGGAAGTTTATATATGAAAAATTAATTACTGGCGTAATTCTATGATTTAATATGCATATTAGTACAAACACTGGCGGAGCATTTTTTTTTTTCATATTTTGTACAGAAGGTATACGCTATTTGCATAATAAACTTGATTAATCACATTTGTAATGATTACAGATTGCTCAACTGAACATAAATTTAGAGGCAAACATGCATTGATAGTCAACAGGACTGATGAGTTGGTTATTAATCAATGTTGCAAACATGAAAAATATTTAAATAAAACTAGATATGACACAGGGCTGATTAAAAATGAGGGTTTCAGTACTATGAAACACCGGCTTCCTGTGTAAAAATGTGTTGCGTTTCAACCTTGTGTCAGACATGGGAGTTCACAAACATATATTTCTTAGCAGCTCGTTCCTGCATGCATCCCATTCGTAATCCTGCCTAACTGATGAAACGTTGCCTGCAAATAAGTTCATTCATAAAAAAAACGGTTGAGGACAGAAGACCAGTGGACCCTGGGGGGATGGGGGAGCAGACAGAGAGAGGTTGACAATTACTGTCTAATCATATCTTATCCGGACATTTTTAAAGCCACAAGTTCGCATGTGTGTGCTTCCGAACGAACTGGAGACTTCTCTCACTCACTCTCTCTTTTAGTCATGTGACATCACATCCGATTCTATCAATTTCCACAGTAGGCAGAGCTAATTTTCGAGTACACTCAGTCGACCCTGATTGAACCTCTATTTTCTTGTTATTGTCAACTAACGAAATTATATACTAACAGGATTGGATTGGATTGGTTGGTTTTGCGGCATATCAATCTATGTGGTCATTTAATGCCGGAGTTTTTTTGTTTTTTTTTTTTCTTTTTTTATTGGGGGGGGGAGACTTTTTTAGCCTTTCCTCCCTTTTTTATAAAATCGAACTAAGAAATTAAATGTTGTATTTATACATGGATAAGTATATTTGGGTAACTTTAAATTTCCTTAAATTTTCTTATATATCCGTAAGCCGGATCTCACCATCGGATGTAGTTTAAGGTCATATCCAGGACCGGGAGTAGGGTAGGAAAAATAAAATAAAAAAGGGGAGGGAGAAAGGAAGAGGGGCTGTTGTTTTTGTTTTTGGTTTTGTAAAACATAATTAAGTTTTACAAAAAAAAAAAAAAAAAAAAAAAAAACGTCAATGTAGGTGAATTTCGTCTCAGGGAGCCACAGGGCAGCCTGATCTGGTATCACCAGTATACTAACAGGTCTACTTGCTCAATATTTAACAAATAGAAATGCCTCCCGTGTGGAGGTAGAACATACTTTACGTATTGATCCTGACCGTTTCCCTTCGCTGGAACTGCGTAGTGGAAGACGAATTTTGCCACCATTTTAACACATTTCCAGAGCCGAGGAAATTGGTGCCAAGACCTTTGACATGGGTGCCTTGTTTTGGTAAGTGCTAAATAGTATGCTAAATAGTATGCTAATTATTATTCTTTGTTCTTTTAGACTTAAATAATGGTAATCTCAACAGTCGAAAGCACTAGTTCTGTTCGAAACAATACAAATCCTGAGTTGTAATTGGTTAACAATGTGGAAGAGTTCCAGCAGTCAAAGCTGAAACCAAAGACACTAGAGCTTCTCGACTGTTGCTGAAGAGACAAAAGGAATGTTTTCTTTTGTTCTTTCGTGTTTGCATGCATGTGTGCAATTCTTGAGATGTTCCTATCATTTCCTGGTCCGCTGGAGGAGATGATAGCATGATATACTCCTGAAGCAATCCAACGTGGAATGCAAATTGTCTAAGAGCAAACGAGAAGGGAAAAAGAGTGGCACTCGACCTACAGACATTTTTTTCTTGGTTCTACTTTTATTTGGTCTCTCTCTCTCTCTCTCTCTCTCTCTCTCTCACACACTTTATTTTGTCTGCTTTTTTTTGTTTGTTTGTTTTTTTTAATTCTTTTTTTTGTTTTTGTTACTTGGTGTTGTTTTTTTTTATTTAACCATTTTTTTTTTTTTCTTTGCCAATGATTTATTTATCTTGATTGACGGTACTTTTCTTTTCAGTATTTGTGACAATCTACCTCAAAGATAAGTCGAAACAGTGAACTGAGAAAGCAAAGAGAGACGGTATCATTCTAGAGAAAGAGAGGAGAAGAGATAGAAAGAAAAGAACAAAAGATTGACTGAATCTAGTCTTGCTTTAGGTTATAATAAAGGTAAGCACTCGATGAAGGTCAAAAATCGCTATCAACTCCCAACAAGACGAAGCTTATTTATCATCCATGTGAGAAAGGGGTTGACAGAAAAGATTGTGAAAAAGATAAACAGAAATAAAAAAAATGGAAAGCGAAAACAAAACGAAAAAAGCTATCTATATAGCCAAACTGATGAGTCTTAAGACGAAATGTGAATCTCTGGAAATAATTAATTTAAAAAATAATTTAATAATAATATTATATATATATATATATATATATATATATGTATGAGAAAGGAAGGATGATAGTAATCCGACATAATAGGAAATGAAAAAGGAAAAAAACAAGAGATATTTTTTTTATATATTCATCAACGTTTCGTCTTTACAGTAAGACTTCCTTCATTTCATTCTTCGCCACCACTGACTTCTCACAGCCTGGACTGTCCTCCAGCGCTCACAGTAGCCACGGCTACTACTTTTCCTTTATCTCTCCATCATGTCAACCCAAAATTTCGATGTACTTGCATGACATTTCTCTTCAAATTATCATCCTGAGGAAGTCTTACAATAAAGACGAAATGTTGATGAATATATAAAAAAAAAATATCTCTTGGTTTTTTCCTTTTTCATTTCCCATATATATATATATATATATATATATTAGTATTTCATGTATCCACATAAAATTTTATAAGGAGATATAATTTTTTATGTATCAATTTTCAGTATTTACTTCAAACAGTGCTGGATACGTAAGTAGAGCTAGGTAGTAAGTTATGAAAATATATTTATGGCAATCAAGCTACACAGAGGCTCCCGCGTTTCATCCCCGGAGGGAATCTTCAGGCTAAAATGCATTTTAGCCTGAAGATTCCCTCCGGGGATGAAATGCGGGAGCCTCTGTGTAGCTTGATTGCCATAAATATATTTTCATAACTTACTATATATATATATATATATATATATATATATCTAGGCAGCATCTTCTCTTGCAGGCAAGTATTGAATATAAGAGACAACTCATGTCTAGATATCCTTTGGTAGATCCTTTCAATAGTCCGAATCAGGATCTTAGTTTTGGAGGGGAATTGGCTGATGAATTTGCCATAGTTTGGATTAGTCTCCCAAGTACTTTCAGACCCAGGTCCATCTTCAGGGGAATGAGATTAATCAGGTACAGACCATGTGTTAGTATTATATTATGTGTTTATTTATATATATATATATATATATATATATATATATATATAATTTTACTATTTCATATATGTATACACATTTTTGAATATATAATATATATATATTATTAATTTTGATACACTGTTAGGCATAAAGAGTCCGAATGCGAGCTATATTTAGTTTGGGTTTTATGCAAAGGGGGTAAAAGGGGGGGGGAGTTCTTTGTGTAATTTTAACAATTGGTATCAGACATCCGTTAATAAATTTCAGTTCCTTTGTAGTATTTTAAATGCATGTGAGGGGGGGGGGTAATATAGATAACCTCGCATTTAAAAGCTCAAATATTTCAGATTTGCATTCGAAATTGATCCATAGTCATTAGACACCAATCAAGCAAGATTCCCCGAATTTCATTTTCTTCTTAAGACTCCTTAAGCTTAACCTTTAAATTTTAGACATTTTCAAAAATCAAAATGATGTAATTGATTTTGATCATAACTAGAATGAGGATTCTAGACATAAGGTTCAGTATCATATCTTGATTTTAATCTTCGTAAGTGGACATAAAGGTGATGCAAAACTGTTCCGTTCGAGGACGGGTATTCTTCTAGTATTAATATCTCATAAATTATAGTAAAATGTACTTAGGCTGCAGTTTCATGGAATTACCGATCAGCAGAAGTGTCCCTGACTTGCATCAATCAGAAAAATAAAACTACAGGGTGGGCAAAAATAAGAATCCTATTTTTAAAAATTCATAACTTTTTTATTTATTGATTTTTTTAATTTTTTTTTTTTAGAATAAGTAAAGGACCCCTTCCGAAGCAAGCATGAGCCGTATTAGCCCTAAGGAACGTACCCTCATTTAGAAAACATTATTTTTGGATAAAAAACTCAAAACAGTGTAAAAAACAATACTTTAGTTTTTGTAAGTTTTAAGAAGTGTTTTTCGGCTAAAATTTGTTTTGTTTATTTCAAAAAATCTCGGAAGGGTCAGTCTACACACACAAAGTTTGGTGAGTTTAACTTTTATTTTGTGGAAGTTATTCAAATTCAAGTTATTCAAATTTAAAGATAGGACCCTTATTTTGGCCCACCCTGTAGAAGAATGAACAGTATACACGTGACGGCGCCTTTTTTTTATTTATATATTCTAATTCAAGTATTTTCTAAATTACTAGTGTAAGTCGGGACTATTTTTAGTAGTCAAGATTATTTATTGTTGCTTAGTAGATAATTTTATTTATCTTCCTCCCACAGGGGTAAGATGTGATACAAGGTCGGGAAAGTGGGATTTGAAAAGCCAGCGCCCGAGAAGGTGAGCACTCTGGCCTACAAAAAATGCCTGGGCAGCCCCGTCGGTATTCCCCGGTAAGGGCGCCTCAGGCGATTAGCAATAAACTAACCCCAAAGGGTGAGAATGCAAAGCTTGGGAGGGTAGACCTCCTAGAACTGCACAGAACAAACCCACAGACCGGCGGAATCAAGCCCCGAAGAGCGAGACGGTACCGGTCCATGTGGTGTAGCATCCATCAGAACAGATACTACACTTATTTCCTAGCCAAAGAGCCAAATACTTTGTAGATAATATTAGCTACTAGACATCTGTTTACTAACCGACAATCATTTTCTTATTCTACAATTTTTACGATTTTTTTTTTACAGAAGGGATTCAACAAGTTCCTATTTACTTGCCTCCACACAGGGGAAAAATTCGACACATGGTCGGTTTTAATGTAGAGAAAATCCCCCCCAAAAAACTGGATTGGATCAAAAAATTAAAATTGACTCGATCTAGAGGGGCTTCTCCTTCAGTGACCGAGGACACTTTCTTCCAAGCCGGAAGATCAAGAAAGAATTCAAGAAGTTATTTTATGCACAAAGTTATTTTTGTTTATTAAATCTGGGCTCAAATAACAAAGTTTAAGTGTCTGCATTTAGTTGTAACTCCTTGTTTTTATTTAATAAATTCATAAGGGGTTTAAGTTTATAACACCCACGCACATATATATATATATATATATTATATTTATTATAAAAAACAACAACTCCATTATATGCTAAGTTCTATGTGCCTCTAATATTTTTCGTGGTTCCTTTGACTTTGTTCTTTTTTATTGTGATTCTTCATACAAAATGCTTTTATGTAAATCTTTATGCAACTTCCGCTGATGTGTTATCACATTTGGGCTTTTTGTATTTGCGATCTTCGCTATTATTTTCATACTGAATATTTTCTCTAACCTATTATTGTTCTAGTTACAATATCATTACTACTCTTATTATTCTTATTATTACTACTCTTATTATTATTATTATTATTACTACTCTTATTATTATTATTATTATTATTACTACTCTTATTATTATTATTATTATTACTACTCTTATTATTATTATTATTATTACTACTCTTATTATTATTATTATTATTACTACTCTTATTATTATTATTATTATTACTACTCTTATTATTATTATTATTACTACTACTCTTATTATTATTATTATTATTACTACTCTTATTATTATTATTATTACTACTCTTATTATTATTATTATTACTACTCTTATTATTATTATTACTACTCTTATTACTACTACTCTTATTATTATTATTACTACTATTATTATTACTACTATTATTATTACTACTACTCTTATTACTCTTATTATTATGTACGTATTCCGTAATTATTGAATAAACCATGAGATTAAAGAAAATCATCTTCCTTGAATATTTTTTAAAAATTACTTTTACGTCAACTCTTAATATTTGCCGACTTTACAAACAAATTTTTTTTGATTTATCTTAATTTTTTTAACTTAAAAAAAAAAGAAAAATTACGTTAAAGTTCTGATATTATACTTTATCTTTCTTGTCTTCAGTAGAAATTCTTCTCGACTGCAGCAATTTAAATTTTGTCCCATTTTGCTCATTTTTGAGGAGATGGACATTAAAAACCGAACTTGTGTCTGACCTAACTTTCAATATTTGCAGATCTTACAATTTTTTTTCTTTTTCGTTTATTTTCATTTTTTCGGTATACGAGCTAACTTGTTCTTTTCATTTATATTTTGATACTTTAAACAATTCCAGTACATATAAATCCATTGAGAAAACATTTATATAACAGTCTAGAAGGATTTCTCTTTCACTGACCGAGGATAGACAGAAAAGAAAGTGTAGTATACTACACTTTAACACCAATTCTATTTTGAAAAGTAAAATAAATAAGTAAATCGAAAAGAAAAAATACTGTAAAATCGGCAAATATTTAAATCGAGGGCAGATTTAGCAGCGGGCAGTGGCGGGCATATAAATTGCTGCCGCTTAAAAGCAATTTAGTATTATGTATTAAATCTGAAGAAAAACACTTTGAATGAGTAAATATGCTAGTGTTATCAGCTTATTACCTAGATGACATGTTTCATTAAATCACGTTCAATGAAAATAAGTCAAGTATGTTAATTCATGCGTTTTTTGCAACACAAGTTTATTTAAGAAAACACTGGAAATATTTTAGAGACTTAGATAAAGTTTTGTATTTCTTTCACACTTCAATATCCCAAGATATCTGAGTATCCATTTTTGTATCACGAAAATAATTTTAAAAATATTTCTATAACTCACTGAAAGACTTTTTGACTCCAAATGTAATATATGATGACAGTGTTATATCCTTGTTTAGTCACTGAAATATTGTCGCAGTAAAAACAAGAGAGATAACCTAAAATGAAGAAACAAACGCTAACAACTAAACTGACCTATTTGCATTAATAACATCATATGTAATCTTTGTTCTGACACTACACGTCATCTATTTTGCCCTTGATCAAGAAAGGAGAAATAAATATTAAGTATCGATTCTGAACAAAGAAAATCAGAAAAGAACCTGTATGTTCGTAAATAAGTAAATAAAAGTCACTTGTCTAAGTTTAGGTGTAAATAGTACCCCCCCTCGCCGGCATTGTTTAAAAATAAATAGTTTTAATTAAATATTTATTAAAAAAGTAACTGCAACAAAAAAAGTAATTGAAAAAGCTTATCGATGCAGAGGTCTAAAGTCTTTGCGGACATTTGTTTTTCAGGAATACGGATGAAGTGTTTGTAAATACGTGTAATCTGCTATTCTTGAATAAAATCCGAGTTCGAAATAAGTAATGTGCATTAGTTTAATTTTACTGGAGAGCTCCAACCTTGATATTATTTTGTTATTACATAAAATGCAGAGTGTACATCAAAAGAAAGCAGTCAATACTTATAAGCAGTAATATTGAAGCGAATATGTTAGTATTCTGGAATAAACGATGTTTGTATCATTATTCTATGAACAATTAGTACCCAATTATTCTGGTGGAGAGAGGAGTAGATAAGATGTGAGTAGAAATGGCAGCCACCTTCTCTTTGGAAGTCGTATTTGGGAGAAGCAGGTAATCCGGATGAAATGTAAGAATTTTTGAAAGACAAAATGAAAGCATAATTTCTGGAAACATGCATAAGGGTGTTAGGTTAATTCTATTGCAGAACAGATTAGCATGTAAAAGTTTTGGTTATTAAGCTATTATGTCTGAATACCGACTGAAAAAATGACTACTTTATTATATAGATGTTATAGATGTTCAGATCAACCTGGTGCCTTAGGTTTCAAGCTGAGGGAGTGGACCCAGGCGAAAAAACGTTTCTTGAATTTTAATTATGAATTTCTCACGAAAGCCAGTGAACAATTTATAATTAAAACTCAATAATCTAATATATATTTATTTATTAAAATGATTAAGTTCCATTCAAGTCGAGCTTTTCAAGATAAATACATGCTTCAAACTTAGCAAAGTTACGAGTTCTCTCCTTCCACTGGGAAGATAGAACACTTGTTTCATACTGTGCTTACAATTAATAAATAAATATAGGGCTTATTTCTCTTGCATTTAAAATTTAGTTATCACAACAGCCTAGCGGTAAGAAGCTTCGATTCGAATCATTCAGGTCCATGGTTCGAATCGTTCGACCGGCGAGACAGTTACTTCCACACTGTTGGTGAAAGCATGAAACTTATGTTGAGATATAAAAATATATTTATTTATTAAAATAATAGTTATACGCAGACAGTTGTGTTATAATATAACACAACTGTCTGCGTATAACTATTATTTTAATAATTTTGTGTAGTTACTGACTTTTAGTCGGACACGCACTCACACAATAACAGCATTCTTCATAGAATACAATAAAGAATGATAACATTAAATTTTTAAGCAACATGAAAAGTTTATTAATTTATGAAAAATCTTTTCTTTCCAAGAAAGACAAAAAAATAAACCCCATTATATCCGAGATCGATTTAAACAAAGTTTTTACTTTGGAAATAAATAGCATTTAAAAGTAATATATAGATAATTTTTTTGCAGATGTGGTTTTGTTTTTGCAATAGTCATGCCACAAGCAAGAAAATGATACCAGAAATTGTGATTTTGAAAAAAAAAAAAAGAACTAATTGTTGTAGGCAATTTTGATAAGTCATAAAAAATAAGACTGATAACAAAAATCAGGCGGAAAAAAAACGAAAATAAATGAAAGTCTTCAAGGGTAAATATCATATTTTAATCAAAGTCTTTTAGCCTAAGTTGACATTTTTTACATCATTGATGAATTAAAATATTATTTTTAATTCCTATCTATTTTCAAATAGGATTGTAGATTATATTTTCATTTAAAAATCTTATAAAAAAATTAATACAATAAAATGATTTAAAATTTTTTCGGTCCATTGGCCTAATGGTAAGCATGTTCCCTAATGTGCTGGGAGACCAAGGTTCAATCTTAGGTAGAGGCATACCAAAGACATAAAAAAATTTTTTTTTAATACTACTTGCTGCCCCCTTACTAAAAATTCAGCATTATAAAGGTGACGATCAATGGCATGTGGAGTAATCCTGGGAAAGGAGTGAGCCTTCTCCTTCCTTTTGAAAAGGGAGCCTTAGAGTCGCCCTCAACTATGGTCGACCTTTTTTTTCTTTTTTTTAAAACTTTTAGTAAAAGTTGCATTTTTTTTTTAATCAATATTAATGGCCATAAAAGAGATACTCAAATTGTTTCTATAATTATACAGATTATTTCAGAATTTTTCAGATGAAAATTAAAAATCGTTTTTTTATTTTTTTATTAACTACTATTCTCATCTTGGTTGTTATATTCCCAACTTTTCGGCCGCTATGAGCTCCAACCTTCGTCAGGTGCATCTTTTTGAATTTGGAAATGTTTTAGTTGAACTTTAAAATGTTCATGCCGAACTATGGAACGTGTACAGAATTTCGAATTAAACCCTTTATTTAATCCACGGGGGTAGATTGTTCTCATTCCATCAGCCATAACTGGGTAGAATTTATGTTATTCTTAGTTATTATTGTTGGATAATGGCCCTGTGAAAACGGACGCATCTTGAAGTGGACGTATCTGTGGGAAATCGTTCGGTTTAGCTTGCGCGATTTAATGCGGGTGGACCCATACAGTTGAGTGCACAACAGGGATGTTCTCACGGTTGGAGCTCACAGACATGACAGGCCATCATTTTTATGAGACCTTTTAGGTCGGGAGTTCAAGGGAGTCAGGCTGTGACAAATGCACCTATGCATGGGGGTTCTGTGACGTCACAGGCTTTTGTGTGGGAAGATGAGTTTTGCTAGTCTGGGTTTTGGAGGCGAGCCAAACGGACGTGTTTCTCTATGTAATCTTCAACATGATTAGGGGAATTAAATTCCCTAAGAGAATACAGGCGTGAGATCTCTTCTTCCCCCCTCCTCGAATGGCTAAGGACTTAAATAGGAAGTAACTACGATAAAGCAGTAATTTGGTCTCTCCCTCGACGTTAGGTGAGGCATCTCCAAGCAACAGAAATCTGACGCCTGAAATAAAACAGAATTGAAAGTTTAAAAGATTGTCTCCTGAATCGGTCATGAAGCTTTTTGTTGTAGCGGCAAGGTTCACGGCAGAAAGAAAGAAAGAATTCAACCACTAGACGACATCGAGGCGGCTCCCCTCCGCGACGAAGAAGTAAACGTACGAGAAATTAAAGGTATGCAACATATTCCTTTTTTGGTGTAAAAATGATCAGTTATTTAAGCGAGAACTGCCACGGCCCATTCCGGGACGAGTATACAAAACGAGAACTGCCACGGCCCGTTCCGGGCCTATGTAACATTATTGTCAGTAGTAAGAATTGAAACTTCAACATCCAAAAGACTGTCATTCAAAATTGACCGTTAAGCAACGCTTGTAACCATTAAGTCATGTGTCCATATGAACAATTCTAGTATGAATTTGGGGAACTTTAATCTTGTCTAGATGCATAACATTGTGATTTATTACTATAAAAGTATTAGTTTTTAATTTTTTACAGATTCTCAAGTCTACTAAAAGCTTCCAAATATAACAACCAAAATGAGAATTGCAGTCCGGATAATATAAATAATAAAAAATAAAGGTCGTTATTAATAATGTGTGTATTGATAAAGTCTTGAACACTTATCTCACTTATTAGATATTGAAAGTTTTGGGTTTTATGGCATATCAGCTATGCTATTTAACCCATAACTGAGGTTCATACCATGTCCAATGGTATTACAGTATGAATGTAAAAGACACAACTAGATTTGAATGTGGCATAGAATATTTCATAGTGAGAAGTGCCCTCCATCATAATACTAGACCTTGCACTATACAAAACAGCAAAAATATAAATTTAAAAAAATAATTTCATTTGCATCAGCCACCATATTCTCCCAACCTTGCACCAACAGATTACCATCTCTTTAAAAGTTTGAAAAATCATTTAAACGGATTAGGACTTACAACAGGAGAAGTAATCAAAAATTAGTTAGCTTCTTTTTCAGTTAAAAATCTAGGGAATCTTATGAATGAGACATTAAACATTTTATTGACAGATGAAAATAGGGTATGAAGAAGAAAGTTGTGTTTTATGACACATCATAAAAACAATACTTTCTTCAAACGGTTCATTGTAAACGATTAATTGCATACAAATTGCTATTTTACCCATAGCTAGAAAGGAAGGTCCATATACCTTTTCTAATAGTATTTCAGTGCTAGTGAATGCACTAGATCCGACTGACCTTGGCATAAATGATTCTGTAGTCTGTGTCGATATCCATTAAACCACTTGGTCCCCATTAAAAAGACTTCGATGTTACAAATTCAGTATAGAGAAATGGTATGAAAATGGTATGCTGCTGATTATTGTCAAGGTTGCTAATAAATGTAAAAATTGTTTACAGTTGTTACAGGCAAGCATCGTGACTAACAGTTTATAATAGTTGCCGTTAACCATTGTTGAAGACGAGACTTTAACTTCAAGTTTCTCAATAACAGTTATGTTTAAAGAACTTCAACTTAAATATGAACAGATTTAGTTTATGACAGTTCTAATAAATATTATTTAAAATCTATTCCAACTTGAGATGCTTTCTTCTAGTTTTTTTATGGCCCCGGGCAATGCCGGATAGCCCTGCTAATATATATATATATATATATATATATATATATATATATATATATACTTAAGGTACTTAAGCTTTATTTTTTATTTATTTTTTAATGCAACTTTAATTCCTATATAATTTTATTGCTAGCTACCATATTGCAGAATGGTTCTTGGATGTAGTGTTTAGATAGTATTATTATTATTTGTATTTTTATATATTTTTTTTTTTATTGTTTTAATTAATGTTATTTGATATGCAAATTATTATATCATACGGTAGTCTTAAGGGTAATGTATTAGTATTATTATTATATCATTATTATTATTTTTTTATGTATATATTAGTGATATTTTAAGCTGAATTATTTCGACACTTGATTATTAGGGAAATGGTCGTATAATCAGTACCATTGGAGAGCCATGAATATTAAAACTGTCCTGTTTTGAAATCTCCGAAACAGTTACATGGTAAACAGCTGATGATCCTCGTGTTAATATTAGACGCTTAAGGTCTCCTGTTTTTGTTTCACTCTTAGATAATTACCCCCCCCCCCCCTTTTTTTTTTTTTTTTTAACTTATATTTTTTCATTTATTAATTTTCCAACGAATGTTAAGTCTGCAATATCTTGGATTTAGTTAGTTTGTCTGTGGATTTAAACTGCATTTTACATTTTTTTAATGACTCAGAGCTTCTTTAGACTATATATATATATATATATATATATATATATATAAATAAATTGGTATACTTTTTGTCATGTAATCCAATCCCCAGTAAAATCATGTCAGGAAACTATTTCAAGTGTTTAGGGGTAAGTGAGAATGCAAATAATTAGTCAGACAACCCCTTCAGCCTGAAATGACTTTGGAAAGAAATCCTACAATTTAAATAATAATTGGTGTTTTTTTGTTTTTTTTATGTGTACACTTATTGGAAAAATAATTCTTTGTGAATTAAGAACTCTGAAGTTGAAAGATAACTCTTATTTTCAATAGAATGAAGCTTCATACGTCTTATTCTGTTCTTGTAATTTTATTACTAGTTTGTTTTTGTTTTTTACGTGTTTTGGATTGTTGGCTTCATCTTGGCCGTTGTCATGGTGATAACGTTTTTGGCTGTTGTGATCTAACATCCTTCATGCAACAACTACCAAAATGAGGACAATAGTCC
Organism: Sepiola atlantica; assembly: GCA_963556195.1. Lineage (NCBI taxonomy): Eukaryota > Metazoa > Mollusca > Cephalopoda > Sepiida > Sepiolidae > Sepiola > Sepiola atlantica. The sequence continues at coordinate 10,453,742 of OY744524.1, read as the reverse complement.
GAACTTTGTAATTAGCAAGACTACCTCATCTCAGAAATATTGTGAAAGAAAACCATTATTATTAATTTTAGTTGTTTGAAGATATGTTTTTGTTTTTTATTTTAATAACGAGTCACCATTTATCAAGGCTTAAAAACTATCGAGAAGGATAGAGTGAGAGTTGAATGATGATGAATACTATGAGAGGATTGAAGATTTCTACATACTTACCACTCTAACAAACAATCCTGGTTATTTTAGAAACAACTTCTCTTTAACATTTTTGTAAATATTTTGGATCATTTTTAATTTAAATAAAGAATAAGTCGACAATAAAAAACATCAACTGCTAAAAAATATCAATAGTAATCTATAACGATAAGTAGTAATCTATAGCGATAAGTAGTAATCTATAGCGGTAAGTAGTAATCTATAGCGGTAAGTAGTAATCTATAGCGGTAAGTAGTAATCTATAGCGGTAAGTAGTAATCTATAGCGGTAAGTAGTAATCTATAGCGGTAAGTAGTAATCTATAGCGGTAAGTAGTAATCTATAGCGGTAAGTAGTAATCTATAGCGGTAAGTAGTAATCTATAGCGGTAAGTAGTAATCTATAGCGGTAAGTAGTAATCTATAGCGGTAAGTAGTAATCTATAGCGATAAGTAGTAATCTATAGCGGTAAGTAATAATCTATAGCCGTAAGTAGTAATCTATAGCCGTAAGTAGTAATCTATAGCCGTAAGTAGTAATCTATAATGATAAGTAGTAATCTATAATGATAAGTAGTAATCTATAGTGGTAAGTAGTAATCTATAGTGGTAAGTAGTAATCTATAGCGATAAGTAGTAATCTATAGCGATAAGTAGTAATCTATAGCGATAAGTAGTAATCTATAGCGATAAGTAGTAATCTATAGTAATTAAGTAGTAATCTATAGTAATTAAGTAGTAATCTATAGTAATTAAGTAGTAATCTATAGTAATTAAGTAGTAATCTATAGCGATAAGTAGTAATCTATAGTAATTAAGTAGTAATCTATAGTAATTAAGTAGTAATCTATAGTAATTAAGTAGTAATCTATAGCGATAAGTAGTAATCTATAGTAATTAAGTAGTAATCTATAGTAATTAAGTAGTAATCTATAGTAATTAAGTAGTAATCTATAGTAATTAAGTAGTAATCTATAGTAATTAAGTAGTAATCTATAGTAATTAAGTAGTAATCTATAGCGATAAGTAGTAATCTATCGTGATAATTAGTAAGACTACACATCTAAAAGAAGAATAGGTTTAAGGCTCCTAAAATTCATATTAGAATGGTCCGGAAGGACCTGTGGCGTAACAGATGTCATTGCTAAAGTAATAATCAGTTCTAAGTGACAGTTTTCTGAAGGTTAGTCGTTCAATCCTCAGTGCGGGCGATATGAAGAATACAATTACAAATTACTTAAGACTACTACTACTACTACTACTCGGTCATGGCTGATGGGACAAGAACAATCTACCCCCCGTGGAGTAAATAAAGGGCTTCGTTCAGCAAGAGCAAACTATTCCCATGGAGTAAGTAAAGAGTTCTATTCGAAATTCCGTACAGATCTCCACATTCGACAAGATGCACCTGAAGAAGGTGCGGAGGTTACACCGGCCGAAACGTTGTGAGAACAACATCCAAGATGAGAATAGTAGTCCGAATAATCAAAGTACAAATTATTAATCTTCATCTGAAAAAAAAAAAATTCCGAAATATAAATGTGACAAATATTTACTCGTTGTATTCCGAAAATAAACCGATTTCTTATTTTTGTCTATGCACATTGGTCTGCGTTCTTAGAGTCGAGAGAACATGTATCTGATATCAGATCTGTCTTGAGATTAGAGACAGATTCTAATTTTTTGCATTTTTATTTGGATATAATGTATCAACAGTAGTCACTTCACTTCTTAAGACGTTTGTTGTTCTGCTCATGTCTTTATGACATGTCCTTATATGGTTTTAAAGGTCAATCCTATTGTTCACATGCATTAGTTTGACACAAGACTACCAACCCTGAGCGCTAGAAATGATACTAATGCTAGAAGATTATTTATTCACTGTGCAAATGGTCTCAAAGAGCAAAGCTCTTAGAACGTGATCACGATCTCATGTAACATCTCAATATTATAAACGCTCCTTTCAAATTGTAAATTACTGGCCGTTATAATAATAAAAAAACTCAACAGTAAAAACATTTAAGAAACCAAAACTAACACTGCCTGAAGATGATTTGACGAATCAAATCGAAAGTACCATTCGGAAAATTTAAGAAAAAAAGAAGTTTTATCAAGCAAAAGCACTTATTTAATAATGTTTGCCTGAATATAACATATATTAAAATATATAAATAAATATATATATAAATAAATATATATATATATATAAATATATATATTTATTTATTCTGGTACAGAAAAATTAGTACAACATTCGTACCGTCGGTTTCAAGCACGGAAGGTCTTACCCATCCGGCTCTCTTCAGCTTCTGTTCTCATCCCGACGGTACGAATGTTGTACTAATTTTTCTGTACCAGAATAAATAAATATTATGCTCTTAATTTTCAACTTTGATTCTTAATTAATCGAGCACTCTGCTGGGATTTTTCCTACCATTCTACAAAGAATTTATAAATATATATATATATAAATAATTTCAACTTTTGTGGGTTATGTTTGGACCAGTTCTGCATACAATTATTTGTCATTATTTAATTAGTTTTTTTTTTCATAAACAATTGATTGATTCGTGTGAATATGTTTTAGTAATTCACTTTTATTGTATGTATAATATATATATATATATATATTGTTACTTATTTGTTAATAGTATATTTATTTTTATTTTTTTATTATTTTTTTTTATTAGTTACATACTCGTTCGATTTGCTGTGTAAGAAATAGATTCGTTTTTTCATGATCAAATGGCGGTAATTCATCTGTGATGTTGATGTTTTAAATTGAGTGTTGCCTCCCTTGGGATGGAAGATTTGGGCTTATAAAATTTTTTTTTTATTATTATTAAATTTTTTTAAAATTGTAATAATGTGAGGAAATACTTTTTTTGGTTTTCTAAGATTAATGTATGTTATTGTGTCTCGCTATACTTTTCTTTCTCACAAGGGCACAGCTAGACACAAGGTCGGTAATAATGTGAGGCAAGTGTCAGATCTTCCTTTTCAGTCTTGTATTTATCCCATACAAGTCAAGTCTATAACCAAGTAAAGCCGCAGGTCATTTAAAAAATAACAACCTGTAAAGCCATTGACGTTCTGAATATTTGCGCACTAGACAAAATTCTTTCAGTGTGTCACTAGACGAACTAGTCTTGTTATGTAACACCTGTAGGTTTTTGTTTTTTAGTTTTGAAACACTAGCCTGGTCCATCATGCACTTTGGCAGGTCTGACGAAAGAGTAATTCAATTTCTCGTCAAACCACCAAGCAGAAAATGTGATGTGGGCTACACATGATGAACAGTCAAGAAAAAGAAGAAAAAAAACAAGAAACTTCTCTTGGAAAATGTCCAAGAAGAAAACAGCTGTTAACATTTGGAACTGTATTCCTCTGTAACGTTACCATGGTTCCTTTGGTGGCAAATCGGGCAAATTCTGTCCTTACCTCGGCAGCCAAAAAATTCTTTATTTGGCAGGTTTTCTTCAATTTGTTTTTTTGCATTTTTGTTTCTTGTTTGCCTTCCTTCTCTTTTGCAACTGAGTGATTTCATCTTCCATAAACCTAGTGTCTTCGAACTGAGGAATGTAAAAACAAATCTTTGACCTGAAGTTTGGTTGGGAATTACTCTCATTTTTATCATTATCATAAAAAACAATGAAATTTTCGTTTTGAGATTGAAAAGAAAATTGATAAAAATAATGATTAACTTTAACATTTTTTTTGATATTAAATTAATTTTTCTGCGATTTCTTAAAGATTCATGTTTACCTTAATATAACAATTAAAAACAAACAAATGAAAATTATAAATATCTCGTCTAACAAAAATCCGAAATGTTACGGATGGTTAATTCATGCATATATAATAGATGTGCGTATGTATGTATAGAAGTATAGATGTATAGCAGTATAGATCTATACATATATTGACATACAGATAGAGAGAAAGACATACCGATAGATAGAAAGACATACAGATAGAGAGAAAGACGTACAGATAGATAGACGTACAGATAGATAGATAGATAGATAGACGTACAGATAGATAGATAGACGTACAGATAGATAGATAGATAGACGTACAGATAGATAGATAGACGTACAGATAGATAGATAGACGTACAGATAGATAGATAGATAGACGTACAGATAGATAGATAGACGGATAGATAGACGGATAGATAGATAGATAGCTAGAGAGACGTACAGATAGCTAGAGAGACGTACAGATAGCTAGAGAGACGTACAGATAGCTAGAGAGACGTACAGATAGCTAGATAGACGTACAGATAGATAGATAGATAGATAGATAGATAGACGTACAGATAGATAGAAAAGAATTATAATACCATGGTGTAATAAGAGTTCAACTTTTAATATACCGGAGTAACTGTTAATATGAAAGACGGTATGCCCAATATTTCAAATAGAGCATAGTGATAGTTAAACACACAAAAACACAAATAGTATTCACATATGAAACAGGAATCTGTTTAATTTATAGATCCAGTTAAGAGTGTGTTAAGTTCTTTATTCCCCGAAATTCCAGAATAATAAAAATTTCATTAAGAGGAAAAAAAGACGTAACAATATTCGTGTAATTTACTGAATAGTCTGTTAAAAATTTAGTAAAATAATTGTAAATTATTATTTGGAAATTATGTGTGCATATATATATATATATATATATATATATATATATATATATAAGTAAAATATAAAAGCAGAACATAGTGGAAGAAGATATAACAGTCTTAGATTTGATATCTTATCTCATTTCAAAAGTCTGTTGATCTTCTGTTAGATATATTATTACTTTTTTATGTGTTTAACTATATATATCTGACATTCTTGGTCTGATGAGGTTGACTTTCTGTGAAAAGTGCAACCGAAACATGTATGCACATATGTAACCAATAATGTCTGTATAAATAAAAATTTATACTTATAAACAGCTCTACTTGTTATTGAGCACTTTTTATAAACACTTGAGTTTCAACGGATTTACATCTACAGAAACTAATACAATACATGTACAAATATATATATATATATATATGTATTAGTAGTAAGTTTAAGAATGTAGAGTGCTAGGTAGGTTGTAAGCTGGAAGGGAAAAAAACGAAGTGGGACTTACTATTTATTTTTTCCTTAAAATCTTACATAACAGCAAGTGTGGGGTTGGCTGTTTATGTGTTGTCCGGATGATTATTAAAAATCATTTATTTAATATTTCAGGGAAAAAAACACATATATATATATATATATTATTCTAGACATTTAATTTCCCTGATGATCTGCCAAACAAGTACCTGCTTGGTAGTGAAACACGTGTAGGAAAAAACATTTAATTTGAATAAATAATATTTGTAAGAAAAAGTATTTCATGGTGATCATGGTGATCATTGGTCTCCTGAACGGAATGCTTTGGTAAGCCTTCGTAAAATCGCATATAAATGCTCTGCACTCTGTAATCGAGTATCATCGAGCTTGTTTTTATTGGCACAACCCCGGTCTTCACTGAATAATATATTTTATAAGTAAAAAATCTAAATTTAAATCTCTCTCTCTCTCTCTCATATATATATATATATATATATATATATATAAGTAAACATTGATTCTCTTTTAAACATTTGGAAGTTTCATATAAATCCAAAAGATACTGTTGTCAAAAGTGTACTCTAAAAATTTTTCATTAAATTATTCCAGTGACTTAATGAAGATCTGTGGAAAAAATATGATTTCAAACAATACCACTGTTGTCTTGATTATTTCTTTAACTAAATGCGGATTCTTCTTATTGCAACATTACGATTGGGAGTATCCGAGTATCATTACCATTGTTACAATCGACTAACTACTATTACCAGAACTGATATTAATAGAACCATTATTAAGGTGGCATCAAATATCTACCAGCAAAGAGATGTGCGTGACATTCTGATTAATAATTTTCCAATTAGTTTTTTTCTTCTTTGAGGGATTCCTGACTCGAGCATGTCCAACTTGCAGAAGAGTTGGGTTTTTTATATTCTCTTTATATCATGAAAAGCAAATCATGGTACAGTTTGGTTTTTTATTCATCTACAAGAGAAAAAAAAACTACTTCCATTTACAGTAAAAATTATATATATATATATATATATATATATATATATATAGAGAGAGAGAGAGAGAGATAGAGATAGAGATATAGAGATAGATAGATAGAGATAGAGAGAGAGATAGAGAGCGAGAGCGAGAGCGATAGAGAGCGAGAGAGATAGAGAGCGAGAGCGAGCGCGAGCGAGAGCGAGCGAGAGCGAGAGAGATAGAGAGCGAGAGCAAGAGAGATAGAGAGCGAGAGAGATAGAGAGCGAGAGCGAGAGCAAGAGAGATAGAGAGCGAGAGAGATAGAGAGCGAGAGAGATAGAGAGCGAGAGAGCGAGAGAGCGAGAGAGATAGAGAGCAAGAGCGAGAGAGATAGAGAGCAAGAGCGAGAGAGATAGAGAGCGAGAGAGATAGAGAGCGAGAGAGATAGAGAGCGAGAGAGATAGAGAGCGAGAGAGATAGAGAGCGAGAGAGAGCGAGAGAGAGCGAGAGAGATAGAGAGAGAGATAGATAGAGAGAGAGATAGATAGAGAGATAGAGAGCGAGAGATAGAGAGCGAGAGAGCGAGAGAGATAGAGAGCGAGAGAGATAGAGAGCGAGAGAGATAGAGAGCGAGAGAGATAGAGAGCGAGAGAGATAGAGAGCGAGAGAGAGAGATAGAGAGCGAGAGAGAGAGATAGAGAGCGAGAGAGATAGAGAGATCGAGAGCGAGAGAGATAGAGAGATCGAGAGCGAGAGAGAGATCGAGAGCGAGAGAGATAGAGAGCGAGAGCGAGAGAGAGCGAGAGCGAGAGAGAAAGAGAGCGAGAGCGAGAGAGAGAAAGAGAGAGAGAGCGAGAGAGAGAGCGCGAGAGTGAGCGCGAGAGCGAGAGAGTGAGAGAGTGAGAGATAGAGAGCGAGAGAGTGAGAGATAGAGAGCGAGAGAGTGAGAGATAGAGAGCGAGAGAGTGAGAGATAGAGAGCGAGAGAGTGAGAGATAGAGAGCGAGAGAGAGAGAGAGAGAGATAGAGAGCGAGAGAGAGAGAGAGAGCGAGAGCGCGAGAGAGAGAGCGCGAGAGAGAGCGAGAGAGATTGAGAGCGAGAGAGATTGAGAGCGAGAGAGATAGAGAGCGAGCGCAAGAGCGAGAGAGATAGAGAGCGAGCGCGAGAGCGAGAGAGATAGAGAGCGAGAGAGATAGAGAGCGAGAGATAGATGGACATGTCAGTATAAATTTGTTCATTTATATATGCACACACAAACACAAAATGCATATAAATTCATAACTAATATATATATATATATATATATATATAAATAGAGAGAGACACACACACACGCGAGAATACCCGATCCACAACATATAAAAGTAATTCTCTGAACTGAAGAGTTTCGCACCACTTTCATGTCCCTTATGAAAATTAAAAGCAAGATATAATCGTATTAAACCTTATGTCTAACATCCTTATTCTATTACATGTTTTTTTTTTCAATTCTAAAAGTCTAAAATTTAAGGCTTAAGTTTCCTTGAAAATTCAAATTCTGGAAATCTTAATGGATTTCTCATAAATATGGATACAATTTAATGCAAATCTGAAATATTTGAATTCTAAAATCAGAGGTTGTGCCACTGAAAAGTACATACAAATATATCAACATAAAGATGGAAAAAATAAATCAATCGAACATTATCACATACTAATACCTCACACAAGATATTAACTTATTGTCTCTTTGTCTCTCTTCCCGCCTTTTTTTTTGGTGTCCTTATGTTCACATTTTTCCATATTACCAGAGACTTCAAATATATTGTATATTATAATATATATATATATATATATATATATATAGTTTGAAAAGTCACACATGGAAACGTTGTTGATATGGCAATAATAAGGAGAATATATTTTTTTTAATATTTTGAAATTTATTTGTTTTTTTGAAATAAATTATTTATTTACTTTAAAAACTTGAGTACTTTCGGTGATATACACCCTTGTCAGAAGTATAAGCATTTTTTCTCTTTTTTCGTTTAATCCTCCTTGATTGAGATATATTTATCGCAGTCAAGTTGAAAATTCGTCTTGAAATTATCAACGATATATATATATATATATCGCACACAACTACTAGGTGGTAGTATTTTATTTACTTAATCTCCAGGAGGTTAGACACAAGGCCAAGTGTGGTTTATGATGAATGGTTCTGTGGAACCAACTGGATTCGAACTCGGCACAAAGAGACATAGTTCCAACCGTAAACACTTGTGAGGAGAACCAAAAAGCTAGAACGGCGTTTTCACAAAGGGGATTCAAGAGGCCCGAGGTCGTAACTCGGTACACTATGGTGTGTCAAAATGAGCCACACAAAACGTGAACATGTCAAACTCATTTATATTTGGTTGTAATGTGGTTGAGCCATACCTGATTCAGGTGACACCAATCCAGATCTCGGATCTAACAGGTCTGACTGACAAGTTATTATTTCGCATGAATGAAACACCTCCAAGGATCTCAGTATTAAAATCTTCGATCACCAGAACTTTTACATGATATCTTTCCCCACTCTCTCGAGTGTTAACCTTGATTCCTAAACTAGGTTGAGTAAAGAGGAGCCATCAGCTTGTCTAGTGAACCGGGATGTATGCATGATCCTTATGCCTAGGTTCCTGGCTGTGGCATACTGAACTATGGCTCCACTATCCATGACGATCCCCACTAGGTAATGATTTGAGAACATGAAGATATATGAGAACTGTTCAGTTGTTGTCACATCATCATCGAGGTGTAACTCATCCAAGACTTCAGTTTCATTTTGAATCTCATCGAGGATGTTCAGAATTGGATGGACTTTGACCATGTATTGTCGGTTTGATTCAGGAAGGTAAGTGGCTCAGGAAATATTTAGTATTAAACATTTTTGCCCGACTAAAAAAGAGAATATCTTCCTCGGGTGGATCTGCTGATGACTCCTAACGTCACAACAGTAGTGGTGTAGCGAACGTATGTTTTACAGCTGCTCTGATATCTAAGTCCTCAGGTAGAGAGTGCAATGCCTGGGAGATTTCTGGCTTGATTAGCGCCAACGGCCTTTTGGCTAAGATCAAAGTGTAGTATCTGTTCCGATGGATACTGCACCCCATACTGGTGTTGTCTTGGCCTTCGGGGCTTGATTTACGCCAGTCAATGGGTCTGTCCTGTGCAGTTCTGGGAGGTCCACCCTCCCAGGCTTTGCCTCCTCTCTTTGGGGAGGAGTAAGTTTATTGCTTACTGCCTGAGGCGCCCCTACCGGGGAATGCCGACAGGGCTGCCCAGGCAATTTTTAAACCCCACTTTCCCGACCCGACCTTGGGTCACATCTTACTTGTGGGAGTAAGATAAAAACTGGCCTTGTGCCTAACTCCTGGAGAGGAGTAAATCAATACTCTGTAGTGTTGCTTAACTTAGGAAGAGCAAGATGACGTAGTTGTAGACACATGAGGCCTATTAAATTCTTCAATGTAGATGTAACTTCTTCATCTTCAGAAAGGAGACTAACATGGCGTCTTATGTTAGTGCCAGTGCATAGGAAGGAGTCATCAAAACTCATTTATAAGACATATTTCTTCCAGAGGGCAGAACTGGATGCAAGTGATTACGATTAGTAGTGACAAGCATCCAAGTTTCAAATCTTGGGGTTTTCTGTTTTTTTTTTGCTTTTTAAAATACTCCCCCCAAACAAGGCAGGCTGCCACTGTAGACATAAGGGGATACTGAGAAAAAGGGTGAAAGTTCTGTTGTTTTTTTTTGGGGGGGGGGGGTCAAACTAAGTTGGGAGCTGCGCAGACAGATGTCTGTTTATATTAGTTTTAAATTTCTGCATGTCAGTACCGCCGGGGAAAAAGGGAGCAGTGAGGGAGTTCCAGAGTCAAGCAGCATGAGGAAAGAAGCTTTTGGAGTAGAAAGCTCTTCGGAATCTGGGGACCTCCACATCTAACTACACTAATGAGTCATAAAATAACAAAACAGCTCTCTGTGGATGACATATCTCTCTCATATATATATATATATATAAAAAATAATTATCCAGGGACGTATGTTTCTTCTTACGATTCATCAGCGTAGATAGACTGAACGAAATTCGAAACCAGGACCTCGGAGACTGAAGTCCGACACTCTACTGCTGAGCAAAGAACCTGCTAGTAGGAGTGGGAAAAAATGTATTGCTCTTATGCCATTTTATCGATTTATATTTTTATTTTATTCGCGATATAAATAATTGAACGTATTCAACTATTTATGTGGAAAAACATTTACCTAAATGTTAAGTGAGTATAATTTATCCCTTCGCACATGTGGTAGAGCGTCAAACTCCACTCTATGGTCCCAGTTTCGAATTTTGCTAGATCTAGCTATGATGAGAAGTCGTAAAATGACGAAACACGTGCCCGTAGATAATTATATTTTTTAAATATATGGGACATCACATTGATGAAGGGAAAAATTATTCTCACCTAGCATTTAGGTAAATGCTTTTCTGTATAAATAGTTGAATATGTTCAATTATTTCAGCTTGCAAATAAAATGAAATAGATAGCTAGATAGAGCTGGAGATAGATAGATAGAGAGAGAGATAGAGCTAGAGAGAGCTAGATAGAGAGAGATAGAGCTAGAGAGAGCTAGATAGAGAGAGAGAGAGCTAGATAGAGAGAGAGCTAGATAGAGAGAGAGAGAGCTAGATAGAGAGAGAGCTAGATAGAGAGAGAGAGCTAGATAGAGAGAGAGAGAGAGCTAGATAGAGAGAGAGAGAGAGAGCTAGATAGAGAGAGAGAGAGAGAGAGCTAGATAGAGAGAGCTAGATAGAGAGAGAGATAGAGCTAGAGAGAGACAGAGAGAGATAGATAGAGCTAGAGAGAGAGAGATAGAGAGAGAGCTAGAGAGCTAGATAGAGAGAGAGAGAGCTAGATAGATAGAGAGAGAGAGAGCTATATATATATAGAGAGAGAGCTATATAGATAGAGAGAGAGAGAGAGCTAGATAGAGAGAGAGAGAGAGCTAGATAGAGAGAGAGAGAGAGCTAGATAGATAGAGAGAGAGAGAGCTAGATAGATAGAGAGAGAGAGAGCTAGATAGATAGAGAGAGAGAGAGCTAGATAGATAGAGAGAGAGAGAGAGCTAGATAGATAGAGAGAGAGAGCTAGATAGATAGAGAGAGAGAGCTAGATAGATAGAGAGAGAGAGCTAGATAGATAGAGAGAGAGAGAGATAGATAGATAGAGAGAGAGAGAGATAGAAAGAGAGAGAGAGAGATAGAAAGAGAGAGAGAGAGATAGAAAGAGAGAGAGAGATGGAAAGAGAGAGAGAGAGAAAGAGAGAGAGAGATAGAAAGAGAGAGAGAGAGAGAGATAGAAAGAGAGAGAGAGAGAGATAGAAAGAGAGAGAGAGAGATAGAAAGAGAGAGAGATAAAAAGAGAGAGATAGAAAGAGAGAGAGAGAGATAGAAAGAGAGAGAGAGAGATAGAAAGAGAGAGAGATAGAAAGAGAGAAAGAGAGAGAGAGAGAGAGAAAGAGAGAGAGAGAAAGAGAGAGATAGAGACATAGAGAGAGAGAGAGATAGAGATAGAGGGAGAGATAGATAGAAAGAGAGATAGATGACCTTTTTGCTTCGATCAAGGTGTAGAATTATTTCTGGAACCACAATGGGAGAAAGGTTACTGAACTGTGGCAATTTTAATCAGAGTGCCCCTTATTGTGGAGCTGAATTTCCTCAACGTTAAAAACCGATTTTGTGTCTAACTCTGACCTCGTGGGGATCCAAGTAAATAGGGACAGTATCTTTACTGTGTGCATGTTTTGTACGTTAAATGGAATCTGCAGTTTGATACACTTTATACAATTTGTTGGTTTTTTTCCTTTTGAAGGCAACCACCTTTTATTTCATCTTTACCAAATATTCCTTGTAGTTTCGCAAACATCTATAAAAAATAAATATCCTCTTCATAAAAAACTACTACACCCTTTTCGATTTCTTTTTTTACCTGTAAAAAACAACAAACAAAAAAAACAAACGTTGTCCAGCCGAGTTAATTTCTAGAATAATCCATGAAAGACATTCGTCGGTTATCCTGAATCCCATAGCCTGATACTCGAGGGGGTGGGGCCAACATGCAGTTTAAGTAGCAGCCTGAAAGATGATGTTTGACTTTTATTAATAAATGCAATGTAATTACTTCATCCCGCAACATGCATACCTTATGCACTGGAAAGAACATAACAGAATCGGTTTTTGTCAAAGATTTTTTTAAAGGATGTTTTCTTTTTTTTTTTCAGTTAAAGAACTAAAGGTGTTAAGTTGCCATTGTGTGGTATGTCACGAACATTCTTGTGAGGAAGGAAGGAAATCAGTTTTGTTTGATATTTTATTCATTTGATCCTCATTCGAAGAGAGGAGGAGCAGCAAATAGTTCTTGGAATTAGGCTGATGCCAGAGAAAAGGAATTATGTTATTAATCTGTTTATCCAACAAGAGGAAATTGGTATGTTGAGGAACTGGTAGAAGGTTGGGAGTGTATTTTTTTTTTATGGGAGTGTAAAAATGAACCATAAGTGACAGATTGGCAAGATGGAGTAAAAAAAGAATAATGGTAAAAATAAAATGGGATATTAAAAAATATCAGAGGCGGGAGGGGGGGGGGGGGGAACAATGAGGGTGAAAAAATGTAGAGAAATATTAAGGGGAGGATACCATGATAGCCACCCCCTCTCCCCAAGAAACATTTTTTTTTAAATATATATATATATATATATATATATATATATATATACATACACAAATTAGTGGCACAAAGAATAAAGAAATAAGGATAAAAAGCATTGTCTTTGAAGAAACAGATTTTTCTCCTCAAATAAATGAGTAAGATAAAGGAACTAATATCAGGAAAAAAAATGCAGTCTAGATTTATTATACATTTGGTAATACATGGTGTGGTATTCGCTCAGGGGAATCTGGCTTCTAGCGAAACTCAAATTCACATGCAGTCCATAGCTGCATGTATATCCCGATCAGATGACATACAGTGCCAAGTATTCCCAGATGGTCACTCATCTAACCAAGCTCAACGTTGCTTAACTTCAGCGACCTAACAAGAACCAGTATGTCAACGTGATTATGCCATATATAGGATTGAAGTACAATAAATCACGAGAATACATTGATGAAGACACGCAATAACAGCCACACGCACATGGACAAAGTAAAAACAAGAATGCATACTCTCTGTGGAGAGCTTCGCTATATGATTGAGAACAAAACTTCTACCAATAAAGCAGTTATGCTGTGTCAACACATGTCTGGATGAGCATGAGTACAGTGGCTGAGTGGTTAACGATGCGGACTGAGGACCTGGGTGTGTTGGGTTCGAATCCAGTTCGTGCCACAGAAACACTTTCATCAAAACCCACATCTGACCTTGTGTCTAACCTTCTAGAGAGGAGGTAAATAAAATACTAAAGTACTTGCTAAATGAATCTTCAGGGTTATTTTCCTTTCTTTGTTTTGCAGGAAAGGTTCGCCATTCTACCACATACGAATTTAGGTAAAAATGGCACGAGTGAATAAATAGGAAAAAAAATGGCACATATATGGAAATCTTGGATACAATAGATAAAAGGTAAACCATTAAGTTTGTTAAATTAAAAATAAATTATATCTACATTTAATGGTAGATGAGGATTCTCAGCTACACACCCCAAAGAAAATGGGATTTTTAAGTTGTCATGTGTGAACACCCTGAAAAAAAAAAAAATAAAAATAAAAATTTGAATTCAGAGTGAGGAATTAGTTTCGCATATAAGTTATATGTAAAATAATTTAGGTCAGTTAACTAGTTTTTTTTACCACTAACCTTAAATCCGACTGGCAAAGTCGTAAAACCACATGTAATCGACTTAAAAAGTAACACGAACAGAATTTTTCTGCCATAGTAAAAAAGAAAAAATATGTGTAAACTGCCCTTAGAATGGCCCGGAAACGGGGGATCATTTCACGTAAAATTTATATGCGAAACTCAACTCCAAATCAAAATTCTGAAATTGTTTTGTTCGTTTTTGTTTTTTTCAGCCAAGTTTTCAGGATGTTCACACGTAACCGCCTAAAAAAGTAGAATCTAATGTGGAGGGGGTAACTGAAGGTGTTAATCTAAAATAATACCTGATTTTTTTTTCATGAAGAACATTATTCTTCATTTAAAACTTTACAACACAACAAATAACAATCTATTAATAATAGAGTTTATGTATCTGTCTGTCTGTCTGAAGCCGAAACTCCATCACAGTAGTATGACTATTTACTAAGTCAGCCAGCTTCATTATATACTACGAAAAAAAAAACCGCTGTAAACACTATTCGCATTTCTTAATTTACATAATTGCTTTTAAACTTCTAATAAATTAGTATTCGCAAATATACACTCATGATTGTTTTCTTCAGATTTCCACATGTATTTACGCAATTTTGCTCGCTAATAATCTTACTTATAAATTATAATTATTGAATCAAATTATTTAATTAAAATAATTGATTTAAAAATTAATGAGTTGTGTAGTTATTTTATCTACGTCCAACTGATTGAACAGCGAACGTTAATCCATTAAAACGACCTCCCTCCGTCAAATCAGTATGGACGCAAGACGAGCGCGTTATTTCAAATGTAAACAAAACGCTGGCATTTACCGTGTTACTTTAACTTACGCTGTTAAGCTTTATTCACAAACTGTTATTATTCCATGTTTTATTTATTAAAATAAAAGATGTGATTTTTTTCTTTCCTGTCAACAAAAAAATAATATAACTGATTTTAGAAACAAATTGTTAAATTAAAAAAAGGTCATTAAACACAAACACACGAATTTAATTTAGGTAAACTTTTTTTCAGAGACCATTTACATAACTAATCGTGTTCACTGTATTTGATTTTTTGGTGCTTTTACATATAGGACCCGCGCTAACTTTGTCGTTAGGCTTAGGATCAGTGGCAAAGTGGGGGTTAGGGTTTGGGTCATGGTCAAAGTCAGCACAGGTCCTACAGTAAAAGAGTACAGATTTTTTTATTGTTTTATTTTATGTACACCTTTTTATCCGATTCGAAAAAATATTGGGGGGGGTGGCGGTCAAATAATTTTTTTTTTCTTTATTTTTTAAACTAAAAATATTCCTATGTATGGGTGAGGGTAAATAAAAAATTTGAGGGGGGGGGGGCGTCTAAAAATTTTTTTTTTCTTTATTTTTTTTAAACTAAAAATATTTCTATTTATGGGGAAGGGTAATACAAAAATCGGGGTGGGGTCGAAATTTTTTTTTTTTTAAATTTATTTACATCTACAAATATTCTTGGTCATAAATAAAGAATATCAACGTCTAACCACCCAAAAAATACGACTGAGGCTCCATCAGTTTACACGTAAGCATTCATTTCTGACGTGGCAGCCTAGCAAAAATATGCGACCGGAGGGAACATATAGTTGCTAGGACTATTCAGGGGGCGAAAGTTACATGGTTCCCACTAGTTATATAGTCATAGTGAAAGCATATCTATTAGATCATTAAGATTTTTCTTTATTTCAATGATATTAAATTTCAAACGTTTTCTTTGCATTAATCCGGAGCTACGGATTAATGGATTTTTGTCTCCACTTGGCATGATCACAGGATTGGTTCCGGTGACGGTCGGTTTTACGGAGATCATTGTTCACGGCATCTGCCCATCTCATCATGGGTCTTTCTCTCAGTAACAGGAACTCCATATGATCTGTACTCCATCTCTGTAACACGCATATTCCACTGGTGTGCGGACATTCTCCGATGTCTGGTCAGACAAGCTCCTGCTAGGGCTTAACTAGCGAACGCAGAGATGCGTCTGACCAGTATCTGGTGTCTATGCGGTGACCATAGCCACTGCGTTTGATTGGAAATCAACAGCAAACGATGGCCTCCACTTTTCCCCTGGAAACCCTGGTAACAGCTGGAACAACGCACCAGCCAGAGTATCGTATTGTTATTTTTTATGGAAGTCACTCCAGACAAGGCATAAAGCCACTTGATGTAAGGAGCTAATAAAAAATTGAAGATGATTAACGCAAAGACAGGAGATGCCTATTGACCTTATAGCCTGGTCTTTTCAAGACTATAAGTAGCAGGAAGAGACTTCCACAGTTCTTGGAAAAAAGCTACTGAAATAGTAAGACGTATTATAACGAGGTATCTGAACAGCGAATTGATGAAGACCACTAGACCAACGAGTCAAACGAGCTGGAACAAAGGAAGCAGGGAATAAATTTTTAAAAATCTGACAATTTTCAAACTATAAGAATAATTTTAAACTTAAGCGAAACAGTATTTTCCTAAATTTTAAACTAGTAAAAATCAGGTACAGAGCAAAATAAAGGTTTTTAAATTTTTAATTTATTTTATTTCATTTCTTTTCATTTTTGTTACAAATAATCTTAATTTGGCATTTCTTGAAACAAAGTTTGAAAATCATTTTTAAGAATGTGATCAAATGGCGAGATAAGAATCGCAGCAGAAATTTGTGATTTTTATTTTGTTTCTTCGTTGCTTCCGAGGAAACGAAGAAGCAAAACATTTTTAAGGAAGATGAGATTCTGTAAGTTTGGCGGACAAGTGAAAAATTGATGATGTTGACTTTGAGCACAAAGGCACAACTTGATTTTATTTACTTTTTATATGCTTTTCTTTTTCTTTTTTTTTTTGTTTCCTTTGCCATTTCTCTTATGACTGTTCCAGCTGCCAGCTTTGTCGGCCATTATGAAATATAAATGTTATGGCTTTTAGCACCGAGAGAAGATCCTCCTTTTCAGATGGAAAAACTAGAAACTGATTAGTGCAATTTCTGGCGAAAAATTTCTCACCAAATAAACATTCCTTGGAAGCTTCCTGAAAATCATCTTGTAATTCAAATATTAGAAACATTTATTATACTTATAAATATAAAACGTCTTCCAAAGTTTCGATGTCAAGTGGTTAAGATGATTATATAAAATTTGGTAATTGGCAAGAACATTATTACTAAATGCTTAGACAACAATATAAAAATATACTCTTTATTTATACTAAAATGAGTCATCTCTTACAAAGGCCACTCAAAGATAATGGTCAAAGGCCACTCAAAGATAACGGTCAACGGCCACGCAATAACGGTCAAAGGCCACTCAAAGATAACGGTCAAAGGCCACTCAAAGATAACGGTCAAAGGCCACTCAAAGATAACGGTCAAAGGCCACTCAAAGATAACGGTCAAAGGCCACTCAAAGATAACGGTCAAAGGCCACTCAAAGATAACGGTCAAAGGCCACTCAAAGATAACGGTCAAAGGCCACTCAAAGATAACGGTCAAAGGCCACTCAAAGATAACGGTCAACGGTCACTCAAAGATAACGGTCAACGGTCACACAAAGATAATGGTCAACGGTCACGCAAAGATAACGGTCAAAGGTCACGCAAAGATAAAGGTCAATAAGATTGTCAGTTGGATGATAAACAATATTATGAAAGGATTAAAAAACGATAAATTGAATAGTCAAAATTTAATTTTTGAAGAGGATGGTTCGACACGTATTTGTTGACATTGGACTTGAAGACGACCATGTTAAAGTCTGAAGGGAAGCAAGTCCCCGAGTAATGTGTTTCCCAGATAAAAACTTCTTGGAAACAAACTGTTCATGGAAATTCCATTCGGTTGTAGGTACACAGAGGAAAGAAAGGAAACGTCTTTGCAGTTGGTGGTAGTAAGATGAGTTCTTGCTGTGAATGTTTTACACGTAGGAAGAGAAGAAATCATCCTCATCCTCCACTAGATTGCAAGAAATAGCGGTCTGCGTAGCACCTCCCCAGATGTAGTTGCAGTAGTCCATCTTAGGACGTATCCGACTCGTATACAGGTAGAGATTGAATTAGGAGTCAGGTACTTACTGGAGCGGTAGAATGATTTAACCATTTTCGCAGTGACCTTAGCAAGAAATTTGATGTAAGTCTTCCATCTCAGGTCTGGAATGAAAGTCAGTCCTAGGAGCTTATGAAAGCAAATAGCCTATTAGTAATTATTATGGTTATCATGGAACTAATTAAAGTACGAGTCGATTATGGGCAAGAGATCATCTTATTAAAATGGAGAGTTTGTGTGTGTCTGTAACCGAAGCAATGTTACATTTCTCAAATATATTATGTCATGTTCTCAAATAGTCTTTTCTTATTCTTAAATAGACAATATTTTTATATCAATTCTACTGTTACTTTCTACATGTATGACAATTTCCCTTCTTCTAAATTTGATTTTTTTAATATTCTTCGAATTACTATCGCTTAAAGCACAAAAGATGAATCGACTCTGATACATTCTAACACTTATTAACGATTTAAAAATATTACATTTTTTTGGAATACCATAAATTATCAGATAAATACTTTTAATTGGTCCCCCGATTTATAAAATCGGGGGACTTATGTTTTTAGGCATGTCCGTCCGTCCGTCCGGATTTTTCTCCGCAACCATCCAATGAATTTCTCTGAAATTATGCATGAAGTTGTAACTTTGATCAGGTTAGAAAGTGATATTCTCCGATTTTTGAAAAAATCTGGTTAGCCCCCCAGGGGGTCAAAAACCCCCAAAATGGCAAAAAATGACCCTTTTCTCCCATAACGTTTGATCCATCCATTCAATTTTTCTGAAACTTGGCCAAAATGTAGAGGCAATTGTTCTGGATATAAAATGAGCATCCTTGACCTCAGAAAAATTCTGGTTCGCGCCCCCAGGGGGTCAAAGGGGAGTCAAAAATGCCCCAAATTGCCCAAATTTATTGCATTTTACACTCGCCACATACAGAGGGGGACCGCGCGCGGCTTGTTATTGTTCAATTTTAAACAAGTTATGTAAATATAAATTTACCGTAAAATTACTCCCTCCCTTGATATTTGCAAAACTTTCTTCATCTTCTTCAGAATATTTTGAATCTATTGGAGACAAAGACCATTATGATTGAGTGATATGATTGAGACTTTCAAGATAATAAATGGCATTTCTAACTATGGTGGGAATTTTTTTAGTATTTCTCTTAGATCTGGAAGGTTATTGTCAAGGCAGTTTTCAAAAACTAGATCTTTTAACAAGTTAAGTTTTTTTGCTCATAGAGTAATATGATTTGGAATAAGTTGCCAGATCGGATTAAGAACAGCAATAGCGTGGATCAGTTTAAGATGAGGTTGGATGAATTCAGAGAAAGTGGTAGGAGGGAGAAATTGAGGAGGCACTTTTGGAAGTTGTCAAATGAAATATTTGACAGAATTTGATTTGGATATCGATACTGTACTAAGAGTTTAATTTTTTTTTTAACAGTTGAATTGAGAAGATAGTTCAAGGGGAGATGCCCAAGGAGGCATAACAAACAAATAATAATTATTTAACAAAAAAAAAACAAAAAAAACAAAAAAAAAAAAATCAAAACAAAACAAACACTGCTCAATATCCAAGAAGGCATTCGTAAACGAGAGTAAAAAAAAAAGTAAATAGACAAAATTCGTTCACTTTACGTATACTTCCCTCTACCCACCACCTTTTATTCATACAATTGTTTCTACCTATTTCAAAACAAATTTTTCTTATATATATATATATATGTTACTAGCAGGGCTACCCGGCGTTGCCAGGGGCAAAAGTAACATATTTCTATTAAAACTTCTATCTCTGTATCTCTCTCTATCAATGTCTATTTTTCTCTTCTCTCCTTGGTTTTCCCCTTTCCTCTTCCCAACACCCTCTTTCTCTTCCGCCCAACACATTCCTTTCCCTGGACATACACACAGACAACTCTCCTTTATTTCGATCCCTTGAATAATAAGGGAAGTAACTGCTTGCTTAAAAAAAATTCAGATTTACTTCACTTTAGTACATGAAAATGCCTGGAAAACCGACACCCCCTGACAAAATCTGTGCCAGTTTAGGGTTAAAGAATAAATATATATTTTTTTTAATTTAAGATATTATTCATTCCAGTCGACGCTGATCAAGAATATACCAACTTTGTAGGTGTTTGTATTGTAGTTCTGAAGTTTTAGCTGGACATACACACACACATACACGAATTACCTACTAGACACTATCCTCGAGTGTCTTCGGTCTCTCTGTACAAGGGTTCGTCAGGACAACGTGACATGAGGATACTTACCCTTACAAGTAAACCCTGACCAAATATTCAAAATTACATAGTATCCGCAGCACAAATAAGATCCCCTCATATGAGGAATAGTGCATCTTCTCCTAGTGATGTTACCTCAAGTAACAGCACGTAGCTGGATACTCCACCAGACTAGATGAATTCTTGTCCTGGAATCCGGTAAGACCAACAGACCACAACCAAAGATATACTATGACATACTTGACTGGTCAGTCGGGGAGAGAAGAAATTTATTATTCTTAACTTTTTTACTAACTCAATGTTTGAGAAATAAAGGAGAATTTTAATAGAATATTTGGGTATCTATGTATCTCATATAGAGATCAAGTGTTAGCCCCAGGAAGGGGCCCCTTGATTTCTGAGAACTTCGACTGAAGTAAAATTAAACATTAAGGGAGATAACCTCCCTTTATATAATAGATACGTGTGTTTGTCTACAAACTTATATTTTACTAGTGCGTGTTATGCATGGATTTTAGCATGATTTGTAAATAACTTTACCAACAATTTGGGAAAATAATACTACAGAATGTTATTCTCCATTCATTCACATCATAATTCTTACATAGAAAGGCAGGTGCTATAATAGTTACTGGCCCATGATGCAGGCTTAGCATGCAGTGTTCAAATTCTGCCCATTGCATAAATTGTACCCTTGGTGAAATATATGAAGCCACTTCTTTCACCAGTTATAATATGTTAAATATTGGCGATAGACTTGCCTCTGAAACAACTAATCTAGGAGAAAGAAAATTTTCAAAAAAAACAAAAAAACAATCCATATACATATCCTTGGTAGACTTGGTCTACCGAGTTGATAATGAAGGACAGCCAAAGGGGTAGAACTAATCGAGTAGAATGGACTCGTCACCCATGATTAGCAATCAAGCCATGAGAGCAAAGCTAAACAACAATGTTGAGTGCACCCCAACAAATATGACTGCATGCCAACTTCAACATTCTTTTGGCAGTTCTTACAGCCAAGTCGCTGCTAAGCGCACTGCTCAAGTTCTACTTAGAAGTTGATTAAGAAGACAAAGAGGAGAGTTGTGATGGATGGGATACCCAAAACCTTGATACACTTCATTCAGGAATGTGTACAATCAGTGTGAAGCTTATAGTCTTCACTCAAAATCTATGATACTTTTCTTTTTCATTTTTTGCTCATTTTTTTTTTTTTTTTTAAATAAATAATATTAAATTATTATATTTATTTTTATTAGTTTACTCTTTTTAAACATTTTTTGTTCATTTTTTTTTTTTTTTTTAAATAAATAATATTAAATTATATTTATTTTTATTACTTTTCTCTTTTTCAACATTTTTTGTTCATTTTTATTAATTTAAAAAAAATAATAATAATATTAAATTATTATATTTATTTTTATTACTTTACTCTTTTTAAACATTTTTTTTTCATTTTTTTTTTTAAATAAATATTAAATTATTATATTTATTTTTATTACTTTACTCTTTTTAAACATTTTTTTTTCATTTTTTTTTAAATAAATAGTAAATTATATTTATTTTTATTACTTTACTCTTTTTAAACATTTTTGTTCATTTTTTTAAAATAAATAGTAAATTATTATATTTATTTTACTCTTTACTCTTTTTAAACATTTTTTGTTCATTTTCTTTTTTTTTAAACAGTAAATTGTCCGATTTTTATGACATTTTCAGCAGTTATTCAATAAATTATCCTCCACTCTATATTAAAAAGCAATATATATATATATATATATATATATATATTATTAATTTTAAATAAATAATATTAAATTATTTTTTTTTATTAGTGAAAATGGAAAAGTGCTTTTGAAGCATCTGTAAAGTATAACATTTTAAAATTGAGCAAAAAGCAGTTATGAGCCATAAATAAGATGTAAATATTTTTAATAATTTAAAAAATACAACTTTGGCCTTAAATTTACACCTTATTCGTGGCTTATAATCGCGTTTTGCACAACTTCCAAATTTATATATACATATATCTGTCCAGTCACACAAATGTAAAAGCATACTGGACGAATCCATTTCAAGTATTTAGGGGAATTGAGAAAGCAAGTAGCAAGTTACACAACCCCGCTTTCAATCTATTCCAATGATACATTTCCGTCCTTTTTCTTTCTATACCGATTTATACGTTTTTTT
Organism: Sepiola atlantica; assembly: GCA_963556195.1. Taxonomy (NCBI): domain Eukaryota; kingdom Metazoa; phylum Mollusca; class Cephalopoda; order Sepiida; family Sepiolidae; genus Sepiola; species Sepiola atlantica. The sequence continues at coordinate 10,431,112 of OY744524.1, read as the reverse complement.
CTTTCATTTTATAAACTTTCCAGTTTGAGACGTTTTCTTTTCTTTTAACTTCACCGATTCAGATGTTTTTTCATATGAATATTAGTGTAAAAATTAGTGACGGATTATTCCCTCCCCCCCCCCCATCATATTTGACGGAGCGCGTATGCTCGTATATTTTATAAAGAATGAACCCGGTGTTGTCAGAGAGTCGTTACTTTCGTTTTTGTTTCGCTCACCCAGTCTTTTTTCGTTGTCTTCTTTTCTTGTGGGGAAATATTTACATTTTTGAAAGTTCAATGACGGAATATGGTTATTTAAAACAAAAAGTAGGTTTTGCATTAAAATCGATATTACGCTTAAAAATGTTAAAATTTTAATTGCATAAATTGAGTTTTTTTGTTTTTTACTCTTAAATTTATATATTCGGAAAAACATTCTGCACTCTCTTAACACAAAATTCAGCAGTTGGAACTTTTTTTTTCTTTAGGTCATCAGAAATGATAAGTTATATATGAAAAATGAAATCACTGACGTAATTCTATAATTTTATATGAATATTAGTAGGAACACTGGCGAAGCATCCTTTTTTATCATTTTTTTTACAGAGGGTGTACATATAATCTTTAGTTTACTGCATAATCTTCAATAATTGAAAGATATTTTAAAAATCTTAAATTTGTAACCTTTTCTTAAAAATAGTTTCTAATTTTGTTCAACAAATTTTACAAAACTGATGTTCAAATTAACTTTAAGCACTATTTTTAATAAAGATTTAAGACGTTTGTTTTTCTTAATTTAATTATAATTATTAAAAATCAGAAATATTACACATTTTATTCACAGCAAAAAGCTTGACATTGTAATTATTTTAATACTTATGAACACACAAATTCAAACAATGCCAACTATAATTTTTTAAAATTGTTTTAAAATTGATGCAAATATACGAAAGTTTTATTCTTCAAAATTCTTGAATTGTAAAATGTTTTTGTTTAATTTCTATTTTAATTGGGGCACATGGCTCTGACGAAACCATTAGGTTGAAATGTTGACATTTAAGTGAAAGCCAAATAGCCATATGCACACATACGAACCAGTGTACACCCTCCATTTAAATTATGCTTCCTCAGTGTTCGCACTCCACATTTATCCATATATATTACTAAAATACTTCTAAAATAATAGTGAGTGAGTAATTTAATTTTTCATATATAAATTATTAGTATCATTTACTATAACCTAGAAAGCTATCCCGATCAAAGAAATAGGGGACATTCTTATATATATATATATATATTATTAAAAATAACCGACAACTCATGTCTGGATATTTTTGTATGAATCGCTTCCATATTCCGGATTAAAGTCCTAATCTCGGATGAGAATTGGCTGATGAATCTGCCGTAATTTTCTTTTAGGTCCAAAATACTTTCTGACATATCTGGGTCCATCTTCAGTGGAATAGTGTCAATCAGGTAAAGAGTTTATAGTTAATTTTGGCGGTAAATTTTTACCTGATTGACACTATTCCACTGAAGATGGACCCAGATGGGTCAGAAAGTATTTTGGACCTAAAAGAAAATTACGGCAGATTCATCAGCCAATTCTCATCCGAGATTAGGACTTTAATCTGGAAAATGGAAGGGACTCATACAAAAATATCTAGACATGAGTTGTCGGTTATTTTTAATAATACGTGCCTTAGAGAAAAAATGCTGCCTCGATACACACACACACATTATATATATATATATATATATAGGCAGCATCTTCTCTTGCAGGCAAGTATTGCTGAATATAAGAGACAACTCATGTCTAGATATCCTTTGGTAGATCCTTTCAATAGTCCGAATCAGGATCTTAATTTTGGAGGGGAATTGGCTTTTATAATACTAACACATGGTCTGTACCTGATTAACCGCATTTCCCTGAAAGTACTTGGGAGACAAATCCAAACTATGGCAAATTCATCAGCCAATTCCCCTCCGAAACTAAGATCCTGATTCAGACTATTGAAAGGATCTACCAAAGGATGTCTAGACACGAGTTGTCTCTTATATTCAACAATATTTATATATATATATATATATATATATATATATATATAAGTTGCATATGCATGCACGTAAAAAACAGCATTAAAAGTAATGTTAAAGAATAAAAGCGATATTTTCATGAAGTATTTCTTTTACATCGTTAACTTTCCTTCCTTTTATTTCTTCATCATTCTTTCCATATTCCTTCTCTCTTCTTTATTGTCCCTTTTTCTATTTTATCTTTGTATAATTGGTATTTTCCCGCCCAGATCTATGTCTGGGGAAACAGTTATGATAGCGTCTCAGAAAGGTTACAAATCGGATTATTCATCTTCAAGTGGTTATTTTATCGTACAATTGTTGCAAAGAAAAAAGTTGTTTTTTGGGGGTTTTTTTTTTTTTTAATCAGAAAAAAATCCAAGAAAATGTAAGAAAAATTAAAAGAAAATAAAAGTTTTTGGAATTAAAATAAGAAAAAATTGTACAAAAACTGACAACAAAAAAAAGAAAAATCGCTTTTTCTGCATATGGATAGTGGAGACATTGTGGAAATGTGAATGTACGGACATTTGCGAATCTAGCCAAATCTCTGAAAGCAGAATAAAGTATCTGTATAATAAAACGTTTATTCATGTTTGTACGTACGTTATCATCTTACACCGATTAAAAAAATGGACTGCAATGGAATTGAAAATTAACTAAAGTTTTTAAAAATTAGATTTTGGTCGTTTCAAAATGATAGCGTCTCAGAACAGTTAAAATAAGGAAGAAAAAAAGTTACATTCTTTTCTAAAAAAAAAGAAAAACTAAAATAAAATAAAACAATGTAAGACAAATGAGTAAAAAAAAAAAACATTGTTTTTAAAATAAAAATTGACTAACCCACCCCCACAAAAAACAACATTTTGTTTTTAAAATAAGCATCGACTAAAAAAAGTGATTCCCTATTTTATTTTAAAAACAAACCAAATGTTATTTTTTTTTTTGGGGGGGGGGTTAGTCAATTTTGATTTTAAAAACAAACAAAATGTTGTATTTTTGTGGGGGGGGTTAGTCAATTTTTATTTTAAAAACAAACAAAATGTTGTATTTATGTGGGGGGGGGTAGTCAATTTTTATTTTAAAAACAAACAAAATGTTGTATTTTTGTGGGGGGGGGGTTAGTCAATTTTTATTTTAAAAACAAACAAAATGTATTTTTGTGGGGGGGGGGGTTAGTCAATTTTTATTTTAAAAACAAACAAAATGTTGTATTTTTGTGGGGGGGGTTAGTCAATTTTTATTTTAAAAACAAACAAAATGTATTTTTGTGGGGGGGGGTAGTCAATTTTTATTTTAAAAACAAACAAAATGTTGTATTTTTGTGGGGGGGGGGTTAGTCAATTTTTATTTTAAAAACAAACAAAATGTATTTTTGTGGGGGGGGTTAGTCAATTTTTATTTTAAAAGCAAACAAAATGTTGTATTTTTGTGGGGGGGGGGGCACAAAAAAACGACATTTTGTTTGTTTTTTAAATAAAAATTGACTACCCCCCCCCCCCCCACAAAGAAAAAAACATTTTGTTTGTTTTTAAAATAAAATAGGGAATCACTTTTTCTCTGAACAGACACTGGCAATATGGATGTACAGACATTTGAGAATCTAGATAAATCTCTGAATGCAAATTAAAGAAAAAGATATATATATATAATACGTTTATGCGTACGTTATCACCTTACACACCTATTTAAAAAATGAGCTGGAATGCAATGTAATTGAAAATTAACTTAAATCTGTAAAAATCAGACTTTAGTCATTTCAAAATGAATTATTCCAAAGTTTATATTCTCGTTATGTTAACGTTATTTTAAGACACATCTAATTGTTACAATTTTAAATAGATTTTAAAAGTCAGTTTATTTAAAGAATATCATGCTGACAATTTTATGGTTAGAAAAGACTTATTTTAAAAAGATAATAACATATATATATATATATATATATATATATATATATATATATTTATTTATTTATTTTGGTACAGAAAAATTAGTACAACATTCGTACCGTCGGCTTCAAGCACGGAAGGTCTTACCCATCCGGCTCTCTTCAGCTTCTGTTGTCAACAGAGATGATAACAGAAGTTGAAGAGAGCCGGATGGGTAAGACCTTCCGTGCTTGAAACCGACGGTACGAATGTTGTACTAATTTTTCTGTGCCAAAATAAATAAATATTATGCTCTTAATTTTTAACTTTAATTCTTAATTAATCGAGCACTCTGCTGAGATTTTTCCTACCATTTTACAAAGTTATATATATATATATATATTAATTGAGCAGCATTTCTTCAAAATATATTTGGTTAAATAATACAGACATTATGTTTGTATATTTTCCGTTTGTTCCTTCTGAGTTTCCTAATGAGTGTTCGAATTTCTGGCTGATGAACCTGCTGTAATGATTATTGACGTTACTACTTTCTGCTTGATCTGAAAATACTAGGGTCCACAACCACTATGGCAAGTTCATCAGCCAGATATTCGAACACCACTAGGCAACTCGAGAGGATCAAACAGAAAATATACAGGCTTAATTTGTCTGTATTATTTAACATATATATATATATACACACATACATACATACATGGTGTCCCCAAAAGATGTATACACACTTTGAATAATTGTAAAGTAGGTGTTTGTTAAAATTAACTTAATTTTTTAAATGTATTAGAATTTACAAAATATGACCTTATTGTATTGTCACCTCATATTCTCCAAATGACGTCCGTTTTGGTCAGGACACTGTAAAAACGCAAAGCAATGGAATCGTATACATAGCAAAACAATTCCTATCTATACATATATATCTATATATATATATCTATCTATCTATATCTATCTATATATATATATCTATATATATATATCTATCTATCTATATCTCTATCTATATATCTATCTATATCTCTATCTATATCTCTATCTATATCTATATATCTATCTATATCTATCTATCTATATCTCTATATCTATCTATCTCTATATCTATCTATCTATCTCTATATCTATCTATCTATATCTCTATATCTATCTATATCTCTATCTATATATCTATCTATCTATATCTCTATATCTATCTATCTATCTCTATATCTATCTATCTATATATCTATATATTACATTCATGATACTTTATGACCCAACTATTTCTACAGAGCTACATTTCTTTTGCTTTTCCCTTTAGATTTCAATGGCTTACCTATCATCATTGTCATATTTTATTTAGCGTCCGTTTTACATGTGGCCGCGTGATCGCCTTCATGGTCGCACTACAATAAAATCAACACAAGACAAATTGTTGGTATAACTCAGTTGAGCTCTGGATTCGTGTGTGATATCGTCAGCGCGAAAAAAGGCTCCCAAACGTTGGCCTTGATTACGATCTCGTAGTGTCGGCCCCTAGCGATTGTCTTCAGATTTCCAACACAGAGTTGTTGAATTTCGAACTCTCTTGGGACCTCCCAACCCACCAAATGCTAACTGCCGCTAACTCAAAAACTGTCATAATATGTCGTGAAACCTTTTTAAAATTGTTGCAAGCAACCGACTCCTAAATATATTTAGTTTCCATCAGAAATCCTAAATCCGGCCTTTTGTCTTAGTCACCGACTGATAAGCGGAAAATGACTGCCACTCCTAGCTGACTATGGGGAAATTGACCACTGTTATGCCTCCTTCTGTCTCGAGAGTTTAAAAGATTTCGCCCCCCCCCCATTGTCTTTTTATTTATCTTACTTCCGATAGCTTTTCTTTTTACTGAATCATAACCTAACATTGTTTGGGTGTCGGCTCTGGAGGGAACAGGACAGCCCATAGTATCACGTACATGCTGGCATATCTCTGCCAGGTTTTTATGCCTCATGTCCATTTTTATCACCTCCTTCCATGTTTTCCTTGGTCTGCTCCTGTGAACTGAACCTGCTACCTCAACTGTTCTACATCTACTAATCCAAGAACTATAATCTATTCTTTCAACGTGACCATACCATAGAAGTCTCCTGTTCTGCATCTGCACACACCTCTATACTATCCAGATTTAATCTTCCTCTGAGGTCATCAGATCTAAGCTTGTCTTTAAGACTCACATTAGACATCCATCATTCTCATATCATTTCTCTCTATGCACTGCAAGTCCTCAACCCTCACTGGCCGGGTTTCACTTCTATACATCATCACACTCTGTACCCATGCTTGATAAACTCATCCCTTGGTCGACAGTGGTAACGCTCTGCTGGTTAGTAATGGCAGAAGTTTCCTTAACTTACTTCATCTACTAATTTGTGCAATTAGACTAACACCTTCTCCACCCTGTACTCCAATAATATTACCTACAATATAAGAAATTATTTGCATGATTTTCATACAGTAATTTTTAGAATTTATGTTATTGACTTATCCTCATCGGGAGGTTCTTTATACACAAAATACTTCATCTCTCGTTTTTTCAGGTGTCTTTTATTGTAATTGGTAACTTTAGAAGAATTTCGAACTAAACCATTAATTTGATCTACTGGGGTAGACGTTTCAATCCGTGCTCCTTTAACATATCTCATAGCGCTTCATCTCTGCACAATTTCCTTCGGTACGGATTGAACTTAAACTCTCAAATTATGTAAATAACAATAGCACTTCATCATCAAACGATTGTTCAAAGATTTATAGTAGATAAGACAACACATGTTATATGCAAATATTACTTTATCTTATTCACAAGACTGGAGCATCCAAATATTTTCGGTATCTACAGGAACCCCTTTAGTTAATTACGACTTAGCACTCTTAATAACAAAACTGAACGTTAACCTTTTGATATCTTTGGTGCATGTGACAGAAATAGATACAATTTCGTCTCTCGCTGTGCATCTTCCTGTTTTCCGACCAATCAAGTGGCATCAGTACAGTTCTATAAGCAGCAGGTGATCATGCTGTATAACACAGGTGCATTTTCAGCACTTGCAAATTACTTGGGTTTGGCCCCAACCTCACTGTCAGGCAAGGTGGCTATCTGCCACGACATCAATGATTATGATATGTCTGGCGGTGATCCATGACACTCAGCGCTGACCCGGCGACGTCATCACAGCAGCAGCACCTTTTCTACATTCTAAAAACAGCATTATCATTCACTGTAACAAAGCGACCTTTAATGATTCAAGATGGCTGTCAATACTGCCAGTATCATCTATCACAGTACCTCTGTTCCTATCTACAACTAGTAGCAGCAGTTTCCGATCCTGTCCATACTAACATCATCTACTCCAGCAGCTCTTTCCTAGAGATGCATTTATTTCATCGAAATAGAAACAATTTTTATTTCTATTATTCGGACAACTGTTCTAATCTTGGATATTATTTTCACAACGTTTCGACCGATGTAACCTCCGACCTTTTTCAGAATTTTACCTCTGTCATGTTCACAGTTTGAAACGGTATCTTCCCCGGTCTGTCACTTGCAATTTGAAAGCATTTTATTTGGTCTGTTTTGTTGAACTTGCGAATCTGTACGTAATTTCGAACAGAACCCTTTATTTAATCCACGGGGGTAGCTAACTCTCGTTCCATAAGCCACTACCGGGTAGAAGTCTGAAGTAATTTGTAATTGTATTATTAGCATCACCCACACTGAGGATTGAACCTTCAACCTTCAGAAGACTGTCACTTAGAACTGATTATTACTTATCACTTTATGCGGACAATTCTAGTATTAATTTTAAGTCTTGAACCTATTGTTTTAAATGTGTAGTCTTATTACTTATCACTATAAATTACTACATATTACTTATATATATACAGGGTGTCTCAAAAAAATGTACTCACTCGTAGAATGACGAGAAAACTTTGCTTCATCGCTCCACACAATTTTTGTGCAAACTCGACATCTTCTGCCCATTTTGCCATTCTAAGAGTGAGTACATTTTTTTGAGACACCCTGTATATATATATATATATATATATATATGTGTGTGTGTAAGGTTTGTTTGTAGCAAAAATAATAAATCCGAGGATTGAAATATCGTCAAAACGTCCCACAACGTGCAAGTCGCCATTTTCCGGGAAGGCAGACATAAACAGAGACTGAAGAGAGTCCGGTAGTGGAGACTAATTATATGTCCCTTTTGTTTGGATTTGAAACCGACGGTACCGATATTTTGATCTTCTGTAATACATACATTTCGAAACTATTTTTATTGTACACCTGAGTCTATTTCCGTTTTTATTGTTGTCACATTCGTCGGACCCTTATATATATACATATATATATATATATACATATATATATATGTATGTTTTGTCTTCACTTGCTAGTGGGAGTCATGGTATAGAGAAACTAGACCTTGTCTATCGCCATCCGTGCCACGACTCCTGCTACAAATATCAAAGGACAACAATATGTAAGTGAATGTGTGCGTCGGTAGTGTTAGAAATAGTCGTTATGCAAATGAAACTAGAGAATGTGGTATTATCAGTCGGACAAGTCCATGATAGAAGAGAAAGCAGGATAAGCACATATCAAGGGTAGGACATGTTATCATAGGAAAATTATTAGGTCGACCTAACGAAAACAAAAAAAAATCCTTTCAGAAAGCCAAAACCGTTTCTGACTCAAAGTTCTTCACTCCAAAGAATTCAAATTTGGTTTACCGTTTTTTTTTTTTTTTTTTTTTTTTTTTAAATTTTAAATGCGTCCTGGCATTTCTATGAAAGGCTTTGTTGGTCTGTCACGCTTTAATTTCGAAAAGCTTTGTTGGTCTGTCACGCTTTAATTTCGAAAAGCTTTGTTGGTCTGTCACGCTTTAATTTCGAAAAGCTTTGTTGGTCTGTCACGCTTTAATTTCGAAAAGCTTTGTTGGTCTGTCACGCTTTAATTTCGAAAAGCTTTGTCTGTTAATCTGTCAAGCTTCAGTTTGCATTTTCATCGCTAAACTGCAGATTGAATAAAAGCATCATCAGTCTGTCACGCTCGCAGTCAGAAACAGCATCTCCATCAGTCTGTCACGCTCGCAGTCCGAAACAGCATCTCCATCAGTCTGTCACGCTCGCAGTCCGAAACAGCATCTTCGTCAGTCTGTCACACTCAGTCCGAAACAGCATCTTCATCAGTCTGTCACATTCACAGTCTGAAAAAGCATCTTCAGTCTGTCACACTCACAGTCCGAAACAGCATCTTCATCAGTCTGTCACGCTCACAGTCAGAAACAGCATCTTCATCAGTCTGTCACACAGTCAGAAACAGCATCTTCATCAGTCTGTCACACTCACAGTCCGAAACAGCATCTTCATCAGTCTGTCACACTCACAGTCCGAAACAGCATCTTCATCAGTCTGTCACATCATCTTCATCAGTCTGTCACGCTCACAGTCCGAAACAGCATCTTCATCAGTCTGTCACACTCACAGTCCGAAACAGCATTTTCAGAAGTCTGTCACACTCACAGTCCGAAACATCATCTTCATCAGTCTGTCACGCTCACAGTCTCAAACATCATCTTCAGTCTGAAACAGCATCATCATTAGACACACAGAATTAATAGTTGCATCTGAATATCAATTCTAATCTTTTCTTCCTCTTTTTTCTAATTTTTTAATGAGAATTTAAGTGCTTTTCTTTTTCTTCCAACAAATCGTTTTTCATGTGCATTTTTTCTTCTTCTGATTTTGTGCCTTCTTATTTCCTCGAATTTCATACTTTTGAGTGATCTGCAGAGCATCGCAAACAAAGATAGAAAAGAGGGAGGGGTTGTTCAGAGATGTACCATAAAACAAATCACCAGTCAAAAAGGATGAAAGAACCTGTTCAGCCATAATTCACAAGACCCTTGAAACTTGAACGATTATCTTAAGAGGAAAGAAAAAGAAAAATATGTGCACAGAAATTCACCTGTCTTTTTTCTTCTGGTAAAAAAAGAAGAGTAGTTTTGAGTTTCCAAATCAAAAATAAAGAAAGAATTATAAAGTAAATACAAGTATTTTTTTTTTCAATTTAAATAAAAAGCGTTAGGGACTTTCATGAATTAGATTCAATAATTATTTTAATTATGTATTATTCGCATTCAGACAATTATTCTCATCTTGGATGTTATTTTCAAAATGTTTTGGCTGATGTAATTGCCGATCTTCTTCAAACTTATGAATCTGTATGCAAGGACCCGTGTGGCGCAACGGATAAAAGTACTAAGTTATAATCATTATTTTAATTATGTATTATTCGCATTCAGACAATTACTCTCATCTTGGATGTTATTCTCAAAATGTTTTGGCTGATGTAACTGCCGATCTTTTTCAAACTTGTGAATCTGTATGCAAGGACCCGTGTGGCGCAACGGATAAAAGTACTAAGTTATAATCATTATTTTAATTATGTATTATTCGCATTCAGACAATTACTCTCATCTTGGATGTTATTCTCAAAATGTTTTGGCTGATGTAACTGCCGATCTTCTTCAAACTTGTGAATCTGTATGCAAGGACCCGTGTGGCGCAACGGATAAAAGTACTAAGTTATAATCATTATTTTAATTATGTATTATTCGCATTCAGACAATTACTCTCATCTTGGATGTTATTCTCAAAATGTTTTGGCTGATGTAACTGCCGATCTTCTTCAAACTTGTGAATCTGTATGCAAGGACCCGTGTGGCGCAACGGATAAAAGTACTAAGTTATAATCATTATTTTAATTATGTATTATTCGCATTCAGACAATTACTCTCATCTTGGATGTTATTCTCAAAATGTTTTGGCTGATGTAACTGCCGATCTTCTTCAAACTTGTGAATCTGTAGGCAAGGACCCGTGTGGCGCAACGGATAAAAGTACTAAGTTATAATCATTATTTTAATTATGTATTATTCGCATTCAGACAATTACTCTCATCTTGGATGTTATTCTCAAAATGTTTTGGCTGATGTAACTGCCGATCTTTTTCAAACTTGTGAATCTGTATGCAAGGACCCGTGTGGCGCAACGGATAAAAGTACTAAGTTATAATCATTATTTTAATTATGTATTATTCGCATTCAGACAATTACTCTCATCTTGGATGTTATTCTCAAAATGTTTTGGCTGATGTAACTGCCGATCTTCTTCAAACTTGTGAATCTGTATGCAAGGACCCGTGTGGCGCAACGGATAAAAGTACTAAGTTATAATCATTATTTTAATTATGTATTATTCGCATTCAGACAATTATTCTCATCTTGGATGTTATTCTCAAAATGTTTTGGCTGATGTAACTGCCGATCTGCTTCAAACTTGTGAATCTGTATGCAAGGACCCGTGTGGCGCAACGGATAAAAGTACTAAGTTATAATCATTATTTTAATTATGTATTATTCGCATTCAGACAATTATTCTCATCTTGGATGTTATTTTCAAAATGTTTTGGCTGATGTAACTGCCGAACTTCTTCAAACTTGTGAATCTGTATGCAAGGACCCGTGTGGCGCAACGGATAAAAGTACTAAGTTATAATCATTATTTTAATTATGTATTATTCGCATTCAGACAATTATTCTCATCTTGGATGTTATTCTCAAAATGTTTTGGCTGATGTAACTGCCGATCTGCTTCAAACTTGTGAATCTGTATGCAAGGACCCGTGTGGCGCAACGGATAAAAGTACTAAGTTATAATCATTATTTTAATTATGTATTATTCGCATTCAGACAATTATTCTCATCTTGGATGTTATTCTCAAAATGTTTTGGCTGATGTAACTGCCGAACTTCTTCAAACTTGTGAATCTGTATGCAAGGACCCGTGTGGCGCAACGGATAAAAGTACTAAGTTATAATCATTATTTTAATTATGTATTATTCGCATTCAGACAATTATTCTCATCTTGGATGTTATTCTCAAAATGTTTTGGCTGATGTAACTGCCGATCTGCTTCAAACTTGTGAATCTGTATGCAAGGACCCGTGTGGCGCAACGGATAAAAGTACTAAGTTATAATCATTATTTTAATTATGTATTATTCGCATTCAGACAATTATTCTCATCTTGGATGTTATTCTCAAAATGTTTTGGCTGATGTAACTGCCGAACTTCTTCAAACTTGTGAATCTGTATGCAAGGACCCGTGTGGCGCAACGGATAAAAGTACTAAGTTATAATCATTATTTTAATTATGTATTATTCGCATTCAGACAATTATTCTCATCTTGGATGTTATTCTCAAAATGTTTTGGCTGATGTAACTGCCGATCTTCTTCAAACTTGTGAATCTGTATGCAAGGACCCGTGTGGCGCAACGGATAAAAGTACTAAGTTATAATCATTATTTTAATTATGTATTATTCGCATTCAGACAATTATTCTCATCTTGGATGTTATTCTCAAAATGTTTTGGCTGATGTAACTGCCGATCTGCTTCAAACTTGTGAATCTGTATGCAAGGACCCGTGTGGCGCAACGGATAAAAGTACTAAGTTATAATCATTATTTTAATTATGTATTATTCGCATTCAGACAATTACTCTCATCTTGGATGTTATTCTCAAAATGTTTTGGCTGATGTAACTGCCGATCTTCTTCAAACTTGTGAATCTGTATGCAAGGACCCGTGTGGCGCAACGGATAAAAGTACTAAGTTATAATCATTATTTTAATTATGTATTATTCGCATTCAGACAATTACTCTCATCTTGGATGTTATTCTCAAAATGTTTTGGCTGATGTAACTGCCGATCTTCTTCAAACTTGTGAATCTGTATGCAAGGACCCGTGTGGCGCAACGGATAAAAGTACTAAGTTATAATCATTATTTTAATTATGTATTATTCGCATTCAGACAATTATTCTCATCTTGGATGTTATTCTCAAAATGTTTTGGCTGATGTAACTGCCGAACTTCTTCAAACTTGTGAATCTGTATGCAAGGACCCGTGTGGCGCAACGGATAAAAGTACTAAGTTATAATCATTATTTTAATTATGTATTATTCGCATTCAGACAATTATTCTCATCTTGGATGTTATTCTCAAAATGTTTTGGCTGATGTAACTGCCGATCTGCTTCAAACTTGTGAATCTGTATGCAAGGACCCGTGTGGCGCAACGGATAAAAGTACTAAGTTATAATCATTATTTTAATTATGTATTATTCGCATTCAGACAATTATTCTCATCTTGGATGTTATTCTCAAAATGTTTTGGCTGATGTAACTGCCGAACTTCTTCAAACTTGTGAATCTGTATGCAAGGACCCGTGTGGCGCAACGGATAAAAGTACTAAGTTATAATCATTATTTTAATTATGTATTATTCGCATTCAGACAATTATTCTCATCTTGGATGTTATTCTCAAAATGTTTTGGCTGATGTAACTGCCGATCTTCTTCAAACTTGTGAATCTGTATGCAAGGACCCGTGTGGCGCAACGGATAAAAGTACTAAGTTATAATCATTATTTTAATTATGTATTATTCGCATTCAGACAATTATTCTCATCTTGGATGTTATTTTCAAAATGTTTTGGCTGATGTAACTGCCGATCTTCTTCAAACTTGTGAATCTGTATGCAAGGACCCGTGTGGCGCAACGGATAAAAGTACTAAGTTATAATCATTATTTTAATTATGTATTATTCGCATTCAGACAATTATTCTCATCTTGGATGTTATTCTCAAAATGTTTTGGCTGATGTAACTGCCGATCTTCTTCAAACTTGTGAATCTGTATGCAAGGACCCGTGTGGCGCAACGGATAAAAGTACTAAGTTATAATCATTATTTTAATTATGTATTATTCGCATTCAGACAATTATTCTCATCTTGGATGTTATTTTCAAAATGTTTTGGCTGATGTAACTGCCGATCTTCTTCAAACTTGTGAATCTGTATGCAAGGACCCGTGTGGCGCAACGGATAAAAGTACTAAGTTATAATCATTATTTTAATTATGTATTATTCGCATTCAGACAATTATTCTCATCTTGGATGTTATTTTCAAAATGTTTTGGCTGATGTAACTGCCGATCTTCTTCAAACTTGTGAATCTGTATGCAAGGACCCGTGTGGCGCAACGGATAAAAGTACTAAGTTATAATCATTATTTTAATTATGTATTATTATTCGCATTCAGACAATTATTCTCATCTTGGATGTTATTCTCAAAATGTTTTGGCTGATGTAACTGCCGATCTTCTTCAAACTTGTGAATCTGTATGCAAGGACCCGTGTGGCGCAACGGATAAAAGTACTAAGTTATAATCATTATTTTAATTATGTATTATTCGCATTCAGACAATTATTCTCATCTTGGATGTTATTTTCAAAATGTTTTGGCTGATGTAACTGCCGATCTTCTTCAAACTTGTGAATCTGTATGCAAGGACCCGTGTGGCGCAACGGATAAAAGTACTAAGTTATAATCATTATTTTAATTATGTATTATTCGCATTCAGACAATTATTCTCATCTTGGATGTTATTTTCAAAATGTTTTGGCTGATGTAACTGCCGATCTTCTTCAAACTTGTGAATCTGTATGCAAGGACCCGTGTGGCGCAACGGATAAAAGTACTAAGTTATAATCATTATTTTAATTATGTATTATTCGCATTCAGACAATTATTCTCATCTTGGATGTTATTCTCAAAATGTTTTGGCTGATGTAACTGCCGATCTTCTTCAAACTTATGAATCTGTATGCAAGGACCCGTGTGGCGCAACGGATAAAAGTATAAAGTTAGAATCAATTCTAAGTGACAGTCTTGTGAGGGTCGAAGGTTCAATCCGGGCGAAACTAAGAATACAATTACGAATTACTCAAGACTTCTACCCGATCATGGCTGACGGAACAAGAGCAAGCTAACCCCGTAAATTAAATAAAGGCTTTCATTCAAAATTCTGTAGAGATTGTTAAGTTCGACTAGACGCACCTGAAGAAGATCAGAGGTTACATCGGCTGAAACACTGAGGATGACATCCCAGATGAGAACAGCAGTCCGAATAATCCAAATTATCAATCCTCATCTCAAAAGTTCCAAAACAAAAATATTTATTACAAGTTTTTTTTTTTTTTCAGCATTTTACTTTATGTTCGATTCATGATTTGAAAATATTCAATATTTTCTACGATTATTTACGAATCCTTAATCATAAATTATTATTAACTAGCGGAACCCGTCGCCCGGCGTTGCACGGGAGAAATTAGTACCTATTGCATGACGTCGAATAAAATTCATTTGGGCAATTTTTCTATAATATGCGTGTTTAATGTGTATGTTTTTGAAAATGTAAATGTATCCGCGTCTACCAATATCTTAGTGCGTAATGAATTAAATAGGAAGTCGATTCGATCAAGAAATGTTATCCGCCATGTTGAATCATTAAATGTTGCAGGAACTGTGTTCGTTAATTTCATTCGCTTAATTCCGGAATGAATTTAAATGTAGAAGGTAGAATTAGATAGAAGGTAATCTGATATTCGCGAATAATCATCGGATTGTAAGGGAGCGGTTGTTAAGTTTTTGCGTATTGCTTAATATTATGTAGTAAAATAATGCCAGACAAATACGGAATAACAATGGGTGCTTTATGAAAATTATACTGTGTTTATTAGTTCCCGGTGTCGATGAGTGTAGTCACAGTACAGAATTGTTAGGGAGAAAAGTTTTTACTACCACCTATATTGAGTTGGTATTTCGGAGAGTCGTGGCGGCCGGGCCGAATGTAATATTCAGTGTTTATTTGGAATAAAGAATAACAGATATACTAAAACACGCTCGAGTGAATAAGTGCAATGTAATTGTGAGTTCAGTAGCCCGTGATGCATGTGGTTATTTTCCTATTCTCCGAGAAGGCACAGGGGAAAAAACGTCTCTACTTTATATATTAGATTTGGCCCAGTGGAAATCCCACGGTTATTTTCTTCATCTATTTCCATGATTTACTGTTAATTATAATATTTATCTCGAATAAAATAAATGTATTTACGGTTTAACAATAAAAGCGTCTGCTATATAAAAAAAATTGCCATTATCAGCTAAATATTATTTAAATAAATGAAATGAATATTACTTTTTAAATTGATTTAAAATTGTAATGTGTATTAAAATGTCATTAAATAAGAATACAGAGAGTAGGTTTGTAAAACAGGTCGATTAAACAAAACGACAGAATTCGATTTCGGAACAATTCATTTTTAGATGGGTAAAGTCGGATTTTTTGTTTTTGTTTAGCAACACCAGTTTATTTTCAATTGCATGTCCTTTTTGGCGATCGGACGATCTCATTTTTTGAATCGATATGAAAGACGATAATATATATTCAAACGTGAATAGGCGTATTATGCATATTACTAGCACACACAACCTCCGTCAAAAATGACGTAAACAAAATTACACTGCATCAGTGTTCGTACTCATTATTGAGCTAGATGTATTACTAAAATATTCATATAAATTCAGAATTACGTCATTATTTTTTTTTAATATAAATCATCATCATTTCTGATGACCTAAAAAAATAACACCCACCATTGACTTTTCATTATAGAGTGGAGAATTTTTTTCAGAATTAATTTCAGGAGGCAGGATAGGTCTAGGATGGTTGTCCGACTTTCAATTTGCTTTCTCGCTTCCCTTCATCACTTGAAATTGGTTCATCCTGGGGCTAGAAAATTGCAGTTTTTTTTCTCACTAACTTTTGTGTTAGGAGATGGAAGAACGTACATTTATTTCTATATAAAGTCAATAATATATTTGTATGTACAGGATTTATTTCTAAACTAATTAACTGATAATTATGAGTTTTTGAACACAACTGTTAGGCGTAACGAGTTCAAATGTGGGCTATGTTTAGTTTAAATTAGTTTATCCAAATGGGACAAAGAGTGGGTGGAATCATTTGGGAAAATTCAGATATCTCAGATCTACGTATTAGGCATCGATTAATAAATATTCCCAAAATTTCAGTTTCTTTGGAGAATTTCAGAAGCGTGTTAGGAGGCACCAATATTGGCACAACTTAAAATAAAAACATATTAGATTTGTATTGAATGTGATCCAAAAATCAATAGACACCAATTAAGATTCTCTGAATATCAATCTCTTCTAAAAACCTTAAGCTTCCACCTTAAATTTGAGACATTTTCTAGAAAGAACATAATTATATCGCTTTTGATCACAATAGGAAAAAATATTCTAAACATAAGGTTTAGTAGAATTATATCCAGATTTTAGTCTTCATGAGAACATGAAAGCGGTGTAAAGCTGTTCTATTCATAGAACTATTTTTGTCCCAGGACGGATAAAATTAATTCTATGAATTATTCTAGAATATATATTATATTATATTATATATATATATATATATATATATATTATATAAATATTTGTTATTGTTTATATTTTTATCTATGGACGTATACGTTTCGTCTCTTTTCAATCAAGACTCATCAGCATAGAAGTACGACTATTCACCACCGGTCACACGATTCGAAACCCTGGACTACAAGTATTTTTCAACCTACAGTCCAACGTCGCTAACCGCTAGGCCAGTTCTGAACAGCTTATATATATTATATATATAATGTGTGTGCGTAAAATATTTCCAGTTTGAATGCATTTTACAGTGTTCAACAGATCACGTGGATATATATATATATATATATATATATATATATATATATATAGAGAGAGAGAGAGAGAGAGATAAAGAGAGATAGATAAAGAGAGAGTAATGCAGTTCCGATGAGATAAAATTATATATGTAAAGGAGTAAGGCTACCAACATTTGTAAAGTTTTTTTTCAATATTTATTTATTATTTTGTTATTTTATCATTTTATAATTTTATATAACACGTTTCAAGCGGTGGTCCGCAATCATCAGATATGTAAATCATTTGAAGAAATGTCTTTCGATTTGAAAGAGTGTTGTTTCATTTGAGGAAATGTGTTATTGTTTGGCGTTTCTGCGCATGTGTGTGTGTTTTGATATTTTGATATTTTTAATTTTTTTAATTATTTTTTGCTTCTCTTGGTCAAAGTCGTGCGTTTACTAAGTACGTGTGATTTTGACCTTTATTTTATCGGTCATCTCCGTTTTTTTAAGTGTCTTGGGTTTCCTTTTGAAATTTATTATTTTTTATGGACAAACAATAAGACATTTCCTCAAATGAAACAACACTCTTTCAAACCGAAAGATTTCTTCAAATGGATTTACATATCTGATGAGAGTGGACCACCGCTTGAAACGCGTTATATAAAATTATAAAACAACAAAATAAATAAATATTGAAAAAAACTTTACAAATGTTGGTAGCCTTACTCCTTTAGAGAGAGAGAGAGAGAGAGAGAGAGACAGAGATAGAGAGAGAGATAGACAGAGACAGAGATAGACAGAGACAGAGATAGACAGAGACAGAGATAGACAGAGACAGAGATAGA
Organism: Sepiola atlantica; assembly: GCA_963556195.1. Lineage (NCBI taxonomy): Eukaryota > Metazoa > Mollusca > Cephalopoda > Sepiida > Sepiolidae > Sepiola > Sepiola atlantica. The sequence goes on along the minus strand of OY744524.1, from coordinate 10,412,661 downwards.
CAGAGACAGCGATAGATAGACAGAGACAGCGATAGATAGACAGAGACAGAGATAGATAGACAGAGATAGAGATAGATAGAGATAGATAGACAGAGATAGATAGACAGAGATAGATAGACAGAGATAGAGATAGATAGACAGAGATAGAGATAGATAGACAGAGATAGAGATAGATAGACAGAGATAGAGATAGATAGACAGAGACAGAGATAGATAGACAGAGACAGAGATAGAGACAGACAGAGATAGAGACAGACAGAGATAGAGACAGACAGAGATAGACAGAGATAGACAGAGATAGACAGAGATAGACAGACAGAGATAGAGATAGAAAGATATGAATATGGTCGAATGAGTCGACGGAAATATCTGGGTTCAGCTTTAATGTTTGTGTTCCGATTTCTACTTATCTGTTGCTTTGCTGATACACTATTGCATAAACTAATTTTCCATATATAAAAATACAAATAAATATACATTAATCTTTTTAGTGATTTGAGGATTGGCAATTTTCAATTTTCAAGGATTTTCAGTTAGATTTTTTAAGTCCTAAACCTTCATGCTAAAATTGCTCAACCATTTCAATTAATACCTACACACCTGTGGATAACAGAATGGAATATCATAAAAAGTTATACTTTAATCACCTTTTGCTGAGGGCATCTTGTACTGCAAGGTGAGTCAAACACGCTTGTTCCTTCCACCCTTGCACATTTGAAGAGAGAAAACATTGTCTAAGCTTCTCTCTATTGGAAGCATCTCAAGAATCAATGATTCCTTTAATCCAAATCAAGAGGTGCTACTCGAAAGGAAAACCTCCCAAAGCTAGAATGTCTAATTTTAAACCGCAAAGCGCTCTTACGTGACAAGGGTCGAATACTCCAGTTTACCGAAGAAATACGTTTGCTGAAACTTGTTTATTTCAGATTCAGAAATGGTTTATTATATTTGCGATAATGGCTCATTTAACTAGACTACGTTTCGGTCAATGAGACCTTTAAGGCACAGTTAGTTGGAGCGACTACCAATGCAGCAAATATGAAAATTGTTTTGTTTTTATCTCCGTCAAAGTAGAGGTTAGGTTTTCAGTCAAATTTTTCACTGTTTTGTACAGCCTAGCATCAATATCGCTTGACCAATCGTCACCAAACCTGGTCAACATATCGTGCATGGTCTAACATAGAACCGATTTAATTTTGGGATATCTAGGTCAAGGAAAAGGTCACACTTTTGGGAATAACTTTATTTCTGTTCATCCTAGAGACTCGCTACTTGGTCCATATCATCTCATATATAAAGTAGAGACGATTTTTCCCCTGTACTTTCTCGGAGTATAGGAAAATAACCACATACCTCACAGGCTACTAAACTCACCGTTATACTACACTTATTCACTTGAGCGTATTTTAGTAAATTTGTTATTTTTTTCTCCAGCTAACACTAAATATTACATTTGGCCCGCCATCTCCGACACACCAACTCCATATAGGTGGTAGCACAAACAATTATGTACTGTCACTCCACTCCTCGACACCGAGAACTAATAAACACAGTTTACTTTTCACAAAACAGTCTGTCCTTATTTATTATTTGCCGGGAATTAATTTACTACATACTATAAAGCAATACGCAAAGACTTACTGACCGCTCCCGTTCACTCCGATGATTTTCCGCGAATATCAGATTACGTTATTTCTAATTCTACCTATTACTTCTATATTAAAATTCATTCCGGATTTCAGCAAATGAAATTAACGAACACAGTTCATACAACATTTAAGCATTCAACATGGCGGCTACAATTTCTTGATCAAATCGACTTCCTATTTAATTCAATAAGCGCCAAGATACTGGTAGACCCCGATACATTTACATTTTCAAAATAATACACCTTTAACACGCATATTATAGAAACCGTGTCATTTTTTAACTTTATATTTGTCGGCAGAAGCTTCCAATTAACAAGCTTAGCTTAATTCGCCTATTTTCACATTCATTTTCATCTCGAAACCATAACACAGTCGTTAAGAAGAGAGGTTTCATGGTCGCCAGTTTCAGCGTTCGATCCCATTCTACTCTACCACTTTTTATTTTTATTTTTTTTTAATTTAAAACATTCACCAACACGGTAGAGGGGGGGGAAGAACAATAGGCCGTTTCTTTTTATGCAATAGGTAGTACTTTCTCCCGTGCAATGCCGGGCGACGGCTTCCGCTAGTAGCCAATGATGTCTCGAATCATATATGCCCTTGACAAGTTCGGTGAAAGTCGAAATTTCAACTTGTGTTTTTTTCAAAATTTGATGTATGGATTTGATACACTTTGATAACAATAACCACCATGCAAAATATCAGCCTGGTTAGATAAATAGTTTTTGAGTTATCAACGTTTACATGACATAAATTCCGGAATACTACATACAATATGGAGAAGTAAGGTCTGAATAAGACTTTGATCCATCCTTACGTTGTCTGGTGGAGGTATGTAGTCTCACGACTGACTTATGTTTTAAGGATATTTTCGGAAGTACATCTACATACTTAGGACGAATTCTCTTTTCATGACGTCATGTCTTCATAAATCTATGACGAAAACAATTTTTAAATAGGGATATAATTTTATAAGATTAACATTGCAAAACGAGATAAAACAGAACATTTCAATCGTTGTTTTATACTTGGAAATAATGCTAGATTTTCTAAATTTTCTCCAATCTTTGATCTCATATACAAAGTAGAACCAGTCATATGTAAACACTTATCATACAAAATCAGTATTTCAGTCTGTTTCGCCAATTATCTATGGTAAACATTTGGCCATGTTCTTAAAAATGTATTTCGAATCAATATTATCCGATGCATAATTAATCCTGGTCGTTTTTTCATTATTTTTGATTGTTCACATTTCAATCGGAAATACTGAAATTTATTTAATAAGAAATTTTTTTGTATGCACCGGTTCTTGCTTGGGGATTTCTGTCAGACGCGTTTCAATTGGCTTTTTAACAATGTAAGATACTTTTTTTTTTTATTGGATCCCGCCAATAATAAATTGATGAATAAACCCTTTCAAGGGATCCTTGGAAGATTCCTAATACATTTATTCTGTTTTTTCATTTTTATTTTTCACTTTGTTTCTTATTGCTATAATTTTGTATTTTTTTAAAAAGGAATGCAAGTGTATCTTTCACTACAACATCGTATCCAATTTCGAGTTTTCTTTTAAGTCATTTTTTGTGCCCGATTTTCAGTTTTGGTTGTAACAAAAAATCAAATGTTTTTTATATTAAATTAAAATAACCTTTAAAATATCATGTATTTATGGTCTTAAATATTTAATAACTATTTAATTTTAGCATTTCTTTATTTATATTTGTGTTAGTTATATTTTTTTTTTCATATATAAAATATGAATAGAGATTTTGTCTGTCTGTCCGTCATTCAATTTTTTTGTTCAACATAATAAATTGCAGAATTTGTCTCATTTCAAAATATCAGAGATCTTAACTCCTTTTAGAAATGGAGAATATTGCATCAATAGTAAATAATAAATTCTGAATAAATAAAGTAAATGCCATCGCCGGAAATCGAAACCGAAACCTTGAGATCTTAAGTTTGGGGTTCTACCAATTGACCTATTTGAACTTTCTTATAGAGCTTAAGCATTACCATCACAAAATAATTAGAGCTTTGACGTGACGTCATAGATTTGATTTGAGTCATGTCTCAAAACATGAATTCAAACAAAAGCGATGAAAAATAAATGAATTGGTAAACTTTATCAATAGCGTTGAAAATAATTTTAATAGTCTAAAGTTATTTATTTCATTTTCACAATGTATCGACGTCAAAAGCAATTTAATATTTGTATATTAGCAAAAATATGCGACCGGAGGGAGAATACTATTACTAGTATACAAAAAATGAAATCGATTATTTTAATAAATATTTACAATTCTTCTCTTTACATTATTTTAATCTATAATTGCTTGAAATTATTAACATTACTTTTTCTTCTTTTTATTCATTTATTTCTTAGAGTCTCTCTCTCTATTTTTTTAATTTACGCATGAATACTTTGTAAGGTTTTGGTTATTCGGACTACTGTTCTTATCTTCGATGTTATTCTTACAACGTTTCGGCCGATGTAACCTCTGATCTTCTTCAGCTGAGTCTTATAAAACTTTGGAATCTGTACGGAATTTCGAACAGAACCCTTTATTTAATCCACGGGGGTAGCTTGTTCTCGTTCCGTCAGCTACGACCGGGTAGAAGACTTAAGTAATTCGGAATTGTATTCTTAGTATCGACCATACTGGCGATTGAACCTTCCAGCTTCAGAAGACTTATCTAGAATTGATCATAACTTAACACTTATATCCATTGCGCCACGGATCCTTATGGATTAAATAAGGGGTTCAATTCGAAATTCCATAAAGATTCCCGAGTTCGACAAGATGCGCCCGAAGAAGGTCGGAGGTTACACCAGGCAAAACGTTGTGAGAACATGAGAACAGTAGTATGAATAATTCAAACACAAATTATCAATCCTCCACTCAATAATTCCGAATATTTGCATTAATAATTAATAAATTTATTAATTCATAAATCAATTAATAAATCAATTAATAAATTTATTAAATAATACATTCATTAATTACACCACTTTATAATGTTCTGACAATTCCAATTAGTATTTATTTTTAGTTTATTGATGAAATAGTGGCTAGCTGGAAAATACCATTTTCCTTTGATATAGGAACACAAATGAACCAGATTACTTTCGTATTGACACTTTCCAAAAGAGACAGATTACTTTCGTAGCGACACTTTCCAAAAGAGACAGATTACTTTCGTAGCGACACTTTCCAAAAGAGACAGATTACTTTCGTAGCGACACTTTCCAAAAGAGACAGATTACTTTCGTAGCGACACTTTCCAAAAGAGACAGATTACTTTCGTAGCGACACTTTCCAAAAGAGACAGATTACTTTCGTAGCGACACTTTCCAAAAGAGACAGATTACTTTCGTAGCGACACTTTCCAAAAGAGACAGATTACTTTCGTAGCGACACTTTCCAAAAGAGACAGATTACTTTCGTAGCGACACTTTCCAAAAGAGACAGATTACTTTCGTAGCGACACTTTCCAAAAGAGACAGATTACTTTCGTAGCGACACTTTCCAAAAGAGACAGATTACTTTCGTAGCGACACTTTCCAAAAGAGACAGATTACTTTCGTAGCGACACTTTCCAAAAGAGACAGATTACTTTCGTAGCGACACTTTCCAAAAGAGACAGATTACTTTCGTAGCGACACTTTCCAAAAGAGACAGATTACTTTCGTAGCGACACTTTCCAAAAGAGACAGATTACTTTCGTAGCGACACTTTCCAAAAGAGACAGATTACTTTCGTAGCGACACTTTCCAAAAGAGACAGATTACTTTCGTAGCGACACTTTCCAAAAGAGACAGATTACTTTCGTAGCGACACTTTCCAAAAGAGACAGATTACTTTCGTAGCGACACTTTCCAAAAGAGACAGATTACTTTCGTAGCGACACTTTCCAAAAGAGACAGATTACTTTCGTAGCGACACTTTCCAAAAGAGACAGATTACTTTCGTAGCGACACTTTCCAAAAGAGACAGATTACTTTCGTAGCGACACTTTCCAAAAGAGACAGATTACTTTCGTAGCGACACTTTCCAAAAGAGACAGATTACTTTCGTAGCGACACTTTCCAAAAGAGACAGATTACTTTCGTAGCGACACTTTCCAAAAGAGACAGATTACTTTCGTAGCGACACTTTCCAAAAGAGACAGATTACTTTCGTAGCGACACTTTCCAAAAGAGACAGATTACTTTCGTAGCGACACTTTCCAAAAGAGACAGATTACTTTCGTAGCGACACTTTCCAAAAGAGACAGATTACTTTCGTAGCGACACTTTCCAAAAGAGACAGATTACTTTCGTAGCGACACTTTCCAAAAGAGACAGATTACTTTCGTAGCGACACTTTCCAAAAGAGACAGATTACTTTCGTAGCGACACTTTCCAAAAGAGACAGATTACTTTCGTAGCGACACTTTCCAAAAGAGACAGATTACTTTCGTAGCGACACTTTCCAAAAGAGACAGATTACTTTCGTAGCGACACTTTCCAAAAGAGACAGATTACTTTCGTAGCGACACTTTCCAAAAGAGACAGATTACTTTCGTAGCGACACTTTCCAAAAGAGACAGATTACTTTCGTAGCGACACTTTCCAAAAGAGACAGATTACTTTCGTAGCGACACTTTCCAAAAGAGACAGATTACTTTCGTAGCGACACTTTCCAAAAGAGACAGATTACTTTCGTAGCGACACTTTCCAAAAGAGACAGATTACTTTCGTAGCGACACTTTCCAAAAGAGACAGATTACTTTCGTAGCGACACTTTCCAAAAGAGACAGATTACTTTCGTAGCGACACTTTCCAAAAGAGACAGATTACTTTCGTAGCGACACTTTCCAAAAGTGACAGATTACTTTCGTAGCGACACTTTTCAAAAGAGATTACTTTCGTAGCGACACTTTTCAAAAGAGATTACTTTCGTAGCGACACTTTTCAAAAGAGATTACTTTCGTAGCGACACTTTTCAAAAGAGATTACTTTCGTAGCGACACTTTTCAAAAGAGATTACTTTCGTAGCGACACTTTTCAAAAGAGATTACTTTCGTAGCGACACTTTTCAAAAGAGATTACTTTCGTAGCGACACTTTTCAAAAGAGATTACTTTCGCATCGACACTTTTCAAAAGAGATTACTTTCGCATCGACACTTTTCAAAAGAGATTACTTTCGCATCGACACTTTTCAAAAGAGATTACTGTCGTATTGACAGTTTAAAGGCTTCAAAATTATTTTCAGGTTTCACACGGTCACCCAGAAATCACGATAGCAGCCATTTTTTTTTTCTAAAAACTGAGTTAAAATAATGTTTACTTCGTAACCTTCAAAACTTGGATTAATTGTGTCTAAGTTAAAACTCGATACTACTGAAAGCACACAAATTGGGGCCTCGCAACTCGACAAATTTTAAGGTCATGCACAGGATTAATTAAATTTGAAAAATAAATCATTAAATCAGAAATTAAGAGTCTAGTAAAAATCGATCATTGCCACGATTGAGTATATCTGTGCCGATTTTTGTTTGTTACATAATATTTACAAATACATATTAAATTATGTATATCTACATATGCCAGCGATTTAAGGTTACGCTCTCATCAATGTAGGAAGTGACAATGTCAAACGGTCACAGGGCGCGAACCCGGTTCACAGAGTAAATCAAGACTCCACACGCTTCTGCTCTATCCCCACGTCCATCGGAAATTATCACATGGTGCAGGAGAAATTAAATCCTATTTGCGCTTTAATACAGCGGACAGTAAACAGAAGACAATCTAGAGGGTTCAACGAACGTTATCGGAACCTTATATATATATATATATATATATATATATATATATATATATATATATATACTATCCTGAGCGTTTGTAGGACTGCATTGGATAGACTATTTTCGTCTATATTAGATATAGAAAAGAGATAAGTCAGTATTTTTGCAGCCTTTTGACTCAGGTCTCGCTCAATCCGATTGGTGCCTATTCAAGTGGATTTCATGTCGGCACCTGCCAAATCTGTTCAGTCTGGTGATTCTCAAAAACCATAACAAAATGACAGTTGATGTTACTTTAAAAAAAAAGTGCACTTCTGTCGTCACAAAGATGTGACGCTCTTCAAAGTCAGAATCACAACAACGTACAAGCTAGACTTACTAAAACAGTTTTTTTTATACGATAATTTACCCCCCCCCCCTTATTTCGTTATGGTTTCCACAGAAGTAAATATACGAAACAATGTGTTTGCTTTTTCGACGACTATGTTAACCTTTCTATTATCCACTGTTCTTGTGGTGGACGTGAGGATCTTGGACCCGAAAAAAGCTTTTACATCAATTGCCAAAAGCTCATCCCTACGACCCAATATATTTATAAATAGTTTTTAAATATAAGTTAATATTTTTTTGTCTATCTATAAGCAGTAAACGATTTTTGAAAATACAAAAATAGTTTTTAAATTTTAAAAATAAACTGATAAAAGTTATAGTTAGACGGATTAAATTTATAATATGCGGATTTGTTACATAAATCACTTGCTTTATCCCAGCCATAAAAGTGTCCGTATTTGCCTAGAGTGTAATGTGAAAATCAAGAACATGTTAAAATCATTGGTTACGAGCGAGGATCGAACTCACGACCCATGAGAAACAAAACGACTAGTTATTGCACTGCAATAAGCAAATTCACCTTAAGAAAAAGGTTAGCTAACGAATTATCTGAATTTCTATTGGTTAAAAGGAATTAATTGAGATTTTGAACGTCTGACATCAGCTAACTTAGGGGGGGACGGTGGTTAAGTGGATAACGACACGAACTGAAGACCTGGGTGTTCCAAGTTCGAATCCAGTCTGTTCCATAGTACCACTTTCGCTTAGGGGTGTTGGCAACCTTCTCGTAAGTACCCGGTGTCTTTCCAGAAAGATTTCTAACTAGAAAAACATCGGAGAAACTAATGCCAACACCAGAATCATTCACACGAAAGAAGAAGCTAACTTAGGGAGTCAAGGGAAAGACAGAAAGGGGGAAAATGAGAGTTCAGTGATTTGTAAGCCGCATTATTTTTTCTGTGGAAACAAATCGATTTTTACTTTTATTTTAATCCAGTAAAAATGAGCTTTAACGATTGTGTTGTTTAGAATTAATCCGCAGAGATTTACGGAGATTAACTACCAAGAAATAGACATTTATTATGTAGATAAAGATTTGGGTTGTTTACGTTTTCAGCGTCCAAAATAATCAGTGTTTTTCATCAGGAACCCGGATCTCATTTTGTGTGGCTACCATTTCGGATTTTACCGAGCCAATATCGTCCTCCATGGGGGCTCATCTATACAAGCACAACCTTGTTTTCTCTCTCATTGAGGTTTTTTGTTGTTTGTTTGTTTTTTTCTTTCTAATATTTAAGTTTTAAAAAATACGGAGTTCTCTTAAGAAATGGAATCGATATTAAACTAAATCTTTGTGAATATTTGTTATTTTATCTTGAATTTCAATAAGATTTTTTATACTACAAATCGACTAATCGTAGAGAATGGACGTCCCTGATCGAGTTAAAAACCTTTTTAGTTCTATTTAGGAATACTTTTTATGATGTAAAGAAATGCTAAGAATTTTGTGCGAAAAGAGTCTTTCCATTTTTTTGTTTTTTTTTCCGGTTAATTTATTTGTCAGGGTTGCAATTCTTAGTTTTCTCACTTTTCCAGGACAACACCCGCTAGTATGAAAAAAAGCAAAAAGTGATGAAAATATATATCTTCATCATAAATAAGAATTCTCCTTAAGGCATGAAACCAAAGTTTCTTCAAATGCACCTATAATTACAACAGATGTAAATACTCGCATTAGAAGACCAGACTGACTTTTTTTAACACGACTTTCGGTACTCGATAGACATTTTTTTTTCTTATCTTTCTGTTTTTGTTGGAGATGGGGCATCCTACTGGATGCCAGACATTCACCGGCTATTTCAGACACTCCAGCCTAGAGATCTTTTTAAAATTCTAACCGTCCCTTTAAGTGCAATTGTTTGTATTTCTCTTGCACTCGGTTCACCGGGTATACTCGCCAGATAGCTTTTGAAATTCTTTTTCATTAGTCCTGTTGCTCCTATAATTACTGGTATGATGGAGATTTTCCTAAGATTCCAGTTTCTTTTCATGTCGTACATAAGACCTTGGTATTTCGTAATCTTTTCTCTTTCTGCTCTGTTCAATCCTGCATCATTATATAGCTTCCAATATGCTTCTTGATGAGGGGTGGGCCCTCTCAAATATCCAAAAGATTCCATGAGAACAAATAAAGCTGTACCCCAACAATCTGATAGGCTTATGATTTCGGAAATACATTTTTTCTTAGAAAGTTTAGCAGACTTGAAATCGTTTTCTTTAATTGTATACAAACAGGTGTAATCTAACAGAAAGTTTAAATATTTAGAAATAGCTGCAGGTTCTTTTTCCTTCTGGCAATTCGGTCAGCTAGATTCTGCAATTAATTGGCCGGTTTATAGTACAAAAGTTTTACATTAATTGCCAAACCCTCGTCCCTACGACCCAATATATTTATAAATAGTTTTCAAATAGAAGTTAATAATTTTTGTCCATCTATAAGCAGTAAACGATTCTTGAAAATACAAAAATACTTTTAACATTTTGGGAAAGAAACAGATTAGAGTTATAGTTAGAGGCATTAAATTTATAATATGCTGATTTGTTACATAAATTGGGCGTGGAATGGGGTATTGGGTAATAGGGCACACTCGTTGCTTCTGGCACTTCATATTAAGGCAAGAAAAGATCGTAAGTTTATATCTACAGACATACTCACGCTAAATATAGACATGATTTTACTACCAATGTTTTTTTTTATATTAATGAGTCTCCACTTATCAAGTCGTAAGCAATTCGAGGATAAAGCTTAATAAGATAGACAGATTGTCAGTGTAATGGTGAAGAATATTAACAGATTGAAGACGACTGTTTATGATAAGTATTGTTGAAGTTTGTTCACAATGGAAGAAACTGCTGTTAAAATAGATCTCGTTGCTGGAAAATGAAGATATCGTCGTTGGAATCTGTTCATTATGTATATATATATATATATATATATATATATATATATATATGAGAAAGGAAGGACGAGAGTGATCCAACGTAATGGGAAATGAAAAAGGAAAAACAAGAGATATTTTTTATATATTCATCAACGTTTCGTCTTTATTGTAAGACTTCCTCTCTCCTCTCCCACCCTAAGACAAATTCACCAACACTCCCACCCCTCCCCTTTTTCACTCACAGCTGTCCACATTCATTTCACTCTCTGCCACTGACTGACTCCTCTCAGCCCGGACCTTGGTCCAGCGCTCTTAGTAGCCACGGCTACTACTTTTTCTCATCAACCCATCATGCACACCCAATATTTCGATGTACTTGCACGACATTTTTCTTAAAATTATCATCCTGAGGAAGTCTTACAAATAAAGACGAAACGTTGATGAATATATAAAAAATATCTCTTGGTTTTTTTCTTTTTTTCATTTCCTATATATATATATATATATATATATATGAAAGTGAATGGAATAAAAATGAAAAATAAATTTTGGGGTGGGTTGCGATAGTTACCCTTAAGCCTTAAATATTTGTTCCACATGCTAAATACATGGAACTCTCTAGTCGGAAACATGACGTCTGATATATATATATGTATACCTATACAAATTGATATTAGACAGAACCTTTACATTCGGATTGAACCTAAAAACCTTGAATTTTTTAAAATCTCTATCTATCTGGAAAGCTTACAAATTCACAAAGGAAGCCATTTTAAATGACAAACGAACACATCAGATAGAGTTATTCAAATAACTGTTTTAATTAATCATCATTGATTTAATAATTTTATTGATGAATCAAACATTTTTTTTTGAATTACAAAATGTCAAATAAAATAACTACGGAGACTTTAAGAAATAAGATTTCAAAAGAAACAAGCAATTTGACCACTCACTACAATAAACATTTGGATTTCTTTCTTTATCAATATAGTTATTAATTAATAGAAGTTGTTGGGTCATGTTGAGAATATGTATCATTTGGATTATTCAGACTGGTACCGGGTATTCTCAAATGGTCACCCATCGGGTACTGGCAAGATTCAACGTCACTTAACTTTGATCTAACGAGGTCATGTCATATATGAATGAAAAATGTATTTGTGTTATTCGGACTACTATTCTTATTTTGGTTGTTATGTTAGCAACGTTTCGACCGATATAACCACCGACCTTCTTTGGGTGCCTCTTTCTGAACTTTAAGTACCTTCTAATCGAACTTCGAAATCTTAATGTCAAACTCTGGAACCTGCGTGGAATTTAATTCATGGTTGACGAAATGAGAACAATCTACCCATGTGGGTAAAAAAAAGTTCAGTTTGAAATTACTTTTGTTTCTGAGTTTGGCGGAAAGATGCCCATGTTAAAAATATGCACCTGAATAAGGTCAGAAGTCACATCGGCCGGAAAATTGTAAGAATAACACTAAAGATCAGGATAATAGTCTGAATAATCCAAATAATACATATTCTCAACATGACCCAACTTCTTCTATTAATTAATAACTCTATTGATAAAGAAAGAAATCCCAATGTTTATTGGAGTGAGTGATCAAATTAGTGGACTCTTCCAAATAAGATCTGTAGGAGGAATAATTAAAGGGAGATAACTTGTGTTTTCTCTATTTTCCTAACAAGATACGCATGGTGGCATAAATAACAGTTTACACCTTTTTTTAATAAAAGGAATCGATTTCAAAATGCTTTGATAACACAGCATGAAACAAACACGAATGCGAAATAGTAAGCATTCATTCTACAGCATCAAAGGTTTTTTTTTTATTCCAAGTGATGAAGATTATTTTGGAAGAATATCAATAATTGATTTTGTTTATTTTTCACCTGATCCTGTCACGGTAAGTTGAAAAACTGACAGGATCCCATGGAATATTTCACATGTTTTCCTTGTGAGAGAGAGAGGACACCAAATGTAACTGTCAAAGCGGGATGTCATCTCCGCCTTGGAGAAGACCGAGCGAGGCAGAATTAGATCCGGAGAATAAGACAGCATCCATGAATTATAAAAAAATGGCTTTCCTTTCTTCACGATCCATCGGGTGGGTTTGATTCAGATAATATTTATATGAAAGGGAAAAAGTTTTGGCCAGGTGAAAATTTAATTATTAAATTAACGTGTTGTTCAGAAGATTCGTGGGAATATTTTAGACCACCGATTTCGTCTTGAAAAGATAGAGGGAAATATATTACAATCGAAACTGAACAAGCTTTCAAGTTGAATGTCCATAAATAGGTAGTCGTTAAATAAGCTTTCAAGTTGAATGTCCATAAATAGGTAGTCGTTAAATAAGCTTTCAAGTTGAATGTCCATAAATAGGTAGTCGTTAAATAAGCTTTCAAGTTGAATGTCCATAAATAGGTAGTCGTTAAATAAGCTTTCAAGTTGAATGTCCATAAATAGGTAGTCGTTAAATAAGCTTTCAAGTTGAATGTCCATAAATAGGTAGTCGTTAAATAAGCTTTCAAGTTGAATGTCCATAAATAGGTAGTCGTTAAATAAGCTTTCAAGTTGAATGTCCATAAATAGGTAGTCGTTAAATAAGCTTTCAAGTTGAATGTCCATAAATAGGTAGTCGTTAAATAAGCTTTCAAGTTGAAAGTCCATAAATAGGTAGTCGTTAAATAAGCTTTCAAGTTGAATGTCCATAAATAGGTAGTCGTTAAATAAGCTTTCAAGTTGAATGTCCATAAATAGGTAGTCGTTAAATAAGGTTGCATTTGGCAGTTAATGTCCAGCACAATTTTTATTCTTTTTATTTTACTAATGGGTCACGGCTCACCAAGGTCAGGAGGTCACTCAAGAATAAGGATTAAAGAGATCGTCACCACGAAAGAACCAGAAACATTGTATGGGATGGACAGAAGATTACTTAAGTGGAACTGATTATCCACGAGGGCAGCATCACTAGTATTTGTTTACATTAGACTTGAAGACAACCATGCTGTAGTCGGTTGGGAAGCAGTTGGTTGGGATATCAATGGTTAAAATGGGCAGAAGATTACGTAAGATGAATTGAGTATCCAAGAGGGCGGCTTATCAAGTATTTGTTTACATTAGACTTGAAGACGACCATGCTGTAGTCGGTTGGGAAGCAGTTGGTTGGGATATCAATGGGTGGAATGGGCAGAAGATTACTTAAGAGGAATTGAGTATCCAAGAGGGCGGCTCATCAAGTATTTGTTTACATTAGACTTGAAGACGACCATGCTGTAGTCGGTTGGGAAGCAGTTGGTTGGGATATCAATGGGTGGAATGGGCAGAAGATTACTTAAGAGGAATTGAGTATCCAAGAGGGCGGCTTATCAAGTATTTGTTTACATTAGACTTGAAGACGACCATGCTGTAGTCGGTTGGGAAGCAGTTGGTTGGGATATCAATGGGTGGAATGGGCAGAAGATTACTTAAGAGGAATTGAGTATCCAAGAGGGCGGCTCATCAAGTATTTTTTTACATTAGACTTGAAGACGACCATGCTGTAGTCGGTTGGGAAGCAGTTGGTTGGGATATCAATGGGTGGAATGGGCAGAAGATTACTTAAGAGGAATTGATTATTCACATATTTTTATTAAGTAAAAAAAAAATCCCCCCACAAAATCTAAATTGCCTAAATCTCTACGTTTTAATGAAATAAATTTTCACAAGAAACGATTTGTAGCCAAGCAGTCAAAGATAAGATCTACATCTCTAAGCTTGTTCAATAATACTTTCTTCCCACCTGTACAGCTTCTTTCACACAGAAGTGATGTTGCTAGTCTCTCTCTACTCTATCGTTATGTTCATGCTAGGTGCTCGACTGAGCTCCAATCCTTGGTTCCTCACTGTAAGACATTCACAGCAAGAACTCGTCTGGCTACAACTACAGCAGAGAACTTTCTTTTCTCTCTCTTTTTACCAAAAAACAAACAAAACTTCCATGAACAAAGCTTATTTCCAGGAACATCCCATCTGTGGAGAAAGATACCACGAGACTGCTTCCCAACCGACTACAGAATCGTCGTCTTCAAGTCTAATGTAAACAAATACTTGTTGAGCCGTCCTCTTGGATAATCAATTCCACTTACGTCATCTTCTGCCCATTCCACCCATTGACATCCCAACTAACTGCTTCCCAACCGACTACAGTTCCTTTCATTGACGTAAAAAAATAAATAAATAAAAAATAAAAACCATTACCGTCTTTTGTGCAAAGAAATTATCGCAATTTGCGTCAAATAACATGAAAAGAAAAAAAAATAATGAAAATATAAAAATTTAGCCTCTTCTGTGCACTTATGGAAAAATAAAGACTAATATGCGGACAAAGATGAGAAAAAGTTTAAAAGACAGTTTGCATAAATAGAAAACAAACAACTTCTGGATACCTCCCCTCTCCTGCAATACACACGTTTGTAACACAGTTTGCGTTAAATAAATTGAAAAACAACATTTTTTTTCACCAATATAACCAAAAAATACATTACAGAATACACTTAAATACAAGACAAAAGCAAAAGTTTATTTGGCACTTCTGTAGTATATATGAAGCAGCAGATTGTCTGTCCTTCTACTGAAAATAAAGGGAGGTAATTCAACCAGAAGTGATTTTTTTACAACATAAAAAAAAATGCAAGACTGATTTGTTTTTGGGTAACAATTAACAATTTCTTTTTTTATTATATGAAGTAAAAAAATTTAAAATAAAAAACCCTAACCCTAAGAAATCAGGCGGTGTGCCTGTAAAAAATCTATTGTTTTTTGCGGCTGGTTCATTAAATTACCAATGTCTCGAAGATTAATCTCATTTAACTCCATTTTCTAAATACTAAATTCAACTTCCGGTGAATTCTGAATGAATGGTACTTGGAGAAAAAAAAACGGAACTCTTCAATTTCGATTTCTTAATCGGCAGCTGCTTCATATATACTACAGAAGTGCCGTTTATTTTCTTAAATTACTTCATTGCAAAAAAAAAAAAAAAAAAAATGCCAATAGTACATTCGGTTTTTCCGGCCAGTGAAGTTCGTTAACGTTTACAAGTCTCAGAACTCTGGCGAAACTCTGAATTGATAGCATAAGCCTAAAAAGTACTAAAGTTTTTTTATTTTTTCCACTACAATATTCGTTTTCGTAAAAAAAAAATAAAAAATTTAAAAAAAAATAAAAAAATAAAATAAGATTTATATTTTCTGAGAAATAATTATAAATTTTGCTTTAAGAGGCTGATGTTTCTTTGAGACTGATGTTTGATTATAACGAAGTAGTTTTCATAATAATCCAAATGTCATTCATTTACTACATAGCGATGATGATCATTCAAATTTTACTTACAGTTTTAACTAAAAATCTTTTTAACTGAACAGAAAGATTATATTATTTATTGAGTAATCTAAAGAAAATGTGCATCTTACCGAATTGATTCGTGCGTACAGCTTTTTACCCCTAAAAAAGCTGACTCTGGTCAACACACTTTGCTGTCAGGAGCTAATAAGTGATTTTGGATAATTGGAATATGCTGAATCAAAAAACACGATCCATTGTTTTCATCAGGTCAGATTTTTGTTGTACCGGTAATGGAATTATTTCATGAAATTTGAACTGTATAAACGTTAATCGTAATTTATCAAGATCATGTGTTTTAGGAACAATTGTGGTCAGGCGTGAGTGTCAAAGCCAGAAAAGAAAATTGTCAAAAAGAACCCAACTTGTAATAGTAAAGAATGTGGAATAGCGAAACCATTTTTTCATAAGAAAAGTTCTGGTCATTTTTAAGTTTATTCGTTTGGTTTAAGGCTTCTTTTCCAGGATCTTCACAGTTGTCAGTTTGTGGTTTCGAAAAAAAATTTGCAAGTGATTTCCAAGTAGAAGATTCGATATGATTCATTGAATGCACGAATGTTGGATCTTTGATCTTATCTGAGGTCCATCAAATATCTCAGCTTTAAGCTTTTCACTGCTTGAGCCCGGAAAAGTTTTGCATACATGGTGAAAAAAATTTCCGTTTTTATTCAGTGTCTTGACGAGGTTTTGGATCGGTCCCAATGAAGAGGCGGTTTTTATTTCAACAAATGATTCATTAATGATGTTACGATCATCAATCTCCAAAGTTTCTCTCACAAGCAAATTTTTTTCACCCAATGTTGCGTTTTATCCCTGATGTCCCACAGCCACAAAAAGCAAGGATACTTTATTGCTCCAATAGAAAGTTCATTTTCAAATCAACACAAATTACCCATTAGCTCTGAGTAATGCAATTGATCCAAAACTCGTTTCACATTTTAGTATTCCTTCACTTATATGGAAGGTCAAGTAAAAATATATGCATATTTGTTACCATTATGTAAAAGTATACATTTTATACTCCTTTTAGAGCTGTCCCAAAAGAGCCACCATCCGTTATGCTTGTATTTAGTAACATCTATTTGGGTACTGATATCGATCCTGACCCAGTTTTTGTGAGGTTCGACTCGGAAGCGTTCGGCTGTCCTACGCAAACGCCCGAGTGTTGACGAGCCGAATGGTACCAGACGACAATTTTGATACGGTGCTGTGTCCTGTTATTGTAAGTTATATTTTCAAGGAATTTTCTAAAAGAAACAACAAAAAAAAAAACAAGTAAAACATAGCGAAGTTACTGTTATCAAATAAATTTTTTTTTTTTTTTTTTTTTTTTTGATACGTTGCTGCGTCCTATAATTTTTAGTTATAGTTGCAAGAAAATTTTTAACCAACAAAACAAATAAAACAAGCAAAACAGAGCGAAATTAATGTTATCAAATAATTTTTAACCTAACAACAAAAAAAACAAAAACATTATTATCATAGGACGCAGCACCGTATCAAAATTGTCGTCTGGTACAAATCGGCTCGTCAACTCTCAAGCGTTTGCATAGGACAGCCGAACGTTTCCGAGTCAAACCTCACGAAAACTGGGTCAGGATCGATATCAGTACCTCTATTTGTATCAGATTTTCAATATCATTACAGTAAATTAAATCGTCTTCTTCAGCAATAAACTTTGCTCCCAGTTCCGATAAAAAAAATATTTTTGCAGCCTTCTGCAATAAGTTTTTTCTTTCAGAACCTTTAATGCTTCCTGTGAAAGATTCAAGTATCAAATCGTTTAGTTCTTCCTGATTGAATAACTTGGGCATTTGAGAGAATATATCTGCATGAAAATCAGGATCATCAGGTTCCTCAATTAAATTTATTTGATCATCCAGTTCCATAGTGTCTATGCAGAGGTTAGACAAAGTTGCGAACACGGGTGCGAGTAAATCGTCACTATGTGGTATTGGCCTTCTAGCAAATGGTAGATCTGGATAAAATATTGACTTTCTATTCTTACGGTTTACACCTTTCTAATCGACACAACCAAAGTAATAGTTAGCTTAATGTTTTTTTCTGCTCCCTCCAAACTATTGGCACACCAGATGTTACATTTTTTCGTAAACCTTTAGTCCACTGTCTCAATCCTACTTTGCAAGCTTTGCATACTATGTTAGTTGCCCATGATTTGTCCTGATGTCCAGGCATCACTTCAAAATATGCAAAATGTTTTTAATAAATCGTCAATTTTTATTCTGTTTACCACCAAAGTAAAATCACCATAAATATAACAGAACACCTCAGGATTATTCAAGAATTTCCGGTTTGATGTTTCCATATTCACTGTACAACTTTAGGACTAAGAATTGCTCTGGTCATTTGCAACTAACGAATTTAAGAGTTTAAAAAAATATAAAGAAAAAATAACTTTGAGATCTAAGGTAATGTACACCAAGCTGAAAGAACTATATAGGGTAACCTGGGGTATGAAGCACCAGCAACTAGGTAACCTTCACAAACCTCTCTATAGCATTATTATGCCACTTGTAAGGCAATAAGCACGAAGCTGGTCTGATCACTGACCAATCACAGGCCTTGTTTCTCACGAGTAGCATTCACTGAGCCAAACAAAAATAGTCTTTTTCTGCCAAGTTTAGAAGCTGTTTTTTCTCTACATCTTCAGCCATTTTAAAACAGACTTCAAAACCTTATACTCCAAAAAGGCAACTGAACAAATTTTTGTTTCTCCGCTAAACCACTGAGCCTGCAAACTGTTTCTTTCCTGTTGAAGCACTGAGATATATCAGAGATAAGTACCAAAACATTTTTACACTCGATTTAATTCAGATTTTTATTTTTCAGAGGTGGAAAGTGTGTCATGGTGGTCTGCATCCACAGCCTATCAATTGTGATCAGGATTTCCACACTAATTTTTAAAATACTGCAAATTCAACTCCCCATGTTTCTGTGTGCTTTTAGTAAGTTAATTGCTTTGTGCTGGTTCTCATTTAAGCATAATTCATGTGATTGTGTGTAATTTATTTGTTTAAAAAATATCTTGATTTTTGGAAAAACGTGGTGCATAATGCCCCATGTCTGTGTTTTTCTGAAGGAAAAGAGTTGAAAATCCCTTAAAGCGATTTAATTAATAAGAAACATGATTATATTAGTTAAGTTTGACCTGTTTATATTATTGAGGAAGTTATATAAAACCAGAAATTTGTAATAACAAGTCAACATTTACTGATACTAATACTTGAGCATACAGGTACCTAATGCCCAGTTAAAAAGTTGTTTGTTCATAAATAGTTTGACACTATCAAAAAAGACTGAGAGTGGAAGGAGGAATCTGAGCCAATCAGAGGAGATGATTGCTGCATATGAGACTGTCCTGAAGAAGCAGATGTCTGCCAATCAAACAGCCAAATATTATAAAATTAACAAGAAGCCAGGACCATCATCCTCAGCTCCCACTCTAGGACCCTCATCCTCAGACATCCCTGTTTCCTTGCTTACTTCATCATCTTCATCTGATTTATTGAAAAAACTTCATTCTCAAACAAATGACTCCCCACTTTCAAGCTGCAGCAAGAGGGAAATCAGCTAGAATATAGCGATTCCGATATGTGGAGAGCCTCACAGCAGATGAAAGTATCACCAGACTTGTGAAGACATCTGCTGCTAAGGAGGTTGCTGAAGCATCCAGAGGACGTGGCAGAGGGAAAGAAAAGGGGAAATGCAAGGATAAAAGAACACCAGTGCAGGAAACACCATGACCACCACAATCAAGAAGCCGACTGTCAACATCGGAGGGGGGATTCTGACACTGAGGAATGTTGCAGATGTGGTACAGGGGATGGCATTAACTAGGTTCAGTGTGACATCTGTGATTCCTGGTATCACAGACAGTGCACGAGAATCAACATTTCACTGGATGACTTCAAAAATGAGGAATGGCTGTGTGATTTTTGCACACAGTAGCGCCGGTGCCTATTGTCCCAGGTGACTGAAATTTGTGGAAAGCTAACCTTAGTTTTTAAACAATTAAATAAATATATTTCCTTCTCTGATGAACACATGTTAACTGGTATTTCTTTAAACAAAGACATCACAAATATATTTTACCCATAATAGTCCAAAGAAGCTTTGAAAACGATCTTTTATGCATATGAAACAGAGTCAATGAAAAAGGTGGTGCTTAATACCCCAGTTCACCCTACCATTTCCTGACATAACAGCAGGGGAATCTCATGGAAAATGTGCCATCTCCGTTTTTACTTTTGAGGAAATTCTTTCAACTTTTTTTTTTTGAGAGGCTAAACTTTTTTAAAGCCCTAACAATTTCGTATGCTTAGTGTCGTCTGCTTTTTTACATTTTTTTTATTAGTTTTCAAATCGTAAACTGCTTCGGCCATTTTTTTAGAGTGTCTCGGAGTTCTCCGTCGATACTCGGGACTGACTCCGTAACTACTGAAATTATCTGGATATCCATTCCTTACGAGTACCGATTTCTTTTTCAACATTTTTTCAGTAAAGATTTATTTTGTAACCGTTGGACTTAAAGGTAACTGATGGAGGTCGGGTTTGCTTTTTTGTTACTCAAAACTTTGGTCCGTTTTCTTAATGAAAAGCACAGAAGCAAATTAAAAACAATAGTATCTTAAATTGTTAATTAGGTTTTAAAACCGGCTACGTCAGTTCCTGCACGAGTAGTAACAATGCTTCGAAATGTGATGATTTTCGGGGCATCTTTTACGAGACTCAGCAGAGTAAAAACGCTATAAAAACAAATATACAACAAATAAAAGTAACTGTAAGCTGTAAAAGTTAGTTTCAAACTTGCATGTGCTATTTGTTTGTATTTTAACCCCGTTTGAAGTGCTATTTATTAGAAATTTATGTTCGACAGACGGTTTTCGAAGAATTCAAAATGGCCGCTCTACGTAATAATATAGAGGGACTGGCCGCTATTTTTCTTTGAGAAACTAGATGTTTTAAAAAAACAAGAATTTTTTTTTTTAACATTTAATAAAAAGCCATTTATACTACGTAAAAATACAAACAAATTACATAGGTAAGTAGAAAAATGTCTATTCTAGACATAAGTCAACTTTACTTGTTGCAAATTTATGTTTTTAAACTCTTTCTCGTTCTTTTTTTGGACCCCGTTCGCGCCTCTGTTGAGCGTCGTAACATATAGGATAACATGGGGTATTAAGGACCACACTTTGAGGCAACATTATGCTTACTTGGATTACATGCTACATGATCAGTCTTTTGTGGCAAACATAAGTGGAGGAAATGGAGAACTAATTACAGTTTACAAATAATAAAGCAGATTAAGGAATATTCAACAGATATTTTTAAATACATTTTTAAAGAACGCTTGTTGCAAAACTCAAAAAATCGGACAACTGGGGCATTAAGGACTCCTAACCTGGGGCATTAGTGACCAACGCGCTTTGCTGGAAATTGCCGTCCCATATGTTGCGTCTCACAGGTAAGCCTCCTCCGCATGGTCAGCCAATGTCCAGGCTATGCAACAGGTTGTACTGGGTTACATTTTACCAGTAGGGAACAAGTTCCACCTGCCACTGAAGGGTCACCGCTGGGCCTATTGACAACAGAAGTCACATAGCCACTGCACATCTTCCAGGTCGTCAATGCTATCAGTGATGTTGGTGCAGGCATTTTCTGCTCTTGCCCTGGCCTGACTCAGGTGCTCCGTCTTCCTTGGCACAATGTCTGAATGGCGCTTCAAGAAACCAGCCATCCAGTCATATCCAGGGCGATCACCGTTGAAGGGCGTCTCCAGACCTTTGTCTTGGACGATGTCTTGGACTTCTTTGCCACTTAGACCCCACCCTCACCCCCACTCAGCAAACAGTTTGATGCATTCGGCGATTTCAGCTTCTTCAAGGGGGTTGAAAACTGTCCCTCTCCCAACACTTGCATGTATGGGGACCTGGCCAGAAACTCGGCGGTGAAGGGATCCTTTGCTGATACCGAAGTATCTGGCAGCTTGGTTGAGCCCCATTTCATCTCGTTGGACTGCAGCAACTGCTTCCTCAATGGATCGGTGATTCTTAAGGTTTGCCCTCCCCCCTCTTTCCTTCTTCTTGTAGTTGCGAACCATCTCTGCAGCTGAAATAGCAAATGGGGCAATAGGGACCACAGAAAAATAAAATATTTGTAGAGCAAAAAATCTGGTCACTCGTCCCTACTTTCACATTTTGCAGCTGAAATAGCAAATGGGGCAATAAGGACCACAGAAAAATAACATATTTTTAGAACAAAAAATCTGGTCACTCGTCCCTACTTTCCAAATATTTAAGCAAAACAAAGCCTAACATCACATCATACGAAGCAAAATACATGGGAACACAACATAGATATCATGAAACAATCTTGTAGCATTAGACCCATAACTAGACTCAACGACATCGCTGAATAGGATTTCTGCCAGGTTAACAACTTTCTGAAGAATGGGAAAAAATAAAGAAATGTTCAAATAAAAAACGAACTGCACCAGTACTTAGCTTGATTGTTCTTTTGAAGGACAGCAGCAAGTAGTTGCACTCAATCTCCTCGAATTTTACAACAAAACAGTTTCTGTAGACCTCGTGAAATGGCCACAAAAGTTCAGAATCAACTTTCAAGATGGCTGCCACCACAAAGAAAGCATGGTCTGACTTTCCAAAAAGAAATAAAATTGAAGCTGATGGGTTACTCAAGGCACACGACTGTAACGAAGGCTCTGATTAGTCAGGATTACTATGGAAGCAGTCCCTAAAGCCCCACATGGGGACAAGTCATTTTATAGAGGAAGAAAAGAGGGTACCCCCCCAAGTGGTCCTTAATGCCCCGTGGTCCTTAATACCCCACTTTATCCTACCCGATTTTCGTAGTGGGGTGTTAAATACACTGTGTTTAGTTATTCTGAGAACTAAAGTTCAGTTTCAAAGGTAGCTGCTTTTAATGGCGGAACGAAATAATATACAAATTAATTGAAACAGAAAAAAAGAAGCCTTACCGATTTGATTATTTGGTTTCTTTTCTGTGAACCTTTCTCGCTTGTACACACACTGTGAAACTCAGCGACAAAATGGTATCCATCCGAGCTTCTCGTTTTTATGTTTCGTTCCCAACTGTCCACTACTTCCGGTTTCCGGTTTATAGAAACTTTGACATATCAAATTCTTTCTTTTTTCTCATGAAACTACCAAAAGTCGTAATGTTTAGGATTTATTTTATGTTTTTTAAAATTCGGTACTTTTAGGAATAGGTATTAAAATTTTTTCAGTACTTACGTCATCAATTTCGAGCTTAACCGGAGACATCCGAGAGTGACGTACGTTAATAAACTTAACCGGACAATCTGAATGTATTATTAGGCTTTTTTTTTTTGCTTTTTTTTTTTTGCTAAGAAGTTATTTAACGAAAAAAACTGTTGATTTTATCTTGTATTTGATTGTATTCTGTAATGTTGTTTCGGTACTTCTACACAATACGAACCCTAACCCTAACCCTAAACTAACCCTTTTAGTAAAGCTTAATGAAAAGGTATCCAGAAACGTACAAATGAAAAGTTGCAAAAGTAATAAGGATATCCAAAAATTACGTAAAAGTCGGAACTTGATCTTTCTAATCGATTGAAAAATAGTCGTCTGCCAAGTAACAGTGCCATTTTTATTTGTATATTTCGGTGAAATTCGTAATTTGATTCATCTTTTTTCCGTTCGCAATCGGAACTGCTTACGTCACGACTACAAATCTATAGATACCTATTTTTCAAAAAAAAAACACCTAAAATCCTACCACTGTTTTTGTTATTCCTCGTTTTTCTTCCAAATAAAAATAATTCTCAGAAGAGTACCTTATCACATCAACTGCATTCAAATTGCAAATGAAAAAAAAACACATTTTTTTTGTTAAACTTTAACTTTAGGGTACTTTTAAAACAATCCGCTCATCACTATTTTGAATTTATATATTGCATAAAACTCCTATATTAAATGTTTTCTCGACAAAAAAAATAGTTGTAATATAATTACAAATAAAAATTAGTATCAGGGTGTGAGACGCCATGTTGAATATTCAACATGGTGTTGTCTGTATTCACTTATTTATTCGCTTAATATAACTACTTGAATTATTCTCATCTTGAGCATAGGAAGTCAAATGAAGTGCGCATGTGCGACTTACGCAAGGTATTGACTAAACAAAATAATAAAAAAAAATATCCCTCACTAACGTTAAGTCCGGATTACAATACAAAAAAAAAAGTAAAATATACTAGTCGTGAAAAAAAAAAAATGTTAAACTGATTCTGTGGAACCGACTGGATTCGAACTTGGCACACCCAGCTTATCAGCTCGCGCTGTTATCTACTTCACCACGGCCACCTCCCTAAGAAAAATTGAATCTTTCTTTATTTTTAAAAACTTTTATTCGCCTCAAACAAGGCATATTATCATGGAAGAGTAAAGGGCTAATGTGATATCGATCAGATTCATAGGTGGGCAACCTGAGTGGGGAGTTGAGCAGCAAGATGTTTGTTTACATTACATTTAAAATTATACATATTAGTACGGTCGGAGAAATAGGGAGCAGGAAGGGAATTCCAAAAGGAACACTGTCTGAGGTAAGAAGCTATCAGAGTAGTAGTAAAAAATCTATAGCGACCTATACAGTGAAGGGGTGGGATTTTGCTGCTAGTCGAGTGAGTCAAGGGAACATGGAAATGCTATTTTAAACTTAAGCGTGACTGTCGGACGGACAGTATCCTTGGACGCACCTTAAAAGGTTGGAATATAAAACATATATGAATAACGGAGGGAATGAAAACAATCTACACGGGGAAATTTCCTTTGATTTCCTGGAAGAATATTTTCCGATATGGAAATATGTAATCAATTTATGTAATTGATTTCACTTTCCCATCCACCAATGTATTGTTTTTAACTAACCCGACTGTTATAATGATTATCTTCCTTCTACCTTAAGGGCAGCGCTAAGTAATCTCTTCGACCATCTCCAGTCTCGCTATCTGATAAGTTGCAATTCAGGGAGTCTGACTCGAGGAATGGACTCGTGTTGCACACCGTTTCCAAGGAATTGCCTCGGGTTCTTGGCACAATAATTCTCTTTTTGCCAGAATGCTTTCACCAATCCTTATTCCGATTCCAAATCTTTGGATTGCGTTTGGTGAAACCGAAAACAACAACGCTTCAGAATTTCTCGCGGAAAATGTAAAACTCTTCCGATACGCTTCCCTGTTGATGAGTAATCATGTTCATTGAGTGCTAAGTTATTTAGTAACTTCGTGATGAAGATGACGATGAAGAAGGATAAAGCGGGGAGCCTGCAGCTTTCATACGATATAAACATATCTTCTTTGTCTTCCATTTTTCTCTTATCTGCCTTGATTATTCATCACAACTTCGATTTGTTTCGGACGTGTTTCTATTTATTACTTTTATTCTTCCTTTGCTCTTCCATTCGGCAAAACCCTTTCAACATCGGGTTATCCTCTTTCTTCCAACCTATTTTTCATTTGCCTTGTAATCTCTTTAACTTCAACTTTTTCGAACTTTTCTTTCCTTTGAAACTTTCTTTTCTTTCTTTTCTTTCTTTTCTTTCTTTGGGCATTTAATTTTATTCTTTTTATTCCCTTCTCCTTGTCTAGTTCTCGGATAGTTCTGTAAAATTCTCTTGCTTCAATTTTTTTCACCTTTTTTTTGTCCATTTGTTTTCCAATTTATTTTACCATTTGTTTCAGTTCTTTTTCTTCCATTTACTTTTTAAATTCTTTTTATTGCCTTCGCCTTTTTCTAATTCTCTAGAATTATTTTGCTTTCATTTTTTTCATTTAATTTATTTTACCATTTTTTTTTCAATTATTTTGCTTCCATTGTTTTCCCAATTTCTTTTTCTTCCATTTTCTTTCAATTTCTTTTTCTTCCATTTTCTTTCAATTTCTTTTTCTTCTATTTTCTTTCAATTTTTCCCCCATTTTCTTTCAATTTTATTTTCTTCCATTTTTTTCTAATTTCTTTTCTTCTATTTATTTTTCAATTTTTTTCTTTTTATTTTATTTTTTCAATTTCTTTTACTTCCATTTTATTTCGCCTTTTTTTCTTCCATGTTTTCGCGTTCTTTTTCTTCCATTTTTTTTTCAATTATTTTTCTTGCCTTTTGTATATTTTTTAATATTTTTTCTTCTTCCTCATTTTCTTTTTTTGGCATTTTATTTTATTCTTTTATTGCCTTCTCCTTTGCTTAGTTTTCTGATAGTTCTATAAAATTACTTTCCTTCCATTTTTTTTCAACTTTTTCTTCGATTTTTTTTTCTAATCTATTTTCTTCATTTTTTTTACCGTTTCTTTCAGTTTTTGCTTCCAGTTTCTTTCAATTCTTTTTCTTGCATTTTTACATATTTTTATATTCCCTTTTCTTCCCTTTTCTTGTGTTTTCTATATTTTGAAATTTTATAACTTTATTTCTTTCATTCTTTTTATTACATTCTCCTTTTTTCATTCTTTGATACTTCTCTAAAGATTTGTTTCAATTTTTTCTTTCATTTTTTCTCCATTTTCTTCCATTTTTTTCTTCCTATTTATTTACTTGCGTTTTTATACTTTTTTATTTTTATTTTTTTTATTACTTTTTATTTATTTCTCATTGACAAGTTAAACATTTCTTTTATTTTTACTGAATGAAAGACTTTTCCGCATTTTTGATTTTTAAATAAGTCTCTTTTACAAAATGAAGTTGCTTTCTCAATACTCTTATTTCCTGTTGTATTTTACACCAACACTTTTTTTTTTACATATTTCACCCCAAACAAGGCAGGCCGCCACTGTAGACATAAGGGGTTACTGAGAATTAGGGTGTAGGTTTTGAGTGTCATCCTAAGTTGGGAGCAGTGTAGCGAGATGTCTGTTTACATTAGTTTTAAACCTCTGCATGTCGGTACAGTCGGGAAAACAGGGAGCAGGGAGAGAGTTCCAGAGGCCGGCAGCACGAGGAAAGAAGCTACGGGAGTAGAAGGCTCTCCGGCATCTGGGAACCTCCACAGTGAATGGATAGGATTTAGCTGATTGTCGAGTTGGTCTAGAATATTTACATCGAGAGCACCAGAGTAGCCAGTTCATCAGAGCACAATCCATTGAAGTATTTGTAAAACAAGCACAAGGATGCAACATTGCAGCGATGGGATAGGGGCTGGAGCTTGGTGGATAGTGAGGATATTAAGTTGGCGACTCTTTTTTGGACCTTGTCAAAGAGGGAGAGACTGGTAGATGATGCACCATCCCATATGTGGCAACAATACTCCATGCATGGGCGGATGGTGGCTTTGTAGAGATACAGGATAATAGAAATGAATTCACTCGATCAAAAGATTAAAAAATAAACTATATATCTCTTTATTCTTGCTTACACATAACACATAAATACAAACATACAATGTTTATAGTCTTTCTCGGGCTTGGTTTATTATTGTTATGAGGGGTATTATCACTCACCAATATTTTCTCTACCTTTTTTTCCGTTTCTCTTTTATTTCTTTCCTCTCTTTTACCTCTTTTCATCTTCTTCTGCCCTTTTCTTTTTTTTCTTTTCTCCTTTCCTTTCTTAGGAGGAAGTAAATTTCTGCCTTTAGCAAATGATGAATGCACACTTACTCTAAAAGCATATTACTGCTTAGTATAAATACAAGTTGATATTAATAGCCAGAAGCATATTTCTGCTAAGTAATATGTAACACTACCTTAATTTCTAAATATTGACTACAAGTTTATATCAAAAGCTAAAAGTAAATTCGTATGAATCACCATGATACAGCATTTTTGACCAGCTCGATTCTGGTGTCAGCATTGGTTTCCCTGATTCTGTGTAGAATCAGGTACTTACAGGAGAAACCACATGAAGGTTGCGAACATCCATAAGTCAAAGTGTTGCTATGGAACAAACTGGATTCGAACTTGGCACATTCAGGTTTTCAGTCTGCATCATTATCCTCTTTATCACGGCTACCTCCCAGTTGTTTAAATGTATTAATTAAATGCAATCCAATCTTGTTATCCCATGCCATCGAGTGGCTTTTAGCCTTGATAATTAGTGACTTATTGAATAGGAATAAAAAAAATCTTTTTGTTTTAATTCTTACAGAAAGGACCACATGAAGGTTGCCAACATCGATAAGTGAAAGTATTTCTATGGAACCGACTGGATTCGAACTCGGCACACCTACGTCCTCAGTTTACGTTGTTATCAACTATACCACCACCACCAAGCACTAAACGAATACAGATAATACAAACTATCACTCTTCATCACAAGAATTTCGAAACAGACTGACATGACTTTATTATATAGATCCCCGAGTTTGACATAAAGATTCCCGAGTTTGAAAACATATACTCGAAGAAGATTGGAGGTCACATCGGCCGAAACATTGTGAAAATAACAACGAAGATTTGAATAGTTATCAGAATAATACAGATAATATAAACTATCAATCTTCATCTAAAAAAATTCCGAAACAGACTAACTTTATTTTATTATATAGATCACATGTGATAAACGACCCATAACTTTAGTTTATGCTAATTTATAAAAGTGTCTATCAATAGACAGAAGTATGTTTCTGCTAAGTAATAGGCAACAGAAACTCAATTCCTAAACAAGAAATACAAGTTCATATCAATAGACAAAAGCACTAAACTTTTTCTGGTAAAACTATGTCAAAAGTTTGAAGTATTTCTGATTAGACTTTAAGACTTTAATATCGATTCTTTATGAATTGATGTCGCCATGATCATTAACCACAATAAAGTCTGTAATCTAATAGGCCCCACACTATCTACCAAGCTCCAGTCCCTGCACCACAGCCGCAATGTTGCTTGTTTTACAAGAATTTCAATGGAATGTGCTCCGACGAACTTGCTGCTCTAGTGCCCCCTCGACGAACCCAACAATCAGTTAAATCCCATCCATTCACTGTAGAGGTCCCCAGATGCCGGAAGCCTTTCTACTTCAATAGCTTCTTTCCTCAAACTAATAACCTTCGGAATTCCCTCCCTGCTCCCTGTTTCTCTGATTGTACCGACATGTAGAAATTTAAGTGTAATGTAATGTAAACAAACATCTGGCTGCTCAACTCTCCACTTAGGATGCCCCTCCCATAAATCTGGCCCCTAATTCACAGTAGCCCCTAACGTCATAGTGACAATGTGCCCCCTTTTTTGAGGTGAATTAAAGTATAAATTTAAAAAGAAAATGAAAGTACAGTTTTATGAATCAGCTTTTTTGACCGACTCGATTCTGTTGTTGGCATTGTTTTCCTTGATTCTTTTTAGACTGAAGTATTTCCATAAATAAAAGTGATGCTAAGGAATCAACTGGATTCGAACCTGATACATTCAGATTGTCAGTTTACGTCATTATTCGATTCAACACTACCAGCTTTAATATTAATAGATAAAAGGGTGCTTCTATAATAAAAAGCCGAAAAAAAGTTTTTCTTGTCTTTTAGTGTTGGAGACGGAAATAAAGGGCAGGTAACTCTTCACAACAGCTCTAGCTTTCGAACAATATTTTTCTAACCCTAACCCTAACCCTAAACCCTAACCCTAAACCCTAACCCTAAGCCCTAACCCTAAACCCTAACCCCTAACCCTAAACCCTAACCCCTAACCCTAACCCCTAACCCTAAACCCTAGCCCTAACCCTTTTGATGTTCTCCTTCCACAGTAGCCACATGTGTAATGCCAATTAAAGCTATCAGTTTTGATTACTGGAAAATCGTGTTTAAAATTCGTTGTTAGAGTTACCTGCCCCTTATTTACCTCTCCAACACTAAAAGACAAGAAAAACTTTTTTTCGGCTTTTTATTATACAAGCACCGATAAAAGCACAAAACTCTTCCTGCAAAACTACCAACTCCCCTTTTCTTTTATCCCAATGTCAAAAGTTTGAAGTGTTTCTGATTAGACTTTAAGACTTTAATATCGATTCTTTGTTATTTATTGATGTCCCCATAATCAATAACCACAAAAGGCAACAAATGATCGTCTCAATTCATTGGAATTCATTAATCTTGTACATTTCATCCATGTGGAAAAACTCCTTGCATTAAGACCCAATCAGTAAAAATTCTGACCAAGATTAATTATTGATTATTAATTAATTATTGATTAATCAACGAAGGTTAATTGAAGAAAGAAGACCCGTTTTCGCGATTATTTACAAAAGAAAAAACTTCTTTTTTTTCTGTCTAAATTTTGTTTCAATGCTTTTCTTCTAAACAAATTTCAATCCATTGGAAAAAAATATTTGACACTTTTTTTTCATTTTGTTACAGACATTTTGAATTTTCAAAATGTCTTCTTGAAAAGTGACTTTTTATGAAGCTTAAACACTTTATCACAAACTAGCAAGGTTATCCGGTGTTAGCATGGATAAGAAAATAAAAGAATTAAAACAAGTCGTGTAATATAGTTTTCTGAGCATCATTCCCTCTCTCTCTCTCTCTCTCTCTCTCTCTCTCTCTCCACATACACGTCCCCAGTCACGTTACTTTTTGAACACGTCACTAAAACCCTAGCAAGACAAGCATAACTACACACACACACACACACACATGCATTAATTATAACAGGTCACAAGAGTCAACCGACATAAACTTAACGCTCAGAGTCAATTTGAAAATATTCCCAAACTAAAATACTTATTTTTTTATCCCAGCGATCTGATACGAAAAACATGGCTACTCTTAAAAAAACATTTATTCTATAAATGTATATAAACATTATATATATATATATATATATATATTTATATATACTTTTTGAACACATCACTTTCCTCGATTGCTTGCTTCTTCCCCTTTAATGTATCTGTAAACTTTGTCAAAAAAAGAAAGCCAAAAAGGGAAAAATAAAGTAATCAGCAGCAGCCTATTTGACCTAGTTTCAGTGTTCTTTTTCGAACAATTACCAGGATGAATGGAAGAAAGTAATTTGTTTTCTGACCCTCCCCATCTACTAATTTGATCCATAGCTACCCCAAACGAATGAATATTAGAATATTTCTTTTTACTATAACCAGTTTGACATCGTACTAAATCAGAATGTGTAATGTGTCACTGATCTAACTCCTATTCACTTTCTAATAAAATGACACATTATGTTGTTAGATTTTACTTTTGAAACATCTAGTGGTTTCATTTGACTTAAATTCATTCCTTATATCTGGAAGATGAATTGAGGGAGATAGAAAAACACAGATGCATCGAATATTCACAATGTGATTCTCTCGATAATTTCCTTACATGATCAGGTTATTGACCATAGAATAAACCACTTGGAATTCCCCATTAACATTTGTCTCCATAACCCACGACTGCGTGACATCTACCGTGGCCCCTTTTTTACTTTAGACTAGCAAAGTAAGGGAGTTTAATTATCTGAACTTACTTTTATTTTTTTTTTACAACAAATTTTAACAAAGATTTTTTAAACAATTGATTTTTACTCCCAGAAACTAAGATTGTTTTAATTTAATTTAGAATTAAAACGAAGAAAATATTTCTTATTGTCTAGTTAAAGTAAAAAAAGCATCTGTTTTTTTTGTTTCTTCCAATGGAAAAGCATTTTTATTGGCTAGTTAAGCCAATAAAAATTTCCATTTCAAAACAAATTTTAAAAATCTTTGTTGTTTTTGAAAATAACAATCAATTGTTGAAAACACATCTGGTAAAAACGCAGAATAATGGCAGGCTAACTGGCTAGTAGACCGTGGGCAAAATCAGATTGGCTTTTTTATGGTCAAATTTCACGAATTTGGTGTGTTTTGGGCATCGAAAATTATTGAAATGAAAAAATAGGAGAAACCTAAAATGAATCATTTAAAATTTTACTAATTTCTAAATAATAATTTAAAAGTCTAAAAACAAAACTTATGTGAATTAAAATTATGTTGAGTCAAAAATTATTTAAGTATAACGTTTTCTTTAATAATTACTATCAAATAGATATTTATGTAAAATTATTAAAAAAGGCAAAATACAATTTTAGAAGTCCATACTACTAAAAAAATTTATTTTCTGTGTTTGTTCTTCCTTTATAGCGAAGTATTTGTGTTTCTTTTTAACTTCGCAATACGCCTGACCGCGCATAAGTGAACTCCAAAATATTCACAAAAACATGGCCAAACGGAATTTTCAATGGCTAAAACATGCCAAATTCGTGAAATTTGGCCATACAAAGGCCAATCTGGTTTTGCACACGGCCCACTAGCCAGTCAGCCGGCCGGTATTCTGCGGTTTTACCAAAAATCTTTGTTAAAATAATTTTTTGACAAAAAACTAAGTTAAGATTAAAAAAATGTAGAAAAAATATGGAAAATCTTTGTTAAAATAAATTGTTGACAAAAAACTAAGTTAAGATTAAAAAAATGTAGAAAAAATATGGAGAATCTTTGTTAAAATAAATTGTTGACAAAAAACTAAGTTAAGATTTAAAAAATGTAGAAAAATATGGAAAATCTTTGTTAAAATAAATTTTTGACAAAAAACTAAGTTAAGATTAAAAAATAAATGTAGAAAAAATATGGAAAATCTTTGTTAAAATAAATTGTTGACAAAAAATCTAAAATAAGTTTGGATAAGTTATCTCCCTTACTTTGCCAAAAAAAGAACCCTAATGTTACTTAAGTTTAACTGTATAAAGCAATTCCCTTCTCATAACAAATGGCCTAGTCTAACTAATCAGAGCATCTGGAATCTTTCAGACCTCCTTCTTCATGTAAAAACATCGCTTATTTGATTTTACTAATGAATCTCCACATCTCGTCCGTCTCGTTCTTGTTGTTCGACACATATCTCGCCTCTGATCATATTTATTCATAAAAATTAAACTTCTTTATCATTTTACGAGTTCTTTTGTTTTTTACTTTTCAACCCCTTACTTGGCCTTTTGGCTAAGATCAAAGTGTAGTATCTGTTCCGATGGATACTACACCCTATAGAACGGTGTTGTCTTGTCCTTCGGGGCTTGATTCCACCGGTCTATGGGTTTGTCCTGTGCAGTTCTAGGAGGTTCACCCTCCCAGGCTTTGCCTCCCCTCTTTGGGGAGGAGTAAGTTTATTGCTTACTACCTGAGGCGCCCCTACCGGGGAATGCCGACGGGGCTTCCCAGGCAATTTTTAATGACCAGAGTGCTCAACTTCTCGAGTGCTGGTTTTTCTAATCCCACTTTCCCGACCTTGTGTCACATCTTACCTTGTGGGAGGTAGATAAATAAAACCCCAAACAAGGCACAATTTCACTGAAACGTGGAGGCTACTGTGAATTAGGGGCATCCTATGTGGGGAGTTGTGCAACAAGATTCTTGTTCACATTACATTTAAACTTCTGCATTTTAGTATGGTCAGGGAAACAGGAAGCAGGAAGAGGATTCCAAAGGCCAAGCAGTTCGATGAAAGAAGCTATTAAAGTAGAAAACCCTCTGACATCTGGGGACCTCAACAGTGAAGGGGTGGGATTTTGCTGACTAACGGGTTGATCATGGGTATTTATGTAGAGGACGCACCAATACAACACATTCGTTGGAGTACATTACATTGCAGTACTTGAAAAACAAGCACATGGATGCACCATTGCAGATGGGACAGAGGCTGGAGCTTGTTAGATAGTGTGGGAGTTATTAGATTAGTGACTCTTTTTAGGACCCTGTCCAAGAGGGAAAGGCTAGTGGTTGGTGCGCTAGCCCATATGTGACAATAATACTCTATGCATGGACGAATGGTGGCTTTGTAGAGATATAGGATACTGGCAGGTGTGAGAAGTTTTCTAACATGGTAGAGGGAGACCTCTTTCCTTGCAGCAGCCTTGGCAATGTCTTCAATGTATTTGTTCCAATTCATGTTACCTGTGAATGTTAGACCGAGTAGTTTGAATGATGAACTCTCAGGTAGTGTGATATTCAAATTTTTTTTTGGACATTCATGACTAGAACTCTGTGGACGAGTTAGACCTAGACTGAAATTTATTTGTACTAAATATGGTTGGATTTTCAAAAAGATTGTGAATTTTTTTAACGATTTAATGTGTGACATTTTTAGAAGGTCACTCTCTACCACAATTAGAAACAAATAAGATGTTCATTCCTAATTTTTGAGAATCATTTCTTAAACTACAACGTAAAGATTAGATGGACCTTTTTATTTTAATCAATCAAGAAGAGCGTGAGAGAGAGAGAGAGAGGAAACCCTGACGCTCTTTGGCAATTTATTAATAAATTTTAATAGATGTTAATGATTAATGAGATGGCTTATGATTTGCTTGCCAAGAATGTTTTTGCTATAAGTTTTTATACGAAAGAAAAAATGTCATTAATCATTTAACATTTGTACAACAGAATTTGTTTGATGAAATCGCTTATGAATTTGGAGAAAAGTTTATTTAATAATGAACAGATAAAGGACATTTCATCAGTCGTAGTTCAATAGATGTGTTTAAATTTATTTACAAATAATATATTAAAATATATTTGGGGACGCAATCCTCTACCTGTGTAAGAGCCAAATACATCCTAAGATGGAGTACTGTTTCCACATCTGGGGAGGTGCCACTCAGAGCACCCTTTCCTGCCTTGACAGGGTACAGAGGTCCGCTTCTCCTCTCTACAGTCTCTTTCTCACAGAAGAGGGACGTTGCTAGTCTCTCTCTACTCTATCGTTATTTTCATGGCAGGTTCTCGACTGAGCTTCTATCTATCCCCACCATTCACAACAAAAACTCGTCTAACTACAACCACTGTCAATAATTTCCCTTTTTCTCTCTCTCTGTACCTAAAACTAAACGAAACATCCATGAGAAAAGTTTATTTTCTAGAAGTACCCGTCTGTTGAGATGTATTAGATTTTGATCAAAATTGGAATAAGGATTTAAAAGTTACAGTTTAGTATCATTACATCTTGATTTTAATCTTCTTAAGGGGACATAAAAGTGGTGAAAAACTAGTTTTACCCGTCATGGGACGAGTATTCTTCTAGTATATATATATATATATATATATATTGATATGTAAGCCATTAACAATGCGAGATTAATTTGTATTTTTTTTTCATTAATCTTATATTTCGGAATATGAAAAAAAAATACAAATTAATCTCGCATTGTTAATGGCTTACATACCAATTTATTAACATATCCAACAATGCTTTAAATGGACGACCAACCAATACTATTATATATATATATAATAACATTGAACATATAAGCCATTATCAATGCAAGATTAATTAATTTTTTTTTTTTTTACTTTAATCTTATTAATTTCGGAATAAAATTCCATCATCAGAGGTAACCAGTATTGAGTTATTTTTTTTTTCATCAAAAACAAGAATAAACAAACTTATTTCTTTTGTTACTTGATAAACGTCTTAGATGTGATGTCTCCGCGCTGGTGGTGTTGGCGGTTATGAGTTCAAATTCTGGTGTCGAACAAAGAAGAGCGCTGGCTCGTTCGTGTTGATAAAAATAATATGGGTTGGTCGTTCATTTAAAAGCATTGTTGGATTTATTAATAAAATTGAAATATAAGCCATTAACAATGCACGATTAATTAATTTATTTTTTAACCAAGTATTTATTCCAAAATTAATAAGATTAAAGTAAAAAAAAAAAATTTGTAAATTAATCTTGCATTGTTAATGGCTTATATTTTAAATTTTATTAAACAATCCAGCAAGGCTTTTAAATGAACGACCAACCCATATTATATATATATATATATATATATATATATACATGTATATTTAGCCAGCAAGTCATTATCTA
This sequence comes from Sepiola atlantica, assembly GCA_963556195.1. Classification (NCBI taxonomy): domain Eukaryota; kingdom Metazoa; phylum Mollusca; class Cephalopoda; order Sepiida; family Sepiolidae; genus Sepiola; species Sepiola atlantica. Next base: position 10,376,711 of record OY744524.1, on the reverse strand, counting down.
ACCAAGCGTTGTTGAACATCACGGAACTTTCGCGTTTGTATATTTTCCTCGTGAGGTTCTCAAACTGTCGAGCCATCTTTCTGGTTTCAGGTGGCAATCCGTATAGTACTTCGCCGATAGTTTTTAATTCGGCCATTTTCTCGAGCGCTTTCGACTTTCGTAGTCGTCTTTAGGATTAGGGTTTTGTTGGTTTTTTTAATTTAAATAAGAAGACTGGAGTTAGTGTTTTATAGTTATCGCTACGGCCGAATGAAAGAGAGAAGAGGGTGTGTGGTTGAGTTCATTTTATTCTATCGTTTGTGTGTTTGGTTTTATTGTTTACTTATTTATTTTGTTAGTTCTTATTTTTGCTATTATTTATTTATGTATTATTATTTATTCCTATTACTATTATTACTATTATTTATTTATTTATTTATTTATTTTGTTTTTACTTAATTTCCATTTAATTATGGAATACTTTTAATATGTTGGTACCTGTGTTGAAAACTATTTTGTTAATGTTAGGCTGTTTAGTTTTAATGAATATTGCTTCTAGTATTTTAAGTCTGTTTGTGCAGTTATTTTTGTGTATTATTTTCGTGTTAGATATTAATATTTTCCGTATATCGGCCGACTGTAGTCTTTTGTTATGTGTAGTAATGTGACGTTGGATGGCGCTGGTATCGGATAAATGGTAAGTTAGGCGTCGAGAGAGAGTTGTTGTAGTGTGGTCAATATAGGTGTTATGTATTTGTTCTGTTTGGGTTGTAGGAAGACATTCCTTTTAAGAAACCAGAAAGATGGCTCGACGGTTTGAGAACCTCACGAGGAAAATATACAAACGCGAAAGTTCCGTGATGTTCAACAACGCTTACTTAGATATATATATATATATATATATATATATATATATATATATATATATATATATATATATATACGGTTCTTTTTTCATAGATGCTTATCCAATGAAACGGTGTTTATAACAAATAGAGCTGTTTTATGGTATAAAGTTTTACTTATACAAACATTTTTGGCTACATATGTGCATACATGTTTCAGTTGCAACTTTATTTCAAGTCCAGCTCCCTCAGGCCACAGTAAATAAATCTATTATTTACTATGGCCTGAGAAAAGAAAACTCAAAATAAAGGTGCAGCTGAAACATGTATGCACATATGTTGCCAAAAATGGTTTGTATAAATAAAAATTTATGCTATATATATATATATATATATATATATATATATATATATATATATAGCATAAATTCTTTCAATTGGGTGCTTATATTTAAGACCAGTATATAATGAAGATAATAGGTTTGATGCTATGTAAGTCAAAGTGTTCGGTGATATTTTTTGCAGAGTTCTGTTTAATCTGATCCCAATGTTGAAAGACATCAGTAAATAATGAAGTTATACAAGAGATAAGCTTTTAGGGCAGATGATTTCCGAGGAAGAATTTATCAAACCTTGTGGAGTGGGGGGGGGGGGAGCAGGCGGTATCAAGTGGCACCTTCAAATTTAGGCAGGGGAAATATTTGTGAGGAGTCGTTTTCCCCTTTAGATGAAAGAAAATTACATCAACTTCCAATGCCACAAATATTGAAATTGTATTTCGGAGAGATGTCAGTTTAAGATGTCAGGGAGGCAGGCAACATCAAGATTTTATGATATAAGTTCATACAGAGTAGCGTCCAAAATGTTTCGAACACATCTATTTTTCATCACCGAATGTGAAATAGCTAAATGTTTAAAAAAGACTCCAATTTCGATCATTCTTGACACATGCTTGGATCTTTTGACATCTACATAATCATTCGGTTCGGATAAATAATAGCGAAGCTTCATTATTTTGATTATTCAGTATACTATTCTTACCTTCGATGTTATTCTCACAATGTTTCGGCCGATGTAACCTCCAACCTTCATCTGGTGTTTTATTTATCTTCCTCCCACAAGGTAAGATGTGACACAAGGTCAAGAAAGTGGGATTTGAAAAGCCAGCGCCCGAGAAGGTGAGCACTCTGGCCATTTAAAATTACCTGGGCAGCCCCGTTGGTATTCCCCGGTACGGGCGCCTCAGGCAGTAAGCAATAAACTTACTCCTCCCCAAAGAGGGGAGGCGAAGCCTGGGAGGGTGGACCTCCTAGAACTGCACAGGACAGACCCATAGACTGGCGTAAGTCAAGTCTGAAGGCCAAGACAATATAAGTCTATGGGGTGCAGTATCCATCGGAACAGATACTACACTTTGATCTTAGCCAAAGGGCTAAGAGCGACCTGATGTATTATTTACTCCTCTCCAGGAGTTAGGTACAAGGCCAGTTTTATCCTACTCCCACAAGTAAGATGTGACCCAAGGTCGGGTCGGAAAGTGGGGTTTGAAAAGCCAGCGCTCGAGAGGTGAGCACTCTGACCATCAAAAATTGCCTGGGCAGCCCCGTCGGCATTCCCCGGTAGGGTCGCCTCAAGCAGTAAGCAATTAACTTACTCCTCCCCAAAGAGGGGAGGCAAAGCCTGGGAGGGTGGACCTCCTAGAACTGCACAGGACAATCCCATAGACCGGCGTAAATCAAGTCCCGAAGGCCAAGACAATACAAGTCTATGGGGTGCAGTATCCATCGGAACAGATACTACACTTTGATCTTAGCCAAAGGGCTAAGAGCGACCTGGTGTTTTATTTACTCCTCCCCAGGAGTTAGGCACAAGGCCAGTTTTATCTTACTCCCACAAGTAAGATGTGACCCAAGATCGGGTCGAGAAAGTGGGGTTTGAAAAGCCAGCGCTCGAGAGGTGACCTGGTGTGTTTTGCCGAACTCATGAATCTTTATGTTTAACTCTGGAATCTATACAGAATTTCAAACCACGAGAGTAGATTGTTCCCGTCCCGTCAGCCACGACCAGGTAGAATTGTTAAGTAATTATTATGTGGACACGGGGTGCAACGGATAAAGGTATTGAGTAACAATCAGTTCTAAGTGACAGTTTTCCGGAGGTTGAAGGATCAATACTTATGGCGGAAGTCCCGAACAAAGGGTAAGAGATGCCTTTATGGCGGCATATCATTCCAACGCTCGAGGTCCATATTTATTTGGGGATCACACATGGTATGGTACGTTTACAATTAAGGGCCTTGATTAATTAAAGGTTTTTAATTTGTATCTTTTTGGGATAAATATTGCTATTCGGGTCACAAATCATTTTAAGGGAACTACTATTAATAACTTATATTTTGTGTTTACTTAGTGATTTGTGACCTATTTGCGTTACACACAGAATATAAAATATGGAATTCTTATCGACCACGTGGGGGGAACCAAAATGTCTATGAAGTTAAAACTAGCAAAGGAAATGTAATGGAATAAAAATGGAAATAAAACATTATCATTATTACATATTGAAAAGAAACAAAGGAAAGAAAGAGACTTCCAAACAATAATAATATTTGTGGAATTTGGTATATTCGGACTACTGTCCTCATGTTGGGTGTTTTTATCACAAGGTTTCGGCCGATGTAACCTCCGACCTTCTTCAGTGCGGGCGATACAAAGAATTGCGAATTACTGAAGACTTCTTCCCAGTCATGGCAGATGGAACGAGAGCATACTACCCCTGTGGATTTAATAAAGGGTTCTGTTCGAAATTCCGTCCAGATTCCCGAGTTCGACAGAAAGATTCCCGAGTTCGACAAAGTACACTTGAAGAAGGTCGGAGGTTACATCGGCCGAAACCCTCATCTAAAAAATTCCGAAAAATAATAGCATTTTCGAAAAGTAACGATTAGCACAAAACGTTCATATTAACAAAGACAATTTATTTTTTGGCTAAGACATTTTGTAGGGCAATCAGTTACAGAGAAAACTAGAGTTGGTTGTAAAAGTTCCGTGTTTGTATGAATGCGTGCGAGAGTACAAAGACATTGTTTATATGAATGTGTGCGCGAGCTTTGAAGTTTTACACATAAGTATTTATGGCAATTGTAAAGTGTGTGTGTGTGTGTGTTAGGATGCGAGTTCTTTGTTTGTTCGTTAGGAATTGGAGATGTTACCTTCTTCATGCCTTCCCCCCCCCCCACTCCTCGATCTTAACCGAGAAAGGGGTGAAGCGGGACACGACTCTGTGTGCATACTGGTCGGCAGGAAGCTGGAGAGAAAAAGAGTGACTGCAACTTGTTGCTTCTTTTTTATAATGGCTAAATCTCACGTTTGTCACTGGGATGCCGTGTTTTGATTGGCCGAAGTTTTCGGCCAGCGTTTTTCCACAAGATTTCATCTTCTTCTATTTCAGAGACGAAGAAAGGGTATCGGTTAACACAAAGAGGGAAAAGGAGTTCGAATGAACGTTATTTGCCTTCTCGCATTGCCTTTTTGAGTTCGCCACAGACTCACTAAAGCCGATAATATCTAAGAATAAAATACAAATTAATTACATTACACTGCTCAACCATGGTTGACAGAACGAGAACAAAGTACCCCCATGGATTAAATGTCGGGTTCACTTCGAAATTTCATACAGATTCTTGAGTTTGCCATAAGAATTCACAAGTTCGCAAATGACACACCGAAAAAAGTCGAAATTTACATCGGTTTAATGTCCGTTTTACATACTGGCATGTGTTGGACGGCTTTTAGAAATTGACTTCCAAAATAACCTATCTCTGACCAGGTCTTTATTTATCCTCTTTTCTCTCAAGTCCATCCTTATCACTTTCTACCATGTTTTCCTTGGCCGACCCCTGTGAACTGGCCCTGCTACCTCAACTGTTCTACATCTACTGACCCCAAAACTCTTGTTCATTCTTCAACGTTGCCATACCATCAATGTCTCCTGTTATGTATACATCTTCCTATACTTTCCCGATTCAATTTTCCTCTGAGGTCATCAGAACTAAGTCTGTTTTTAAGACTCACATTATACATTCATCATATCATTCTCATGTCGTTTTCCTCCATTCCTTGCATGTTCGCAACCCTCATTGGCCAGGGTTCACTTCCATAAATAATCACATTGTCTGCACATGATTGATAGACTCTTCCCTTGACGACACTCTGGTTAGTCGTAGCAAAAGTTCCTTGAATTTACTCTATCAACTCCTAATATTTGTGAGAAAATTTTTTTAAATAATACAAATTATCAGTCTTCATCTGAAAAATGACCAAATATAATAACTTAATTGAAACAAAAAATTCCTATTTATCACAAAAAACGGGTGTCCAAAATAAGCAAAACGCAAAAATGGCTATTATTCTTTTGAGAGAAAATTCGTATTTAGAATGATGCCATCTAGTCTAGTGCATACTCAAACATTTGTTTAGATACTGTCGCGGTCTGCAACTACCGTTTCCATGTTTACAAACATTACCGATTTAAACACACCTCCTTCAAAGGGTAGGCATTAAGATATGTCTCCCCTCCCCCTGAAAAACAATGGAAAATTACCTTGCCTCCTGCTGATAATGGAAAAATACAAGTTGGTCATTTTCCAGCCATTCACTAACACCTATCCATTTCAGCTTTGACTTCATCTCAAATCCTCACCCTATGTCACATGGTTAAACTAACTCTTCTCATGCAGGGCCAAAGGTTAATGGGTTGTCCAAATTAAGGATTTCTTCCCTCTACTCTCTGATTTGATGAATAACGCCCTCCCCTGTGCCTCGTTACCCCTCATCTCTATTTTAATGGATGACAACATTTAGAGTGGTGTTTGTCAAAACTTAAAATGAGAGCTTTTAAATACCAGCATCTAAGAAGTTGCCAAGATTATGTAACTAACCCTAATCCTAACCCCAACTATTTCAAACCAGAATAAATTCCCAGCAATACATTCAGCAGCTTTTCCTTCTTATTCTTAAATTTCTAATAGATCTTAAATATGCTTTTAAAGGTATTTTACCTCATTTCTTATTCTTAAATTTCTAAAAGATGCTTACAAAAAAAATATATGAACTCTACTTTTGACACCTATCCCGCAAGCATACGCACTTTCATATTTAAAGGTGGAGGAAAAAACAGCCGACACCATACGTTCATTTTACACCAACAAGGACAGAGTAATCCAATAAGACCAGAATTTCCAAATACATTGATAAGGCCAATTTTACTTGGCGAAATATTTGTAATTACTATAAACTAAAATGAAAGTTTATAAAAGAAAAGAAAAAAATCTGTTTCAATTTTTCTTTTAAATTTATATCGCATCTTAAATATGCTTTTGAAGGTATTTTACCTCATTTCTAATATATATATATATATATATATATATATATATATATATATATATATATATATATATATATATAGCATTAACCACTGGTACTAACGCCCTATCAGTCTTTAACAATTAATACATAATAATAATAATAATAATAATAATAACAATAATAATAACAATAATAATAATAATAATAATAATAATAATAATAATAATAATAATAATAATAATAACAATAATAATAACAATAACAATAGCCGACACCATACGTTCATTTTACACCAACAAGGACAGAGTAATCCAATAAGACCAGAATTTCCAAATACATTGATAAGGCCAATTTTACTTGTCGAAATATTTGTAATTACTATAAACTAAAATGAAAGTTTATAAAAAAAAGAAAAATATCTGTTTTGCTTTTTCTTTTAAATTTATATCGCATCTTAAATATGCTTTTGAAGGTATTTTACCTCATTTCTTATATTTAAATTTCTAATAGATGCTTACAAAAAAAAATATGAACTGTACTTTTGATATATATATATATATATATATATATATATATTAATAAAATTGAAAATGTAAGCCATTAACAATGCAAGATTAATTTATATATTTTTTTTACATTAATCTTATATTTCGGAATAAATTCCATCTTCAGAGGTGACCAATTATTGAGTCATTTTTTTTTTTAATCAAAAACAAGAATAACCAAACTTATTTCTTTGTTTAACAAAAGATCCGTAACATTTCATACAAGGACCACATAACAGATGAAGAAATGAAGAACACACTCAGACAAGCAGTAGGGGCATATGAAGATCTACTGACCACTGTGCAGAAGAGAAGAATGACATTGTATGGCCATGTCACACGATCATCTGAAGAAATTGTATGAATAGGAAGAAAAAAGGAAGACAAATAAAGAGGTGGGAAGACAACATCCTATACATGGGACAAATAAGATGAGAGGTATTTTTTTATATATATATATATATATATATATATTAGATTAGACAAGTAATGCCTGTAACCCTTCGAATATTAAACAAAGAGAAAGAGGAAAAAGAGAGAGTGAGATAGATACATGTTTGATGACAGCTTTTTCTAATTCTAAATATATTGATAATGCAATGTCATTAGCGTAAATCGTGCA
>OY744524.1:10356854-10364354 GCA_963556195.1 Sepiola atlantica | reverse complement strand
ATTAAACATTTTTGATCATTGAAATTATGAATGACTTTCATTTACAGCATTATTTTCGATATTTTTGTCACATAATTGAAAAATGAATTGTAAAAGTAAAAAAACTTGTAGAATTAACAAAAATGTCAGAGCCGCCTTCCTTGTCCTGCCTCGCCCTTCGGCCAAATTCAGCAAATCCATTGGCACAATTCATTGACCAATATAGTTTTTGGCTCAGCACTTCTCTCTCTCCCTCTCTCCCTTTCCGTTTCTCTGCCCCTTTCTCTCTCGTTCGCTCGCTTTGCCACGAAAATAGTCCAATTCCCATTGTCTTTGTCCGTCATTTTCGTCATTTGACATTAGCAGAAACCTGACCAATTCCAACCTGTTTATTCATTCATAGAATTTATCTACTCTTAATTGTTTGCAGTGAATTCTGAAAAACCTTAGAGACTGGGCCACAACCAAAAAGACGGTTGTGCGGAATAAATACAGGAAGGTTAACAAAGAGAATAAGAAGAACGGGTATTCTTAACGTCTGTCCATTCAGTCTTGGCGTTTAATGATGAAAATGCTATTTCAAACTGATGCGTGACAGACTGGCCGGTGGAGCATCCCTCTTTTTTCCTCGTATATGTATTTGTATAAATAGTTATTAAATTCGCCTTTTGTTTCACTTATGACGAAGTTTATAAACAAACAAGAGAAACTAAAGATTAGTCTATGTATCTTTTTATGTGATTGTGTCTTTTATATTTGATTCTCTCTCTCTCTCTCTCTCTCTCTCTCTATATATATATATATATATATATATATATATATATATATATATATATATATATATAACATTTTTTCTGTCAAATGGAACACACATTTTTTCTGTCAAATGAAAGAAAAATGAAATGTTTTCTCAAATGAAACACTTTTATCAAATGGAATATACATCTGAAGAGAGCATAATGGATAAACGATAAATGCTCGAAACGCGTTATGAAATCATATTTAAAAAAAATTAAAATGTTAAAATGATAAGATAATAAATAATTATTGAAAAAGTTTTTTTTTACTAGCGTTGGTAACCACAATTCTTTAAATATACTTTTTTCTCTCGTTGGAACTGCACTGATGCTACACAACCCCCTTCTATATATATATATATATATATATATATATATATATATATATATATATATATATATTTATATATATACATATATATAATAAATATTTGTTATTGTTTATTATCTATGTACGTATACGTTTCGTCCTTAACCGGGACTCATCAGCATAGAGATATGACTATTCACTACTGGTCATGTGATTCGGAACCCCGGATTACGAGTATTTTACAACTCAAATCCGACGCCTTAACCACACGGCCAATTTTAAATAGCGAATAAAATGTGATAATTTTAACACGTTATCGGCGGCTATAACGTCTAGAGCGTTCTACTGTTTGGAGGAAGGAACGATGCATTTAAAGCTAGTGACGTCATGCTGTGTTAATACTACACGTACAGTGCTCTACTTTTTCGAGGAGCGAATATATATAAATATATATATATATATATATATATATATAGATATATAAATATGAGACTAAAAGTATACTTTTAGAGAATTGAACCTATAGTGAAATGGTTTAATATACGAGACTACATGAAATATATACAACATTTTAAACTCAACTCCTTAAAAACATTTTTCATTCTCGGTCCACGGAAGTATTTTAAAATGGCCCTAATTCTCAAAATGACATCCGAATAAGTGCTTTATCTACGGTTGAACTGAACATAATTCTATTGGATTTACCACATTTTGAACATTTTTAACGCAGTCTCCACGAAATCACCCCTCCATCTTTAAATCCTTTGTCACCGGACACTTTGTCAATGGACATTCACCAACTGGACGACTCTATATTTTGATAACCTTTTTACACTCTTCTATTAATTTATATTGTTTCTTAAATTTTTAATACGAAAGTCATATTTGACTTAGTAGTCAGAGCGCATACCAATATGCTCACCACGCATTGCCTTGAAATGGGAGAGTAAATTACCGTCTAAATGGCAAATTCAGCGGTCATCTAGCCAGTCGTCAAGAGAACTCAATAGGCGGGGCCTACAGCATCGTATTATGCTATAAATAACGGCTTGTTGTTAACTTACTTAAAGTGTTCAATCTAGCGAGAGCTTTGAAAATATTTAAATAAATGATTATTCAAATTAACCTGTATACACATGTGTTTAATGCCAAACTTGCAATCATCAGTATAGGAGGAGACAATCCCTGCTGTTCACACGGTTCTAAACCCCAATACAAAAGTCATATTTGACTTAGTATTTGGAGCGCATACCGATATGCCCACCACGCATTGCCTGCAAATCTTTTAATCATAATCAAAAAAGTGTCTGTATCCTATTATCCATGTTTCCAGCTGTTTCCAGCTGTCTTTATTTTCATTTATACACCTTTCGTCACAGCAAAATCTGAGAAAAATTCCTTCAGTTTTCAAGAAAAATAATAGTGACCATAATGTATATACAGTAAACTGGACTCCCAAGCCTTGGTAGAACAAGAAATAGTCCAAAATAAAGAAAAATTCCCAAATTACACCCGCAACCAATTAGGTCACTGTTATGTAGTCTACCATCAATGAGATTTTTTTTTCACCCCAAAAAAGGCAGGCCACCACTGTAGACGGAAGGGGCTACTGAGAAAAAAAGGGAGAAGGTTTAGGGGAGGTCAACCTAAATTGGGATCTGCGCAGCGAGATGTCTGTTTACATTAGTTTTAAATTTCTGCATGTCAGTACTGTCGGGGAAACAGGGGTCAGGGAGGGAGTTCCAGAGGCTAGCAGCACGAGGAAAGAAACTATTTGAGTAGAAAGCTCTCCGGCATCTGGGGACCTCCACAATGAATGGATGGGATTTAGTTGATTGTCGAGTGAATTTACCTCGAGGGGGCACCAGAATAGCCAATTCATCGGAGCATAATCCATTGAAGTATTTGTAAAACAAGCACAAGGATGCTACATTGCGGCGATGGGACAGGGACTGGAGCTTGGTTGACAGTGAGGGACCTATTAGGTTGGCGACTCTGTTTTGGACCTTTTCAAGGAGGGAGAGATTAATCACTTACCTATTTGCTATGTACTAAACAACCCATTAAACCAAATTAATGGCAGGAGGTTGTTCAATGATTTCGACTGTCATCCACATGATAGAAAGGACGCCATTAATATATACATCTCTCTCTATATATATGTAGTCTACCATACATCTTTCTCTATATATGTATTATTTAAAAACTGTATTATTCTTTCCTAAAATACATTCCAATGCTGTTGACCCATGAAGAACAGGCAGATAATCTCTCTGGCCCAATGGAACTCAACTGTCATATTTATTAGAAACGATAAAGCAATAGACGCATTTCGTCTGAGGTCATTTTTATTTCCAGCGAAGCTTTTCAGGTTAAACTGTGCTCTTTTCACAGACGAAGATTAAAAAGGAGAATTGGTGTCAAACCTTATTAACAAGAAATACATCTATCTGTCTCTCATATATATATATATATATACTAGACCACCCGTGACCCGTTGGGTCAGTTTGTTATATTAGCTATGGAATTCATGTATGAGCGTGACACTTGTGGCATAAAGAAAATAGGTTTTTTTTACATAACAGAAGCATTTCTATGAAAGTATATTAAAATGAAAAAAGAATATAGATAGATTTCTATGAGTCGTTCTGTTTATTATAATTGTTTTTTTTTTAAATTACAGTTACTGAATTATAAGTGGTTGGTTAGGGCGATTTGAGAAAGGAAGGGGGAACAGCAGGCTTTCTCGCGTACGTAACGAAAACAGAGGGAGTAGGAGTGGTGAAATCTATGAGAGGGAAAGTGGGAGGTGGTTTCGTTCACCGACCGCTAGTATGGCTGATATTAATAATGAGTGTTGTTTTTTTGTTTGTTTGTTTTTGTTTTTTAAAAGGGAGGAGTTTTTTTGAAACTGCGACAGACTTTACGAAGTCCTCCCGTTGAATGTTTTTAGCCGTGAAGAAAACAAATAAACTATTTGATGAAATTAAATGAAATTGTTTAAAAATTTCCAGATGAAAAATTTCATGCGTTCGTTAATCATAATATAGAATAACGGAATTGGAATAACAGATTGAAGACGATGCTATTTACGCATGCGCAACCGGATGTTGAAAACCGGAAAGCTGAAAGCTGAAAGCTGATTGCAAACATACAAGAACAATAGAGTTTTAGTATTATATATATATATATATATATATATATATATATATATATATATTCAAATGTTGAATTAAATTAAAGATAATTGAATTATCGTTTAATAATAATCTATCGTGATAATATAAAGCTCAATATATTGAATAGAGCAATCAATTCTAGAGATGAAAGATGACTCTTTATCTTTTGGTTTTTATTTTATGTAAACAAATTTCAAAGTTAAATGTTGCCGATAATATTTACAAAATTATATTGTCGGTTTTTCTCTATCCTCTGATGAAAAGAGTTCATCTTTGAAAATTCATGGATTAAGGATATGAAGCTCCTTGCTTTGAACTTTTGATGTTCTCTCTCTCCCCCCTCTCTCTCTCTCTCTCTCTCTCTCTCTCTCTCTCTCTCTCTCTATATATATATATATATATATATATATATATATATATATATATATATATATATAGGAATATTGAAATAATGAAAAAAATTAAATTAGATAGTTTACAAGTTTATTAAATCATCAGGTGTTCAAGCAAGGAATATAATGAACTGACTTTTAATCCATGGATCCCTTGCTTGAATACCTGCTGATTTAATAAACTTGTAAACTATCCAATTTTATTTTTTTCATTATTTCAATATTTCCTAAATTAATGCTTTGTCTACAATATCGAGCATCTCGTTATCATGATAGAATCTTTTCTTCTTTCTCAATAATCGTTTGGAAAAAGAAAAAAAATCCTCATAGAGAAAGAAGAAAAAGTTACGAAGTGATTCATCTTTGTTCCCCTTCTCGTGTTTCTTTATTTCTCTTTTATAATATAAATCATAAAAAATTTTTTTTTTAATCCTCATAGATACTAGTGGTAGTGCATCTAACATTATTTCACTGTTTATTAAAACTTTGTACCTACAAAAATCTATTCAAATATATATATATATATATATATATATATATATATATATATATATATATATATATATTAATACAGATTTTAATTAGACATATGGACCGGCGGTTTCTGACAGGAAAAAGGTTGGGTCTCCAAATCCCGTTTTCGTCAGCACAGCCTGAAATGGTAAATAATGAAATTTCTTCAAGCTTTGAAGAAATTTCATAATTTACCATTTCAGGCTGTGCTGACGAAGACGGGATTTGGGGACCCAACCTTATTCCTGTCAGAAACCGCCGGTCCATATGTCTGATTAAAATCTGTATTTATAAATAAAAATAATATTACGCTCTTAATTTAATTTAATTGAGTACTCTGCTGGTATTTCTCATTTATTCTTTTTTGAGTATACCTTTATACTCTTATATATATATATATATATATATATATATATATATATATATATATATATATATATATATATATATATATATATAAATTCTGGCATGAGTGAATGAGTGTATGTATATGGATGGGTTGCATGTATCAGAAGAAGAGAAAGATAAGCAGAAAATACTTTATTGTGGATTTAAGTAAAAGGAAAATGCAAGATATTTGTGTTGAATAAGAATAATGAAAAGAAATGTTTGTACTGTTGATTTTTATTCTTACCGAAAAAAAAGTAAAAAGACTTTTAATTCCAAGAATTTTATTTTCTATTTTATTTTTTGTCGTCTTTTATACTTACTTAAAATGTGGTGAAAATATAGAATAATATTCTGCGAAAGGTGAATCATGAAAAACGAAACGCCAGTAGGAAGACCATGTGTTCAGATTTGCAAGATGAATGATACAATAGCACACGAGTCAAAAGGCAGGTAACATTGAATGACACAAGCTTAGAGAATATTGAGTGCATTCAAGCCAGTGGTGATATTCAAATTAGATATCCCCTTTCCTCCTAGGACCAGGTTCTTTTTTTACTTCCTTACGCCTACCCACACCATCTCCATTGGTGCCCCCCGTTAGTGATAAAGTAAACATGTAGTGCTGAGTACATTTATCAGATCATGCTGATTTTTTTTCCCGCAAAACCTTCCACCCTGTACTACTTCCCGAAAAATAAAACTAAGATTCTACCGTTTTTAAGCGATTACATGTAAACAGTCTAAAAAGGTAAACGCTAAACTGAAATGAAATTTAGAGTGGGGATCACTATTGCATATAAATTTAACGTTAAATGATCGCTCACTTCCGGGTCACCAGGTGTCCATAGCCTGGAATGTATTCCCCTTTGCCACTAGCAGAAGAGAACGTGACGTCAACAGTTTAATAAATGGTCCCTTTTCGAATTCAGAGAATATTCTTCTTTGTTTCTGGTTGTTTTGAGACTTTAATACAGTGGAAGCGACTGGATTCGAACATGGAACACCTAAGTCTTCAGTCTGCGTTGATATCCACTTAACCACCGTCACTTCCCATTATTTGGCTAAGCTACACTTAATTATATTTTGTTTCTTTGACTCAGATTTATTCAGATTTATTCCCTTCGAGTCTCTCTTATTCAAATTTAATCTCTTCAACTCATACTTTTCCAATTTTTGGCTTACCCTTACTTCAATTGTCTTACATTGCCCACCCTATATCCAATTGTCTTCGAATCACATTTATTCCAGTTGTCTGTCTTTGAATAATTCTTATTCTAATTGATTGTTTTTGACTCACTTTTTTTCCAATGGTCTAATTTTTCTAATTGTTTTATTCTGGTTATCTGCCTTGGATTCAAACTTATTTCAATTTTCTGTTTTTGATTCATCATCATCCTAATTGTCTCATACAGTATCTGTCCTTGGCTAACCCTTATTCCTATTTTCTGTTTGTGACTCACTCTTATTCCAATGTTCTATATTTTTGACTGAACCTTATTCCAATTTCCTTTATTTGACTCACTCTTATTCCAATGTTCTATATTTTTGACTGAACCTTATTCCTATTTTCTGTTTGTGACTCACTCTTATTCCAATGTTCTATATTTTTGACTGAACCTTATTCCAATTTCCTTCATTTGACTCACTCTTATTCCAATGTTCTATATTTTTGACTGAACCTTATTCTAATTTCCTTTATTTGATCTATTATTCCAATGTTCTATATTTTTGACTGAACCTTATTCCAATTTCCTTTATTTGACTTCTATTATTCCAATGTTCTATATTTTTGACTGAACCTTATTCCAATTTCCTTTATTTGATCTATTATTCCAATGTTCTATATTTTTGACTGAACCTTATTCCAATTTCCTTTATTTGACTTCTATTAATCCAATGTTCTATATTTTTGACTGAACCTTATTCCAATTTCCTTTATT
>OY744524.1:10166854-10351854 GCA_963556195.1 Sepiola atlantica | reverse complement strand
ATTGGGGTTGGTAGGGGATATGTGGATACGGTATGTGTAATATATCTGGGGAGAGAGAGGGAGTGTTATATTGTATATAAATTAATTTGATAATAATTGGAAAGGTTTTGGGGTGGAGGGTTAGGCCATATAATTTTCTATATAATGTGGGATTCATCAGCCTTATGGGGTTATTAGAGAGTTATGTATTTTCATTGTTAGCCCATTTGGATAGTAGACATTTTCTTCTATGGAGACATTGTTTCAAAATCTCAAGTTTGTTCTTCATACAGATTATGGAGGGTTACTGATTGCCTGTAAGATCCTGAATTTTCAGTTGTGCATAGTGGGCAATTCCTGGAGGTAGGGGTTTTGTTTATCGATGATCCTCCATTTAATTTCGTAAGGAGTGTTGGTATTATTGTGAGCGTAGAGTCTTTGGTTGAAAGTTCCTTGAGTCATTCCGATGTAAATTTCTTCCCTCATAGTATCCACATCGGATATGACTTTGGCTTCGTACACTATGGATCTGATTGTACAGCCTCCTCCTAGGGGGCAAATGTTTCCTCTTCTTCATAAGGTGTTAGGAGGAAGTTGTGTTTTTTAGGCTAGAAAGCATCCTACAGAGGGAGGGCAAGAATAACTCATTTTGACTGTATTTCTATTAAAGAGTTTATGAAGCTTATTAGATGGTGGAAAGTGTTTGTCTTTTAATTGGAGGAACTGTTTACCTATGTTATATTTGACACTGAAGGAATAGGGGGAGTGAACCAGATAATATTTCTTTGTCTATTGTATCTGCGTTGTCTGGTAGGTTGGGTGGGTATGTAAGATATTTCCTCTCTATAACCGCTTTCACAAAGGACTTTGTTGTAATATGAGGTGGCTTGTTGGAAAATTTCGGGGCTGGATGAAAGGTGGCAAATTCTCTTACTTATGTTGGGTATAACTTTCTTAAAGAAAAGAGGTTGGGGTGGAGGATTGGGTGTTGACATATCTGAGTTGTTCGGTGGGTTTGTGGTCTGGTCTAGTGGAGTTATTAGCTAGGTCCTAGGTTGCGTGTAAGAAGTGCACGCTAGTGAGATTGGTATCAACGGTGATATTAAATCCTAGACATGCTGTCAGTTGCTTTATATGACATATTATATATATATATATATATATATATATATATATATATATATATATATATATGAGAGAGAGAGACAGAGATACTAATGTATAGCCTACGTCAAAAATGATGGAAGAACAATTACAGTCCACCAGTGTTCGGACTAATATTCATATAAAATCATAGAATTACGTCAGTAATTTAATTTTTCATATATAAATTATTATTATCATTTCTGATGACCTAAAGAAAAAAACGTCCACCGTGGACATTTTATTCTAGCGTGAAAGAGTGCTTTCTGAATTCATTTCAGGCGGAGGAGTATGGGGTCGTTGTTTGACTTGCTATTTGCTTTCTCACTTCCTCTGTGTACACATGCCTGATAGACTATTCTCTTAGTCGAGAGCGGAAACGGTTTGTTGGTTAGTAATGGCAGAATTTCCCTGAACATGCTCTACCTACTCCTAACTCTTGCAGTCCCACTAGCACCAACTCCTTCCTGTGCTCCATTGGTATCACCAAGGTAACAAAACTTCTGAACAGCCTCAACAGCCTCAGTATCTGTTATGGTTATCTGCCCTATTCTCTCAGTTCATGGACTCTTCCGACCTGATCAGTCCCGTTGGCATTTCCCGGTACGGCCGCCGCAAGCGATAAGCAATAAACCAACCCCTTCTCATCGAAAAGGTAACGCCTGGGAGGATGGACCTCTAGGACTGAACAGAACCATACCTCAGCCTGACAGCAACAAACCCACTGTCGGACTGATTTCTATCATAATTCTAAATAGTTTAGAATTATTAGAATGTAAATAAATTTTATTATGATATAAAAATGCTGCCAATTTTTTCAGTGTGTGATTGATTTATTAAAAAAAAACATAACATTTTTCTCAGTTATTTTTGACAGAATTGTTTATTTATAATAAAACACACTTTCTTAATTAAAACTATAAAAGTCATACGAAAATACATGTAACATCAGTGTAACTCTATAAAAAAATTAATTTACAAACCATTCATATACAAAATTGTTATGCTGATCTACCCTATGGTGTCACTAAATGGACTCTTCCTGACACTATGAATAGTGATAATGGTGGTCTCTGGCAACCCATTACTTCTGTACTTTCTCTAAATCCACATTCTTGTTAACTACCTCTGCATTATCTTATTTTTTCAGCCCTTTAAGGCCATAACACCTTCCAAGTATACTTTCTTCACATCTGAGTTCTCGTACATCTTAATTGTCTTACACTTTTTGTATTCAAAGATTTAAATTTGATCCATTTAAAAATTTGCACATTGGAACGATTCATTGAACACATGATGCTATTTTGCTGATTTTTACCCAGTATTAGTGCATAGATGGCCACAATAAATCCGATGAGGTTTGAACTCGACAGAAACGATTATATAGTCTGTGGCGGTATCCATTAGACTAATCGTGCACACCCTGAAGCCAAGAAGAAAGAAAAAGCACAATAACGAAAGACAGAATGTGATAAGAAAAAAGAAAACTATAATAAAACAAGAAAGAAATAGGAAAAAAATCAAGAAAGATAGACAGACTGAAAGAGAAAACATACAAAAAGAATGAATTCAGAGAGAGTAACTTTCCCAAAGTTAAGAAATTAAAAGAAAAAAAACGAAGTAAGAAAAAAATGGTAAGATGGGGAGGGGGGGAGAGATAAGTAATATCAGATCCAAATGATGGAATCTTGGACGGAATAAAGAACAGATGAAAAGATGGAAGATTCCACTTGGATTTGTTTTTTCTTTTTCCTGTTATCATAACTCTTGGACAATCTGCCAAATTTTGGAACTAATATGTTGGTAAGTTAGCGACTTGTTTGATGTAATCAGTATCATAAAATTTCTAGCAACAAATATGAACTCCCACAGTTTTTTTTTTTCCTGGGCGTAAATTTAACTTAGCTGATATGAATGAATATTTGCATTTGTCAGTTTGAGATAATGTTTTCGCAGTTTGATAAAGTTCACACGAAGGCAGTTTCTAGAAAGAAAAATTTCTCTGAAAACAGTGGAAAAAGGTTCAAAAATGCTTATTTTTAATTTAGAAAAAATTTCTTTGACCCTTTTAGTATGTCTCGGTGTTTTTATCAAAAATTTCCAATGACACAGTGAGAAAAGAATGTATATTTTTGTATGTAGCTAACCTTAAACTATGTTTTCTTTTTTTAACTTTATTTCACCCCAAACGCCCTGAGGTGTAAGGGGTTACTGTAATTAGGGTCCAGATTAAATAGTGGGCATTCTAAGTGGGGAGTTGTTCAAGAAGATGTTTTTTCACATTATATTTAAATGTCTGCATGTTGGTACAGTCGAGGAAACAGGGAGCAGGGAGAGAATTCCAAAGGCAAGCAGTCTGAGGAAGAAGCTATTTGAATAGAAAGTTTTCGGCATCTTGGGACCTGTACAGAAAGTGGGATCAGATGTTGCTGCTAGTCGGGACTATCGGGGATATTTACGTTGAGGGTTACAAGTGCAGTAAGTAGGTCAAAGCAAATTTCGTGGAAGTACTAGTAATGCAACATTCCGGCGATGGTACAGGGGCTGGAGCTTGGTAGACAAAGTGAGACCTATTAGGTTAGAGACTCGCTTTTACACCATGTCCAAGGGGAAGTGACTAGTGGTTGGTGCACCAGCCTAGATGTGGCAGCAATATTATATGTATGGGCGAATGGTGGCTTTATAGAGGTATAGAATACTGGCAGGTGTGAGAAATGTTCTAGTCTGGTAGAGAGAGCAGCAGTATCTCCTATACATTTATTCCAATTCATGTTGTGTGTGAATGTGTGAGAAGTTTTTTAGTCTGACAGAAAAAGGCAGAGAGTATTTATTATTTTAAAAAGAGTGAAATTGATACGATTTTAAATAAATAAATAAAGAAAGAAGAAAAATTTTCGTTTTATTTATTTAAAGAATATTTAGTTGCCAATGACTATTATTTTTACGGAAGAAAAAAGAGTAATTTAAAAAAAAATAATAATATTGTCCCTGACAGACATTTATTATTTCTAAAGGAATATTATTATTAAGAGTAAATTAGACAGATTGGTGTGGAAAGTACCGTGGAATTTCCACAGGGTCCCACTAGTTATTGTGAATATTATTACAAAGTTTGTATTCAAGGAATCCTTTAGAATAGTTGTTTTTTGGTAGTAAATAATTAAAAAAGAGGTTGATATGCCGTAAACCAGAGAAACGGTCTCAAACGTCCTGTTGTTTTAAATAGATATTTGTATTTGTATGAGGAGTTTTTGTGGCCAATCTGTTGCGTTATAATTTTAAACAGCATCTTTATCCAGCCGTCCTTCAGGGTGGTGGTTTTATACCCAAATCAGACTGGCAGAATCATGGGCATTCTGGTGCAAGGTATGGTCGTGTGCAATTCTAAGAGGTCAAACCTTCCAAGGCTTTACCTTCTCGTCGGTTGAAAAGAGGTTAGTTTATTGCTAATCGCCTGAGGCGCCCCTACTGCGGAATGCCGACAGGGCTGCACAGGTAATTTTTCGTTTAGAGCGCTTGCTTAAAAATCCCACTTTCCCGACCTTTGTGTCACATTTCAAATCCCACTTTCCTGACCTTTG
The DNA here is from genome assembly GCA_963556195.1 of Sepiola atlantica. NCBI lineage: Eukaryota > Metazoa > Mollusca > Cephalopoda > Sepiida > Sepiolidae > Sepiola > Sepiola atlantica. Next base: position 10,347,151 of record OY744524.1, on the reverse strand, counting down.
TGTCACATTTCAAATCCCACTTTGCTGACCTTTGTGTCACATCTCAAATCCCACTTTCCTGACCTTTGTGTCGCATCTTCCCGCCGTGGGATGGAGATAAACAATCAGCATCTTCATCACTAAACGCACAGATGATTTCAAATGAATATAAGCATCTCCATAAAATACCCTGCTCGTCAGTCACTCTGTCATGTTTTTTATTTGTGTTTTTTAACTTTTATTCACCCCAAAAAGGCATATTGCCACTGAGACTCAAGGGGCTATTGTGATTAGGGGCCAAATTTATAGGGAGAATACAAAGTGGGAAGTTGTTCAGCAAGATGTTTGTTCACATTACATTTAAATTTCTGCATGTTGGTACAGTCGGAGGAACAGTGAACAAGGAGGGAATTCCAAAGGCATATGGTCTGAGGAAAGAAATTATTAGAGTAAAAAGTTGTCCGGCATCTGTGGACATCTACAGTGAAGGGGTGGGATTTTGTTGCTACTTGGGTTGGTCGTGGGTATTTACGTTAGGGGGTGAGTACAAGCGCAGTAAGTTCACCAGAGCACATTCTATGGAAGTACTTATAAAAGAAGCATAGGGATGCAACATTGTGGCGATGGGACAGAGGCTGGAGATTGGTAAACAGTGCGGGACCTATTAGGTTAGAGACTCTTTCTTATACCCTAATCAAGAAGGAGAGGCTAGTGGTTGGTGCACCAGCCCAGATGTGGCAACAATACTCCATGCATGGGCGGATGGTGGCTTTATAGAGATATAGGATACTGGCAGGTGAAATTCGAGATATTATCCTGTCGAGCGAATACGACATTACAGTTAATTAAGTTTTGTTCTTGACAGAATCCAATGTATTTACTTGTCCAGACATTCTTAAGTGCTTGTTGGTCACACTATGGTCAGCTTAATTAAAGACAAGCCTCTGAGACGTTTAGCCTCAAGGGCTCTGGCCAAAGTCCAGGTTTTATGGTTGCTCTGCCATGTAATGATGAACACTTTGCACCTCCCGAGCATCAATAGACATAATTCATCATTTATGCAATGAGCAGTCATCTGTTGGCAGGAGATTACTTCAAAATTGTCTTTGAGATTTTATCCACATGCAGCACAACTGACGACAATTTGGCAAGAATTCAAGAAATTACATCGAGGTCTGGGTCGGCAATAGTTCAACAACCATGACAAAAGTTATTGGCCGTTTAGCATGGATCTGATCCGTGAAAAATAGATTATCGCCTCATTGTGATCCAATATTTTATCTGACCTCATATTTAATTTTTGCATAAAAGCTAAGATATAAGTACACATCTACAATGCACCTACACATAATATGCAGGGTGAGCCATTTGTGCGAAAATGTTTGTCGAAGCGTAAGAGGCAGACTTCAAAGCTGTGTAAATCAAGAAGGAAAACAGTTTGAACACTTTTGTTGATAAATAACATTTAATTTCCATTAATAGAATTGTTTTATTACATGTAATTGTACGTATAAGTGATCTCTAAATAAATGTTTTTTACTGTCCACCTACTTTTGGCTCACCCTGTATATTATTTAAAAAAAAACAACTATATATTACAGTGTCTGTTGGGTTATTCAGTGATTTCATTGATCTGGCCATGCCGGATCTGGGATAGACACCGGCTTATAGTGGCAAACCGACTTTTCCACACAATTCAGTAGGTAAAATCTTCTTGCCCACTGAACGGTGCTGAAGAATTAGTCTGACATTATAAGCCAGATTCTACCCCAGAACCGGCATGGCCAGATGGATGAAACCTTGATACATTCAGCAGACACTGTAATATATAGTTTTTTTTATAAAATATTTCATATTGGCTTTTGTAAAAATTACAATCGGGCACTTTATTATTAACTTTTTCAACTAACTTATGATACATGTTATATATATATATTTGGATTTTCTATTTTCGCCATACCTGAAGTTGTGGCTTCTTGGAATTTAACTTTGAAACCTCTCTCATTACTTCTCGTGCCTCTAACGACCTACCATTCTACATCCTATTCTCTCCGCTGGACTCTTCGACACCGGACTTTTTGGCAATCGGACATTTGCTTGCACCCTGGCACAGTTTTGCCCTGCGTTTCTTTCCCTGCAACTTTTATTTCATTTTTTCAAATTTTAAATCTTGGCCTTTGCCAACTTATCTATCCCAGCGACTTCCTCTGATGATAAGATTTTGATCTTTGAAAAGCCTGGCTTAAGGAAAATTTAACTTGAATAAATTGCCTTTTTGCGGAATATACCTTGCTTTGAACTTTTGAATTGAATTTTGATTTGGCTTTTGCTTTCTCTAATTCCTTTCCATTCTTCTTCATTTCTACCTGCTCTATCCTGGATATTGAGCTGTATACTCTTCACAATAGGGTTTTACCTTTCCTAAAAGTTCGCTTTTAGTACACCTCTTTATATATATATATATATATATATATATATATATATATATATATATATATATATATATATATTGATTAGCTACTATGCTCAGTCAGTGTTCCAGCAATTGAAGTCACCTGCATACACAGCAGGGGCTGGGGCATCTGGCAGCGAGCCTGGTGGTAGTCTGCTTGGTAGTGGCTTGTAGACATTTACGATAGTCGTCTCCTGCACTTTAGTAGCAGTCCACTCAACCTCGACATTGGGGGCGCACTGACCAGCTGGTGACCAGGGTACGTCGCCTCTGATGAAGGTTGCCAGGCCGTGGTTTCTGCTCTTGGTGTGACCGGCTAGTGTGTACCCGTGGAGCTTCAGGATGGTGTCATTTTCCTTGTGAGTCTCCTGCAGGAGCACGACGGTTGCCTTGTTGTTTTAATCAATGTAACAGGTGGGTGGGAAAAGAAGAAAATTGTTAAAAATTTTCTTAAGGCCTTATCGTCTGACCCTCTAAGAGGAAACGTCAGAATGATAAATTCAAAAATTAATAAAATCATGGTCTTCAAGAAAATTTAACAATTTTCTTTCTTTCCACCCGCCTGTTACATTGATTAAAAAATGTTTCCTCTGAAATATATATATATATATATATATATATATATATATATATATATGTGTATATATATAATAAAAAAATGGAACTAATATGTTTGGATATATGATATTCTCTGGCATCCATTTTGGTAGATTCTCTACACAGACGGATTTTTTCTTTGGTGTTTATTATTTTTGACAAAGGGAGGTTTCTTTTTCCCGAAATATTAAATAAATGATTTTTTATAATCATCCGGACAACACACAAACAGCTAACACCACACTTGCTGTTATGTAAGATTTGAAGAAAAGATAAATAGTAGGTCCCATTTCGATTTATTATTTTTGTTCCTTCCAGCTTACAACCTACCCGGCACTTTGCATTGCCCTCAGCCTTTTTAAAACATAGAATATATATATATATATATATATATATATATATAATATCTTTTGATGCCTGTCACAACCTGGGTGACAGTAGTGTATGCAGCAACTCACAGGTAATATGTGGCATTGGTGCATGCTCAAGTGGAAACACATCATCCCGAGTTAGATGGGAATGGTGGAGGTCTTGGATTGCCAAAAGTGTTCAAGTTGGTGAAGGATAGGCATCTAGCCATAAAACTATATATAAAAAAAATGGAATTAATATTCCAACGTAATGGAAAATTAAAAAAAGAAAACCAAAAACCGCTTTCAATTTTTGTTCCCCAACACCTTCAGCAATTAATTTATTTTCTCTCACTGCTACAATCTTTTTAAGCTCATAACTTACCTTTTTATAAGCAACCTTTTTTCGGCTTACATAACACATAACATTACCTCTCTCTAATGGTTTAATAACTCCGACCGCCACCCACACTTTCCACAGTTTACTCAATTACACCCACTGCTAATATTTACTTGTAGCTCATAATTTATTTTTTCATAAGCGGTCTTTTTAAGCTTCTCTCCTGCTACTACCACTGTTTCAAATAGTTTGTACTTTGTGTGTTATTTTCCTCAGACCAATCATTCTGAGGAAGTCTTGAAATAAAGATGAATACGTAAATAATATATTTGGTTTTTATTTTTTTCATATATATATATATATATATATATAATGTAAGATTATAAGAATTCCAGAAGAAAGTGGAAGATTCACATTATTCATTCTGTGTGAATTTCTCCCAACATTTCCCCGATAGAATAAAATAATACCCCCCCCCCCCAAAAAAAAAGAACCAAAAAAAAAATAAACGAAAAAACAAACACTCCATTCATTTGTTTGAAGCTGAATCTATTTTGGTACCTTTTTAAATACGTGGATTTACATTTGCCTCTGTTAATGTATTTCTCATTTAATAGCATTTCGCCTTTCGATTTTCCCCTTTCCATTGACACACAGATATGTATATATATATATATATATATATATATATATATATATATATATATATATATATATATATATATATATGCTAACATATGTTTTCTTTCACTGATTTAGTTTTTCATTAATGCATATTCTAGGATTTCATATATATATATATATATATATATATATATATATCTATATATATAAAAATGTAAAGTTGGTTTGTTCGTTTCCCATGGAAATATACTTCCACTATACCATTACCACTGAAATTGTTTTATAGCAAATCCTTACATCCGAGCTATGTTTTAATGTTATTAACATCATTTTTACTTTACACATAAAAAAACACTTTTTATTACAATTCGTTCCTACTAAGTTGCACTTCCCGTTTACAATCCGTTTCTGCGAACCTGCATGTCCAACTTCACTTCCGGATTGACCTTCCTCCTCCCGCTGTCACGTATCTACTTCATACGTAAAAAGTGTTATTATTATTTTTTTCTTTTTCGTCGGCTGAATTAAATATTTTTCCAGCACCAAACAGTAAACACGAATGTTATTTTGTTTTGTGTGAAGTTAAATATTTTATTAAAAATATTTTTTTTGTCTGCGTTTTTAACTTCGAGAACAACAACAAAACAAAAAAACAGTAAGTTGTGTGAATGTCAATTTTTTTGTTAAAAATGTGTTAATTCGTTTTTGGTTGTTAATATTTGTCTTTTTTTTTCCTTCACCGCACAAGAAATAATGAAATATGTAATAAAGACCTCTTCAGTCTCGAAAGACAATGGATACCCCCTGTAAGGGTGTCTGTCTACATTTAAGCAAGTGTTGCGCAATCTCAACCTGCTCATCACGTGAATGAGTATATAATATAGTACACCCTTTTTTATGATTGTAATGAGATTGTAATGTTTCTTGATAAAAACGAAACGGAATTTCTTTTCTGTTTGTGTGTTTACTACAGTTACAGGCTGTAACTTACAGCTGTTATGGATTTTTTGACATTTCGGTGGCAAAAGGGAAATTATTATTTTTTTCTTTTTCGTCGGCTGAATTAAATATTTTTCTAGCACCAAACAGTAAACACGAATGTTATTTTGTTTTGTGTGAAGTTAAATATTTTATTAAAAATAAACACAAAATTGTTAAACATTTTTTTTGTCTGCGTTTTTTGTTTATTTTTGTTTAAATTTATTAATCAATTTTTATGACAAAAGAGGTTTCTTCAATACTTTGACGGAGAATCCCGAGGCAATCCCAAAAATGGTCGAAGCAGTTTACGATTTGAAATATATATATATATATATATATATATATATATATATTTTCATAAATTAAAAAAGAAAATTGGTCACATGTCCCTTCTTACCACAAACTGGTCTGAAAGGTGTGATCATTTTACGTTAAATTGATACAGGAAAGTGATGCCCTACTCTAAAGTCGGTACTTATCCAGATTAGGACCCAAGCAAAAATCGACTTGGCGTCGGTTAGGGTTAGCTTGGGTCCTAATCTGGATAAGTACCCTAAGGTCTAATATTTTTTAAATTCTTTTAGTGCGGATATTTTTTTCAAGCTGTTTACATGTAATCGCCTTAAATCTATATCTATATATATATAAAAATGTAAAGTTGGTTTGTTCGTTTCCCATGGAAATATACTTCCACTATACCATTACCACTGAAATTTTTAATCCTTACATCCGAGCTATGTTTTTCTGTTATTAACATAATTTTTACTTTACACATAAAAAACACTTTTTATTACAATTCGTTCCTACTAAGTTGCACTTCCGGTTTACAATCCGTTTCTGCGAACCTGCATGTCCAACTTCACTTCCGGATTGACCTTCCTCCTCCCGCTGTCACGTATCTACTTCATACGTAAAAAGTGTTTTCCTTATTCGTTTTTTGTTTTCCTAAACAAACGTTTACACTAATACTTACCTAACAAACGTGCGTTAATTTCATTTCCTCTCTACTTCGATGTTTTTAAAACCTGCTTCATTCCTCATTTTCTTCCCTTTAATCATGCTTCATCTCTAAAAAAACAAACAACACTACTTGCATTTCTTACACAACCCTTACTCGCGCGTTATAATTGATTGTTTATTTTAAAACCAGTTATCTTTATAAAATTATTCATTCCTACTGTTTCATTTTTACAGGTAGGATTTAATACATAACCCACGTGCTTTAAATTCATTTCGCATTTACTCATTTTTTAGACTTTAACCATCCTTCAGGTACGATTTAATACTTAACAGACGTGCTTTAATTTCATTTCGTATCTACTTCGTTGTTTTTAAAACCTGCCTTCTTCCTCATTTTCTTACTTTTAACATGCTTCATCTATAAAAAAAACCATACTTGCATTTCTTCGACAACCATGAAGCGGGTTATAATTTATTGTTTTTTTTAATCCATTTACCTTTATACAATTATTCTTTCCTACTGTTACATTTATACAGGTAAACATGCCCCCCCCCCCCGAAGATCAAACTTAGGTCGTCATACTCGCCGTGCAGAAACAAGGCGTCGATTACTTGCAAATCAAACTCATGAACAACTGGCATCTGCAAACCAACAAGCTAGACAAAGGATGATTCAAGTACGTGCGAATGAATCAACACAGCGACGTGCAGCCAGACTTGAAGAGGAACGGTTGCGGGTACAACAATCCCGTCAGGCATCTTCAGATCTGCTTCGTTCACAACGTAACGAACGCGAGAGGCTGAGACTAGCAGATCGGCGTCAAACAAGGCTCCATGCTCAACAATCCCTGGATTGGGATCGCCTAGCATTTCATTACAACCCTCATGAGGATTATAGTTTAAGCCACCATGTTCACATAGGCACTATGACTGAAGTGTGTCCCTATTGCAAAGCTCTGAAATTTAAGGGAGAAACTAAAGGATTGTGTTGTGCCGCAGGGAAAATTAAACTACCTCAACTGGCAGATCCACCAGAACCATTAAAAACTTTGCTTGCTGGTAATACGGCTGAATCAAAGCATTTTTTATCAAACATCAGGAACTACAACTCATGCTTCCAAATGACGTCGTTCGCTGCAGAAACTATTACAGCTCAATTCATGCCAACTTTTAAAGTAAAAGGACAAATTTACCATAAAGTTGGATCTCTGCTTCCATATCCAGATGCTCAACATAAATTTCTACAAATGTATTTTATCGGTGATAACAATGATGAACTGAATGCACGCTGTGGAATTTCAACCAGTATAAAAAGGTCCATTGTTTCCCAACTGCAAGATATGCTCCATAATAAAAACAATTTAGTTCTTTTATTCAAAACTGCCATTGAAATTATGCCATCTGATACACACAAAATTATTATTCATGCTGACAAAACGCCTGCTGGAGAACATGTGCGAAGATTCAATGCTCTAAGTATAGATGAAGTGGCAATTGTTATAGTTGGAGATCAATTTCAACCTAGGGATATTGTTCTTCATAGGAGGAATGACCAATTAACAAACATTGCTGCAACTCATCGATGCTACGATGCCCTGCAATATCCACTCCATTTTTGGGATGGTGCTGATGGATATCATTTCAATGTTACCATGATAAATCCAGTTAGTGGCGAAGAAACGGATAAGAAATGCAGCGCAATGAATTATTACTCATACCGAATTATGATTCGAGAGAACGAAAACATTCACATTCTGAAATGCCGCCAATTGTTCCACCAATATATTGTAGACATGTATGCAAAAATTGAAACTGAACGTCTGCTATTCATCCGTTTGAATCAGTCCAAACTTCGTTCTGAAGAATATGTTCATTTGCGAGATGCAGTTGTAAATGTTGGTAATACAACTAATGTTGGAAGACTAACAATTTTACCATCTTCATATTTAGGCAGTCCACGTCATATGCATGAGTACACTCAAGATGCATTTGCATATGTTCGTCTCTATGGGCGTCCTGACCTCTTCATTACTTTTACATGCAACCCAGCTTGGAATGATATAAAACAACTTTTACTTCCTGGCCAATCATCAGTAGATAGACATGATATTACAGCGCGTGTATTCAGACAAAAGCTTAAATCGCTAATAAATTTCATTGTAAAACATAAAGTATTTGGTTCTGTGTGCTGCTGGATGTATTCAGTGGAATGGCAAAAGAGAGGATTGCCACACTCCCATATCCTAATCTGGCTCTACAACAAAATCAGTCCAAACGAAATCGACAATGTAATATCTGCTGAATTACCTGATGCTGACATTGACAAGGATTTTCATGAAATTGTTATTAAACATATGATACACGGACCTTGCGGTATAATTAATCCAAATTCACCATGCATGCTTGATGGAAAATGCTCAAAGAGATATCCCCGAGCATTACTACCCAACACAGTTACCGGAAATGATGGATACCCTTTATACAAAAGAAGGTCGGTAGAAGATGGCGGTAAATTAGCAACTTTACAAATGCGAAATGGCAATATAGAAGTTGATAACCGATGGGTTGTCCCATATTCACCTTTGCTATCAAAAACCTACAAATCACACATCAATGTGGAATACTGTAACTCTGTTAAGTCCATCAAATACATTTGTAAGTATGTGAATAAAGGCAGCGATATGGCAGTTTTTGCAGTGCAAACACGTAGAAATGATCTGAATGAAAGCCTACATATTGATGAAATCACACAGTATCAAGCTGGAAGATACATAAGCAGCAATGAAGCGGTATGGCGAATTCTTTCTTTTCCCATACATGAACGAAGTCCGGCTATTGTGCACTTAGCGGTACATCTAGAAAATGGACAACGTGTTTACTTTACAGCTTCGAATGTGGAACAAATAGCTTTGAATCCACCGGCTACAACATTAACGGCTTTCTTCATGTTATGTCAAACTGACACATTTGCAAAAACACTCCTCTATTCGGAAGTGCCTCAGTATTACACATGGAATAGGAGTAGACATTCATTTGAACGACGCAAACGAGGACAGCAAGTTGAAGGACAACCTGGAATATTCAAAGAAAACACAATAGGCAGACTGTATACTATCCATCCCAAACAAGATGAATGTTTCTTTCTTCGCATGTTGTTGGTAAATGTGCCTGGTCCAACATCATTCCAGCAATTAAAAATTGTCAATAGCATTACACATGCCACTTTTCGCAGTGCATGTCAAGCTCTGAATTTATTGGAAAATGACAGACACTGGGATGAATGCATTAATGATGCGTGCAACACATCCCATCCTAATAATATTCGTGCATTGTTTGCAATCATCTTGACCAATTGCTCCCCTTCATCTCCAATAGAGTTATGGGAGAAATATAAATCACACATGACCGAAGACATTTTCCATCAAATACGCGATGAAAATCCAAATACCTACCTGGATTTTACATCAGAAATCTATAATGAGGCATTGATAAGAATTGAAAATTTGTGCTTAGAAATTGCAAACAAAGTTCTCAATCAATTAGGAATTACCTCGCCGACACGACCTGCTGCTGCTTTGTTTGATGTAGAATTACATAGGGAACAAAATTACAACACAGATGATCTTTTGTTGTATGTGCAAGAAAATATTCACAAACTAACACCTGAGCAAAAAGCCATTTACAACAAAATAATGCAGACTGTAAATAATGGAGTGGGAAATATATTTTTCTTAGATGCGCCAGGAGGAACTGGTAAAACCTTCTTAATTAAATTTATTTTGGCAGCCATTCGATCACAAAACGGCATAGCCTTAGCTCTTGCATCTTCAGGAATAGCTGCAACATTGCTACCAGGTGGACGAACTGCTCATTCAGCTTTGAAACTACCTTTAAACATGCAATTTATTGAAACTCCCATGTGCAATATTTCCAAAACATCAGGTATGGGAAAGGTATTACAAAAATGTAAACTTATTGTTTGGGATGAATGCAGAATGGCACACAAAAAATCACTGGAGGCTCTTGATCGGTCATTGCAAGATTTGCGTGGAAATGGTAGATTATTTGGGAATGCAGTGATATTGCTAGCTGGAGATTTCAGGCAAACATTACCTATAATTCCTCGATCAACACCAGCAGATGAAATAAATGCTTGCCTCAAATACTCCACTTTTTGGCGGCATGTTAAGACATTAAATTTGACTATAAATATGCGTGTCCAGCAGCAAAATAATCTATCACCAGAATTCTTTTCAAAACAATTGTTGGAAATTGGGAATGGAAAAGTGCCGGCTAATCTCACTACAGGGCGAATTTCATTGCCACACAACTTCTGTAATTTAGTTACATCAAAAGACCAATTAATTACAAAAGTATTCCCGGACATCCACATTCATTTTAAGAATCACAGTTGGCTGAGTGAACGAGCCATTCTTGCACCGAAGAACAAAGATGTCCAACAATAATATTCAGTTGAACATTCATGGTGAGTTAGTCACATACAAGTCAGTCGACACTGTTGTTGAAGCAGATGAAGCAGTCAATTATCCCTCAGAGTTTTTGAATTCGCTAGATTTGCCAGGGATTCCACCACATGTACTGCAATTAAAAATTGGTGTACCAATTATCATGCTGCGAAATATTAACCAGCCTAAGCTTTGTAATGGCACACGTGTTTCAGTAAAAAAATTACTGACCAACATCATTGAAGCAACAATTCTTACAGGGCCTTTCAAAGGTGAAGATGTCCTAATTCCGCGCATTCCCATGATTCAAACAGATCTGCCCTTTCAATTTAAGAGATTACAATTCCCAATTCGATTGGCATTTGCTATCACAATCAACAAAGCACAGGGACAATCTTTACAATTTTGTGGCTTATATTTACATACTGATTGCTTCTCACATGGGCAATTATACGTTGCATGTTCTAGAGTCGGCAAACCGGACAATCTCTTCATCTACACTGAAACGGGAACCACTAAGAATATTGTGTATCCACAAGTATTGGAAAATTAAACCATTCATATTAAATGGCAACTTATGGAACTGGATCAAAATGAACTCCAAAAGGCCACCTCTTCATTTCAACTAATAGCCACAGCAACGCGTGGCCGGGTACAGCTAGTATATATATATATATATATATATATATATATGAGATAGATAGAGTATAATTGAATTAATGATTGTTTCGATTCGAAAGTAAATATATATTAATATGCTATGAACATAAGCATTCATGCATATATTATTATCTACGTATGCATATTTAAATGTGATTTCACATGTGCACAAGTTTATATACATTCGAAATAATGCATATATATGTATATATATATATGTATATGTATATAAATATGTGTATATGTGTATATACATAATATATACATGTATATATATGTATATATATGAATGTATATGTATATATATAGGAATTTGAATTATTGAAAAATAAATATATACGTATATATATAATATATTTATATGTATAATATATATATATATATATATATATATATATATATATATATATATAACTTTGAGAAAATTATAAAAAGAAATACAATGATAAACTTAAACAGTATAGATGCCAAAGAGTTAATCAATGAGCGTTTTCTCTGTAAGTTGAGAATTTATACTTTCTGAACTCTTCAAATGTGTCGGACCTTCAAGGCATGAAATTATGACCTCAGAAATTGAAAATAAGGACAAAAAAAAACATGCACTGCCAAAAACAATAACTAATCAGGCAAGACAAATGTTTGAAAAAGCATTAATTAACCCTGATTTAATAGGTCCATTTGTTGTCGTCTAATGGGTTTTCTTTCATTTTTATTCATTAGAATGAGGCAGGTGAGGGTAGATTTTACAAGTATAAGAATGTGCACAATTGTACACTCCCTATCAATTTAACGTCGAGCTAATTACCTGAAGGCGAAATATAGATATTTGGCATGTCTTTTATCTCTCTATTAATACTATTGTTTGGCCAATTCTGTGCATGTGTTTCCCGCCTCTACATGACTGACACGTTATCATTTGTTTTATTTATTATTAGTCCGTTATTTATTGGAATCAAAAATGCAATAACGTAAAGAACCAAAATAAAAAAATAATTTAATTACAAAATTAAACTAACCATAATGATTTACTGTTACTTCGTAAAAAAAATTCAGCCATTTTAATATTTTGTCAATAGTTTAAAAAGAAGAATGAATTACTTTGCGAGCCTTTAAAATTTGAAAGGAATTTGAATGCATTTAAATTTGATTCTGTCTAGCAATTCATTTACAGAAATTTTCAATATGGTATCTTTACTTAAAAAGAAGAAATTCCAATCGACTTCATTGCTAACATATTCTATCCGGCCTTATAACTCTTTCAATAGCAGACACTTCGCAAGATTCGCCATTTGTATTCATTGGGTCACCATCACCATCACCATCACCATCAAGGTTTTTAATCACTTCTGGAGGAGGAACCTCTCCCTTGTTTTCCGTGCACCTTATTGGCGACAGTCATTCAGATTTTTTTGCCATAGTCGCCACGCTAGGCACTGTGGGTTGGCGACGCTATTTGCCCATAGCTAGGTGTCCACATACAGCACCTGGTATTCCCAAATGGTCACCCATTTTAGTACTGGCCAGGCTCAACATCGCTTAATTCATTGGATAATCAATAGAAATTATGCCATTGGTCCATATTAACAGTTCTAGTATGATTGTGTTGTTGGCATTGGTATCCATAGTCCTTACAGAATGGACACGTGAAGGTTGCCAACATCTATAATTAAAGTGGTACTATGCACTCACAGGATTCGAACTTAGACATGTAGTATTACTACTTATAACTATAGAACATTTTTCTACTCTTTTGGGTGGATCTTTTCAATATTTGCAATAATACTGTACAATTTACACAGATTTAGCTAGCAAGAACTATTTCATACCAACCATGACACATAAAGAACGTACGTTATTTCCTTAGGAATCTAATCTTCAGCTTTCCCTTTTTTTGTCCATGTTGTCTGATCACAAAACAAATCAGAAATGAAGTGTTTTGTAAAATCTAGATTCATAATTGACATTTTTTATTAAGCAAAACCCAACTCTTTACCTGTTAAACAGCCATTAGAAATGAATGGTTCAAATCATCGTAAATCATACTTTGTTTTCTCGCCGGTCACTGTGTTTGCATGTGTGCTGTGCCTCCAAGGACTGGGAACATTTCCATAGCTACAACAAAGCTGTCTCATGCTTATAACATTATTTATTTAATTACTTAATACAAGATCTTTTCGGAGAGAAATCATTTATTTATATCAACGTGTTGATTGTTTAGTGCTGAGAGGTCACAAAAGAGAGTAACAGAAGAGCGTCGGGAGAGAGACTTTTTTATAAGGACATGGATTAATAATTTTCCGCCTAAATAACCCATCCCAAAACACGTTTTGCCGATCCAAACTTCCACACAAGACTCTCTAGATTCTAACCACCACTTACTTAATCGCCCAACTGACGTCACTTCCACCTAAGCTTTATTGCTTTTGATTCTCACCATAACTAAGCTTATTTCCTTGCAAGTTTTCCCCATCGTGACCTTTGCCTAGAATATATCCTGTTTACATATTGTGAAGAACACATGTTACATAGTAACCATTTACCTATTAAATAGTCATTAAACATTAACAGTTCAAATCATGTTAAATCATGACGTGTGTAGTGATCGGTGTTCCATACATGTGTGTGTGTGTGTGTTGCAGTGATCTTGCCGGACAGTGGATAATGCCGTAGTTGTAATCAAAATCTTCTTATGCTTATAAGATTATTTATGTACTTAAATAATACAAGACAAGATATTTTAAAGGGGATGGTTTATTTATCATCTTTTGATCATCTATTTTGTAATTTAATCTTTTTAAAACAAATTGGGGACCATCTAAGTCGGATCAACTCATAGAGTGAATGTGGTATTTTGGTGAGAATGTCTAGCGTAGGGTAAGCTCAAAAGTATTTGCAAAATTGTATGATCGTTGACATCCCCCTCTCCCTCCAAAACGATTCGGACTCCATGTGACTATTGTTTTTGTAAAAAAAAAAAAAATTAAAAAAAAATAAAAATAAAAAATAATTAAAAATAAAATAATTAAAAGAAATCAATTTTAAAAAAATAATTTAAAAAAATAATTAAAAAAAATAATTAAAAAAAAAATAATTTAAAAAAAATAATTAAAAAAAGTAATTAAAATAATTATAATTAAAAAAAATAATAATAAAAAAAATAATAATTTAAAAAAAATATGAAAAAAAAATTATTGAAAAGAAAATAACTAAAATAATTTTTTTTTAGATTATTAAAAATAAAAAAATAATTAGAAATAATAATTAAAAAAAGATCATTTTAAAAAAAAATTATTAAAAAAAAAATTTTTTTTTAAATAATAAGTAAAAAAAAAATTATTAAAAAAAAATTATTAAAATAAATAATTAAAAAAAAAATTAATTAAAATTAAATAATAATTTAAAAAAACCATTGTTGTGAATGTATATTTTTTTGTTTAAATAAATCGAGGAAAACTTTCATTGAAACAACAAAAAACTGTCACTTGATAATAATACTCAGCAAATCCTTTTATGTTCTTTGTTATCAAATGAGTTCTTGGCCTTTCGGCCAAGATCAAAGTGTAGTATCTGTTCTGATGGATACTACACCCCATAAACTGGTATCGTCTTGGCCTTCGGGGCTTGATGACGCCGTTCTATGGGTGTGTCCTGTGTAGTTCTAGGAGGTCTACCCTCCCAGGCTTTGCCTCCCCTCTTTGGGGAGGAGTAAGTGTATAGCTTACTGCCTGAGGCGCCCCTACCGGGGAATGCCGACGGGGCTGCCCCAGGCAATTTTTAATGGCCAGAGCGCTCACCTTCTCGGGCGCTGGCTTTTCAAATCCTACTTTCCGACCTTGTGTCACATACTCCTATTGTGGGTAGGCGTTAAATACCGGCCTTTTGGTCGAGATCAAAGTGTAGTATCTGTTCCGATGGATACTGCATCCCATAGACTGGTACTGTCTTGGCCTTCTGGGCTTGATTCCGCCAGTCTATGGGTTTGTCCTGTGCAATTCTAGGAGGTGCACCTTCCCAGGCTTTGCCTCCCCTCTTTGGGGAGGAGTAAGTATATTGCTTACTGCCATAGGCACTTCTACCGGAGAATGCCGACGGGGCTGCCCAGGCAATTTTTAATGGCCAGAGTGCTCACCTTCTCGGGCGCTGGCTTTTCAAGTCCCACTTTCTCGACCTTGGGTCACATCTTACCTTGTGGGAGTAAGATACAACTGGCCTTGTGCCTAACCTCCTGGAGAGGAGGTAAATAAATATCCAATGAGTGTGCATCCTCCATCAAACATGACGGGAAAATAAATAATGCTGCGTTTGTTTTCGTACTAATATTCATATGAATACCAGTCGAGAATACGTCTTCGACAATCAGTCCGGCAGTGGCCTTGCTTCTGTTGGGCTAAGGTATAGTTCTGTTCAGTCCTATTATTTCTTTTCACAAACAAAGCCGATTTGCATTAGTCCGTCGTTAGTTGACAAAATGCTATTGAATTTTTTCATAAACCATTGAAAATAGTCTACAATTGCTATGCATAGTTAACAAATCCCCCTCCCCATGTTAAGAATGAGTTTCTAAATAATAATGTTACTAATTAGAAAAGAATTCTTAACATGAGAAGGGCCGGGGGGGGGGGGGCTTTGTTAACTATTCTGTGCCTTCCCTCTATCAAAGAATTTTCATATTTTTATCCTAATTATAAAGATTTGGTCTGTTATTGCTACTGTCAATATAACAGATGTGTAATAGATGCATTTGTTTTAATGTGAAATGAAAAACAAGATACAGATAATAATAATAGAAAAGCTGATCACCACAGCAAGAGATACCGTCCCAACGAACAACGCAGGAAGCATCGAAACTGGACACAAACAGACAAGAAAAGAAAAATGGGAAGAAAAACAACTATATGGACGCTTCATAAGACTCACAAGAGAGAAGAAACCAACGTAAATAGCTGGACATGGCTAAGAAAAGGAAACTTGAACAGAGAAACGGAATCTTTACTGATGGCTGCACAGAACAATGCGATTAGGACAAATTAAAGCTAAAATAGATAAAACCCAGGAAAACAATAAATGCAGACTGTGTGGACAAAGAGACGAAACAGTAAATCATATAATAAGTGAATGTAGCAAACTTGCTCAAAAAGAATACAAGAACAGACATGATTGTGTTGGGAAAGTAATACACAGGGAACTGTGCAAACAAATGAATTTCGAATATGCAGACAAATGGTACAAACATAAACCAGAAACAGTACTGGAAAACGAAAAACACAAAATCCTCTGAGATATGGATATACAAACAGATAAACTCATACAAGCAAGGAGACCTGATGTTATTATAATAGACAAAAAGGAAAAATCTTGTAAAATCGTAGACTTCGCCGTTCCAGCAGACCACAGAGTGAAGATCAAAGACACTGAAAAACGAAGTAAATACACAAAACTAGCCAGAGAACTGAAAGGAATATGGAGCATGAAGAAAGTTAGAATAATACCAATAATCGTAGGAGCACTAGGAACAATCCCCAAAAACATGGAGAAAAGATTTGGAGAAATTGGAATCAAAGGGACTATCGAAACCATACAAAGGACGGCAATGATCAAAACAGCTGCAATCTTAAGGAAAATCCTCGAATGCGGAAACTAACACACATAAGCTACAAAGGCTAACCAGTCACAAGGCATTTACAACAAGGAGACAACAAAACCACACAAAGAACACCACAACAAGAGCCAAGGAACAGAAACTGCAAGAAACAGCACTTCATAATCCTCCCCCCCCCCCCCCAAATAAATTACACCGGCCTCAGCTATCACTACACAAAAATGAACCAAGAAACAGAAATTACAAGAAACACTATAAGCTCCTCCCTCTCCCTCACCCACCCACCCCCAAAAAATTAAAAAGAATTTTAAAAATTCTTTTTTTTACCATAAGGGAAAAGAAAATGAAAGGGAAAAAAAAAAAAAAAAAAAAATGAATTGAAGGGAAAAAATTTAAAAATTAAATTTTTTTTTTTTTTTTTTAAAATGATCACGGCCTAGGCTGACACCAGACAACATATTTGTAGAGGATCGAGGAGGAT
The DNA here is from genome assembly GCA_963556195.1 of Sepiola atlantica. Classification (NCBI taxonomy): domain Eukaryota; kingdom Metazoa; phylum Mollusca; class Cephalopoda; order Sepiida; family Sepiolidae; genus Sepiola; species Sepiola atlantica. The sequence continues at coordinate 10,329,662 of OY744524.1, read as the reverse complement.
GAGAAGACCGAGGAGGGACAGCACAAACCAGACCTCCACTGGAAAAGTGCAGAGAGTGCTGAGATCTTTGGGAGGCTTGTTGCCACCCAAATCCCAGAGAAGACCAATTGTCCTTACCGGCGAGAAATCAATGGTAAGAGACTGTTGCGATACCGCATCGTTATCGAAAAGAGATGAAGAACACTGGAAGTCTGGGGAGACTTGTTGTCACTCAGACTCCAGGAAATACCACTGGTTGTTGTCAATGAGCAATCACTGACGATGATCTGTGTGAGAACTCCTAGTGAGTAAAAATAATAATAATAATAATAATAATAATAATAATAATAATAATAATAATAATAATAATAATAATGAAAATAATAATAATAATAATAATGAAAATAATAATAATAATAATAATGAAAATAATAATAATAATAATAATAAAAATAATAATAATAATAATGAAAATAATAATGATAATAATAATAATAATAATAATAATAATAATAATAATAATAATAATGAAAATAATAATGATAATAATAATAATAATAATAATAATAATGAAAATAATAATAATAATAATAATAATAATGAAAATAATAATAATAATAATAATAATAATAATGAAAATAATAATAATAATAATAATAATGAAAATAATAATAATAATAATAATAATGAAAATAATGATAATAATAATAATAATAATAATAATGATAATAATAATAATCATGGAAAATTTTTAGATTAACACCCTGAGCTAAATCACCCTTCAAAAATAAGATTTTACTTTTTTAGGTGATTACGTGTGAACACCTTGAAAAACTTGGCGAAATGAAAAAAAAAACGCTTATTTTAAAATTTAGAAGGGGAGATCAGTTTCGTATATAAATTTAACGTAATATTATAATCCTTTCCGGGATATTCTAATTTTTGACGGATGTTCACTAAATTATTTTACCACTAACACTAAGTCCGAGTGGCAAGGTCGCATGGTTATGCGTAATCACTTATAAAAGTAGACCTCCCTCCAAAGAAATATTCGCACAGAATTTATCTCCCAAAGCAAAATAAAATGTTTTGGTAAACTGCACTAAAACGCTAGAATGTCTCAGAAATATGGGCGCATTTTACGTTAAATTTATGTGTGAAACTGATCCCCCACTGTAAATTCTTAAATTATAAGTTTTTTTTTTTCAGGGTGTTCACAAAAAAGAAGAATCTACTTTTTTTAGGGGTGTGGCTGTTTTAGCGGTGACCGGACAAAAGCCCAACCAAATAATTTAACTACGAGAAAATTAATTCATTTTTTTTTAATTTAAAATAAAAATCGTTTTTTATTTAATTTTTTTTTATAATTATCAATAAATGTTTATCAGTAATTATTTTTCCTGACAAAAATGTTTTTCTTTCATCTATAAAATGTTTATGGATGAAAGAAAAACATTTTTCTGGTACTTTGTAAATACTGCATTCTTATCAAATTATTGGTGCTTGTTTGAAAACATTTTTCCGATACTTTATAAATACTGCATTCTTATGACATTATCGGTGCTTGTTTTCTTTTGTTTTTTGTTTTTTGTTTTTTTTTGTTTTTGTTTTTTTTTGTTTTTTGTTTTTTGTTTTATTCACCAATTCGCAATGATAACTTTTGTTGTGAAAGAAAATAAGATATTTCAGGGCTCTTCACCATATGCTAATTCACGCAAAAGAACAATGCGATTCTCTATTTTTTGAGCGATTACATGTTTACAGCCTAAAAAACTGGTAAAAATAAATGAAATACCAAAAAAATTAGTTTTGCATATAAATTTAACGTAAAATGATTACCACTTTCGAACTAGACAGCATTTTAATTACATGTAACCAATTTTGTTTGTTCTAAATCTTGATCATGTTAATGTTCCTGATCAAATTTTAGTATAAAATAGTCATTATTAAAAGTCATAAAAAAATGCCTCCTTTCTACTAATAACCCTAAGTCCGGGAGATAATACGAAAAATAAAGTGATTACGTGTGGTTTTATAACTTTGCCGGTCGGACTTGGGGTCAATGGTAAAAAAACTAGTTAACGCCCATAAAAGTGAGAATGGCCCGGAAATGGGGGATAATTTTACGTTAAATTTATATGTGCAACTAATGCCCTACTCTAAATTCTAAAGTAATTGTTTTTTAGTGGATTCACACGTAATCGCTTATGAAAGTAATTTCGTTTTTTTTTGGGGGGGGGGGTACTTTTAAATGTAGATATGATTTCTTTTTTTATTTGACAAACTCCTAAGTATTTTCCCTTTATGTATTGTATCTAAGATTTTGATAAACTCATTGTGAAATTTTCATCTATATTTTTCACTTGTGCTATTTTTCCTATTTATCTAGTTGTACTATTATTATAGGTGCTATTTTTACTTAAATTCAGTGTAAACAGCTATTTAAGAGATAGTTTAGCAGTCATACGTTTTCAAATTATCCACAAATTGAAAATTGATTTCATTAATTTCAAATGGAAATAAGCATTAGGTATAAATAATGTCAAACTGAAAAAAAAATACAATAAAACATTGATTATTTCACTATATTCGTTTGCTTCCAAGAATTTACTCTAGTCTTAACATTATTTAAGAGAGCATCAGTTGTTTACCATGAAAAACTGTTTCAGGAATTTAAAAACAGTATTTTATCTCTTGACTTCCCAGCAGAGTTGATCAGACCCCACTTCCCTTAAAAGACAAGAACAAAAACGTTCCATATATTAGATCTAAGTTTTGTTCCAGATTAATATTTTGCTAACTTATTTTGTTATTAAAAAATGTCCTCCTTACCTGTGTTGTTCGTCTGTGTCTAAGAAAATTTGCTGTATTTTAAAGTGTTCGGACGAATTCATTACACTACTTTTTAGGTGATTTATAGTTTTATGTATTTTTATTTTTATGATTTTATTATATTTAGTTTCATATTAATACACCCCCCCACACACACACATATATATATATATAAGAAAATGAAAAAGGAAAACCAAAAAATGGATGTTTTTTATGTGTACATCAACGTTTCGTCTTTGTTTATAAGACTTCAGCAGGATGATAATATAGAAGAAAAATGTCATGCAAGTACAAACACATGTAGGGTTGACATATTGGGAAAAAGGAAGAAAATAATGGCCACTACTGGGTGGACGTCCGTACTTGGTGAGGAGTGAAAAATGAATGTTGATGAAAATTAGTGGGGAAGAAGTGGAAAGATGGAGGTGAGCAAGGACTACTGTGGCTGGTAGTAAGAGAAAGAGGTGGGGGGATGAGCAGGAATAATGTGGATGGCAGAGAGGGAGTGGAGGAGAGGGAGGAAGGAGGTATTTGAACAGATGGCTGCGGTCAAGACTGAAGGGGAAAAAGTAAGTTGGAATGTTTGTGTGGGGGGGGTGTATGCAGAGAAAAGGGGGGGTGGATAGAGAAGGAGGGGGGGGGCTGTGATTTTCGTGGATGGGCAAAAGTTATGGTCTTAGAGAAGGTTTTGAGAAGATGAGGGGGTTTAAGAAGAGGGGTATGGAAGAGTGAAGGTGCGAAAGAAGTAGTTAAGTGGGGGAATGGTGAGGGGGAGAGCGGAGATTTGTTGTGATAAGGTATGAAATATTTGAAATATTTGGAAAATGAGAAAGTTTCATCGGACTGCAGTGTTAAAAATGTGAGGGAAAAACGGAATGAGTTAGAGAAAGTAAAGATTCCTGGAGAAAAAGGAAGAGTGTGAGTAAGTGGGAGAGTGTCATTAAGGTTAGAGATAAAAATAAATGTTATCTATGATCAGGCAAGAGTTTTTGTTCTGTAAGGATGATCTTGCTTATTAAGGGTGATAGGTTAAAGAAGCCATTTCGTTGCTTGATGGTGCCACAGTAGTCCTAGCTCACCCCCATCTTTCCACTTCTTCCCCACTCATTTTCATCAGCATTCATTTTTCACTTCTCACCAAGTACGGACGTCCACCCAGTAGTGGCCATTATTTTCTTCCTTTTTCCCAATATGTCAACCCTACATGTGTTTGTACTTGCATGACATTTTTCTCTATATTATTATCCTGATGAAGTCTTATAAATAAAGACGAAACGTTGATGTACACATAAAAAACATCCATTTTTTCGTTTTCCTTTTTCATTTTCCCATCACGTCGGATTACCTTCATCCTTCTCTTCCTATATATATATATATATATATATATATATATATATATATAATTATCAACGGACACATGTTTCGCCGTTTTATGGGTCATCAGCTTGGCTGATTCTAGCGCGATTCGAAACCAATTCCGCAGTGACTGTAGTCCGGCGCCATTACCTTTGAGCAACGAACCCTTGCTAGCAGCAGAGGAGGATATATCGTGCATAAATGTTATCATTTTGTTGGTTGTTTTAGCGATATTGACGAATGAACGCTTGCAAATTTTGTTTTACGGTGAGGGGATTACCTACATGCTGAATTTTAATTATTATTAGTTTGTAATAATATTTTGGAAGTTAATTTTAATTATTGTGGTCATTAAATTAATTTTAATTATTATGGTCATTAAATAAATTTTAATTATTATTAGTTTGTAATAATATTTTTAAAGTTAATTTTAATTATTATGGTCATTAAATTAATTTTAATTATTATTAGTTTGTAATAATATTTTAAAAGTTAATTTTAATTATTATGGTCATTAAATTAATTTTAATTATTATTAGTTTGTAATAATATTTTTAAAGTTAATTTTAATTATTATGGTCATTAAATTAATTTTAATTATTATTAGTTTGTAATAATATTTTTAAAGTTAATTTTAATTATTATGGTCATTAAATTAATTTTAATTATTATGGTCATTAAATTAATTTTAATTATTATGGTCATTAAATTAATTTTAATTATTATTAGTTTGTAATAATATTTTTAAAGTTAATTTTAATTATTATGGTCATTAAATTAATTTTAATTATTATGGTCATTAAATTAATTTTAATTATTATGGTCATTAAATTAATTTTAATTATTATTAGTTTGTAATAATATTTTTCAAGTTAATTTTAATTATTATGGTCATTAAATTAATTTTAATTATTATTAGTCTGTAATAATATTTTTAAAGTTAATTTTAATTATTATGGTCATTAAATTAATTTTAATTATTATTAGTTTGTAATAATATTTTTAAAGTTAATTTTAATTATTATGGTAATTTAATTAATTTTAATTATTATGGTCTTTAAATTAATTTTAATTATTATGGTCATTAAATTAATTTTAATTATTATTAGTTTGTAATAATATTTTTAAAGTTAATTTTAATTATTATGGTCATTAAATTAATTTTAATTATTATTAGTTTGTAATAATATTTTTAAAGTTAATTTTAATTATTATGGTCATTAAATTAATTTTAATTATTATTAGTTTGTAATAATATTTTTAAAGTTAATTTTAATTATTATGGTCATTCAATTAATTTTAATTATTATTAGTTTGTAATAATATTTTTAAAGTTAATTTTAATTATTATGGTCATTAAATTAATTTTAATTATTATGGTCATTAAATTAATTTTAATTATTATAGTCATTAAATTAATTTTAATTATTATTAGTTTGTAATAATATTTTTAAAGTTAATTTTAATTATTATGGTCATTAAATTAATTTTAATTATTATGGTCATTAAATCAATTTTAATTATTATGGTCATTAAATTAATTTTAATTATTATTAGTTTGTAATAATATTTTTAAAGTTAATTTTAATTATTATAGTCATTAAATTAATTTTAATTATTATTAGTTTGTAATAATATTTTAAAAGTTAATTTTAATTATTATGGTCATTAAATTAATTTTAATTATTATTAGTTTGTAATAATATTTTTAAAGTTAATTTTAATTATTATGGTCATTAAATTAATTTTAATTATTATTAGTTTGTAATAATATTTTTAAAGTTAATTTTAATTATTATGGTCATTAAATTAATTTTAATTATTATGGTCATTAAATTAATTTTAATTATTATGGTCATTAAATTAATTTTAATTATTATTAGTTTGTAATCATATTTTTAAAGTTAATTTTAATTATTATGGTCATTAAATTAATTTTAATTATTATTAGTCTGTAATAATATTTTTAAAGTTAATTTTAATTATTATGGTCATTAAATTAATTTTAATTATTATTAGTTTGTAATAATATTTTTAAAGTTAATTTTAATTATTATGGTCATTAAATTAATTTTAATTATTATGGTCTTTAAATTAATTTTAATTATTATGGTCATTAAATTAATTTTAATTATTATTAGTTTGTAATAATATTTTTCAAGTTAATTTGAATTATTATGGTCATTAAATTAATTTTAATTATTATTAGTTTGTAATAATATTTTTAAAGTTAATTTTAATTATTATGGTCATTAAATTAATTTTAATTATTATTAGTTTGTAATAATATTTTTAAAGTTAATTTTAATTATTATGGTCATTCAATTAATTTTAATTATTATTAGTTTGTAATAATATTTTTAAAGTTAATTTTAATTATTATGGTCATTAAATTAATTTTAATTATTATGGTCATTAAATTAATTTTAATTATTATAGTCATTAAATTAATTTTAATTATTATTAGTTTGTAATAATATTTTTAAAGTTAATTTTAATTATTATGGTCATTAAATTAATTTTAATTATTATGGTCATTAAATCAATTTTAATTATTATGGTCATTAAATTAATTTTAATTATTATTAGTTTGTAATAATATTTTTAAAGTTAATTTTAATTATTATTGTCATTAAATTAATTTTAATTATTATAAGTTTGTAATAATATTTTTCAAGTTAATTTTAATTATTATAGTCATTAAATTAATTTTAATTATTATTAGTTTATAATAATATTTTTCAAGTTAATTTTAATTATTGTTGTCATTAAATTAATTTTAATTATTATTAGTTTGTAATAATATTTTTAAAGTTAATTTTAATTATTATGGTCATTAAATTAATTTTGATTATTATGGTCATTAAATTAATTTTAATTATTATGGTTATTAAATAAATTTTAATTATTATTAGTTTGTAATAATATTTTTAAAGTTAATTTTAATTATTATGGTCATTAAATTAATTTTAATTATTATTAGTTTGTAATAATATTTTTAAAGTTAATTTTAATTATTATGGTCATTAAATTAATTTTAATTATTATTAGTTTGTAATAATATTTTTAAAATTAATTTTAATTATTATGGTCATTAAATTAATTTTAATTATTATTAGTTTGTAATAATATTTTTAAAGTTAATTTTAATTATTATGGTCATTAAATTAATTTTAATTATTATGGTCATTAAATTAATTTTAATTATTATGGTCATTAAATTAATTTTAATTATTATTAGTTTCTAATAATATTTTTTAAGTTAATTTTAATTATTATTGTCATTAAATTAATTTTAATTATTATTAGTTTGTAATAATATTTTTCAAGTTAATTTTAATTATTATAGTCATTAAATTAATTTTAATTATTATTAGTTTGTAATAATATTTTTCAAGTTAATTTTAATTATTGTTGTCATTAAATTAATTTTAATTATTATTAGTTTGTAATAATATTTTTAAAGTTAATTTTAATTATTATGGTCATTAAATTAATTTTAATTATTATGGTCATTAAATTAATTTTAATTATTATGGTCATTAAATTAATTTTAATTATTATTAGTTTGTAATAATATTTTTAAAGTTAATTTTAATTATTATGGTCATTAAATTAATTTTAATTATTATTAGTTTGTAATAATATTTTAAAAGTTAATTTTAATTATTATGGTCATTAAATTAATTTTAATTATTATTAGTTTGTAATAATATTTTTAAAGTTAATTTTAATTATTATGGTCATTAAATTAATTTTAATTATTATTAGTTTGTAATAATATTTTTTAAGTTAATTTGAATTATTATGGTCATTAAATTAATTTTAATTATTATGGTCATTAAATTAATTTTAATTATTATGGTCATTAAATTAATTTTAATTATTATTAGTTTGTAATAATATTTTTAAAGTTAATTTTAATTATTATGGTCATTAAATTAATTTTAATTATTATGGTCATTAAATTAATTTTAATTATTATGGTCATTAAATTAATTTTAATTATTATTAGTTTGTAATAATATTTTTTAAGTTAATTTTAATTATTATTGTCATTAAATTAATTTTAATTATTATTAGTTTGTAATAATATTTTTCAAGTTAATTTTAATTATTATAGTCATTAAATTAATTTTAATTATTATTAGTTTGTAATAATATTTTTCAAGTTAATTTTAATTATTGTTGTCATAAAATTAATTTTAATTATTATTAGTTTGTAATAATATTTTTAAAGTTAATTTTAATTATTATGGTCATTAAATTAATTTTAATTATTATTAGTTTGTAATAATATTTTTCAAGTTAATTTGAATTATTGTTGTCATTAAATTAATTTTAATTATTATATAGTTTGTAATAATATTTTTCAAGTTAATTTGAATTATTATGGTCATTAAATTAATTTTAATTATTATTAGTTTGTAATAATATTTTTCAAGTTAATTTGAATTATTGTTGTCATTAAATTAATTTTAATTATTATTAGTTTGTAATAATATTTTTCAAGTTAATTTTAATTATTATAGTCATTAAATTAATTTTAATTATTATTAGTTTGTAATAATATTTTTCAAGTTAATTTGAATTATTATGGTCATTAAATTAATTTTAATTATTATTAGTTTGTAATAATATTTTTTAAGTTAATTTTAATTATTATGGTCATTAAATTAATTTTAATTATTATAGTCATTAAATTAATTTTAATTATTATTAGTTTGTAATAATATTGTTTAAGTTAATTTTAATTATTATGGTCATTAAATTAATTTTAATTATTATTAGTTTGTAATAATATTTTTTAAGTTAATTTTAATTATTATGGTCATTAAATTGATTTTAATTATTATGGTCATTAAATTAATTTTAATTATTATGGTCATTAAATTAATTTTAATTATTATTAGTTTGTAATAATATTTTTTAAGTTAATTTGAATTATTATGGTCATTAAATTAATTTTAATTATTATATGTTTGTAATAATATTTTGGAAGTTAATTTTAATCATTATGGTCATTAAATTAATTTTAATTATTATCGTCTTTAAATTAATTTTAATAATTATTAGTTTGTAATAATATTTTGGAAGTTAATTTTTATTATTATGGTCATTAAATTAATTTTAATTATTATGGTCATTAAATTAATTTTAATTATTATTAGTTTGTAATAATATTTTGGAAGTTAATTTTAATCATTATGGTCATTAAATTAATTTTAATTATTATGGTCATTTAATTAATTTTAATTATTATTAGTTTGTAATAATATTTTGGAAGTTGATTTTAATTATTATGGCCATTAAATTAATTTTAATTATTATGGTCATTAAATTAATTTTAATTATTATTAGTTTGTAATAATATTTTGGAAGTTAATTTTAATCATTATGGTCATTAAATTAATTTTAATTATTATGGTCATTAAATTAATTTTAATTATTATTAGTTTGTAATAATATTTTAAAAGTTAATTTTAATTATTATGGTCATTAAATTAATTTTAATTATTATTAGTTTGTAATAATATTTTAAAAGTTAATTTTAATTATTATGGTCATTAAATTAATTTTAATTATTATTAGTTTGTAATAATATTTTTAAAGTTAATTTTAATTATTATGGTCATTAAATTAATTTTAATTATTATTAGTTTGTAATAATATTTTTAAAGTCAATTTTAATTATTATGGTCATTAAATTAATTTTAATTATTATGGTCATTAAATTAATTTTAATTATTATGGTCATTAAATTAATTTTAATTATTATTAGTTTGTAATAATATTTTTAAAGTTAATTTTAATTATTATGGTCATTAAATTAATTTTAATTATTATTAGTCTGTAATAATATTTTTAAAGTTAATTTTAATTATTATGGTCATTAAATTAATTTTAATTATTATTAGTTTGTAATAATATTTTTAAAGTTAATTTTAATTATTATGGTAATTAAATTAATTTTAATTATTATGGTCTTTAAATTAATTTTAATTATTATGGTCATTAAATTAATTTTAATTATTATTAGTTTGTAATAATATTTTTAAAGTTAATTTTAATTATTATGGTCATTAAATTAATTTTAATTATTATTAGTTTGTAATAATATTTTTAAAGTTAATTTTAATTATTATGGTCATTAAATTAATTTTAATTATTATTAGTTTGTAATAATATTTTTAAAGTTAATTTTAATTATTATGGTCATTCAATTAATTTTAATTATTATTAGTTTGTAATAATATTTTTAAAGTTAATTTTAATTATTATGGTCATTAAATTAATTTTAATTATTATGGTCATTAAATTAATTTTAATTATTATAGTCATTAAATTAATTTTAATTATTATTAGTTTGTAATAATATTTTTAAAGTTAATTTTAATTATTATGGTCATTAAATTAATTTTAATTATTATGGTCATTAAATCAATTTTAATTATTATGGTCATTAAATTAATTTTAATTATTATTAGTTTGTAATAATATTTTTAAAGTTAATTTTAATTATTATAGTCATTAAATTAATTTTAATTATTATTAGTTTGTAATAATATTTTAAAAGTTAATTTTAATTATTATGGTCATTAAATTAATTTTAATTATTATTAGTTTGTAATAATATTTTTAAAGTTAATTTTAATTATTATGGTCATTAAATTAATTTTAATTATTATTAGTTTGTAATAATATTTTTAAAGTTAATTTTAATTATTATGGTCATTAAATTAATTTTAATTATTATGGTCATTAAATTAATTTTAATTATTATGGTCATTAAATTAATTTTAATTATTATTAGTTTGTAATCATATTTTTAAAGTTAATTTTAATTATTATGGTCATTAAATTAATTTTAATTATTATTAGTCTGTAATAATATTTTTAAAGTTAATTTTAATTATTATGGTCATTAAATTAATTTTAATTATTATTAGTTTGTAATAATATTTTTAAAGTTAATTTTAATTATTATGGTCATTAAATTAATTTTAATTATTATGGTCTTTAAATTAATTTTAATTATTATGGTCATTAAATTAATTTTAATTATTATTAGTTTGTAATAATATTTTTCAAGTTAATTTGAATTATTATGGTCATTAAATTAATTTTAATTATTATTAGTTTGTAATAATATTTTTAAAGTTAATTTTAATTATTATGGTCATTAAATTAATTTTAATTATTATTAGTTTGTAATAATATTTTTAAAGTTAATTTTAATTATTATGGTCATTCAATTAATTTTAATTATTATTAGTTTGTAATAATATTTTTAAAGTTAATTTTAATTATTATGGTCATTAAATTAATTTTAATTATTATGGTCATTAAATTAATTTTAATTATTATAGTCATTAAATTAATTTTAATTATTATTAGTTTGTAATAATATTTTTAAAGTTAATTTTAATTATTATGGTCATTAAATTAATTTTAATTATTATGGTCATTAAATCAATTTTAATTATTATGGTCATTAAATTAATTTTAATTATTATTAGTTTGTAATAATATTTTTAAAGTTAATTTTAATTATTATTGTCATTAAATTAATTTTAATTATTATTAGTTTGTAATAATATTTTTCAAGTTAATTTTAATTATTATAGTCATTAAATTAATTTTAATTATTATTAGTTTATAATAATATTTTTCAAGTTAATTTTAATTATTGTTGTCATTAAATTAATTTTAATTATTATTAGTTTGTAATAATATTTTTAAAGTTAATTTTAATTATTATGGTCATTAAATTAATTTTGATTATTATGGTCATTAAATTAATTTTAATTATTATGGTTATTAAATAAATTTTAATTATTATTAGTTTGTAATAATATTTTTAAAGTTAATTTTAATTATTATGGTCATTAAATTAATTTTAATTATTATTAGTTTGTAATAATATTTTTAAAGTTAATTTTAATTATTATGGTCATTAAATTAATTTTAATTATTATTAGTTTGTAATAATATTTTTAAAATTAATTTTAATTATTATGGTCATTAAATTAATTTTAATTATTATTAGTTTGTAATAATATTTTTAAAGTTAATTTTAATTATTATGGTCATTAAATTAATTTTAATTATTATGGTCATTAAATTAATTTTAATTATTATGGTCATTAAATTAATTTTAATTATTATTAGTTTGTAATAATATTTTTAAAGTTAATTTTAATTATTATGGTCATTAAATTAATTTTAATTATTATTAGTTTGTAATAATATTTTAAAAGTTAATTTTAATTATTATGGTCATTAAATTAATTTTAATTATTATTAGTTTGTAATAATATTTTTAAAGTTAATTTTAATTATTATGGTCATTAAATTAATTTTAATTATTATTAGTTTGTAATAATATTTTTTAAGTTAATTTGAATTATTATGGTCATTAAATTAATTTTAATTATTATGGTCATTAAATTAATTTTAATTATTATGGTCATTAAATTAATTTTAATTATTATTAGTTTGTAATAATATTTTTAAAGTTAATTTTAATTATTATGGTCATTAAATTAATTTTAATTATTATGGTCATTAAATTAATTTTAATTATTATGGTCATTAAATTAATTTTAATTATTATTAGTTTGTAATAATATTTTTTAAGTTAATTTTAATTATTATTGTCATTAAATTAATTTTAATTATTATTAGTTTGTAATAATATTTTTCAAGTTAATTTTAATTATTATAGTCATTAAATTAATTTTAATTATTATTAGTTTGTAATAATATTTTTCAAGTTAATTTTAATTATTGTTGTCATAAAATTAATTTTAATTATTATTAGTTTGTAATAATATTTTTAAAGTTAATTTTAATTATTATGGTCATTAAATTAATTTTAATTATTATTAGTTTGTAATAATATTTTTCAAGTTAATTTGAATTATTGTTGTCATTAAATTAATTTTAATTATTATTAGTTTGTAATAATATTTTTCAAGTTAATTTGAATTATTATGGTCATTAAATTAATTTTAATTATTATTAGTTTGTAATAATATTTTTCAAGTTAATTTGAATTATTGTTGTCATTAAATTAATTTTAATTATTATTAGTTTGTAATAATATTTTTCAAGTTAATTTTAATTATTATAGTCATTAAATTAATTTTAATTATTATTAGTTTGTAATAATATTTTTCAAGTTAATTTGAATTATTATGGTCATTAAATTAATTTTAATTATTATTAGTTTGTAATAATATTTTTTAAGTTAATTTTAATTATTATGGTCATTAAATTAATTTTAATTATTATAGTCATTAAATTAATTTTAATTATTATTAGTTTGTAATAATATTGTTTAAGTTAATTTTAATTATTATGGTCATTAAATTAATTTTAATTATTATTAGTTTGTAATAATATTTTTTAAGTTAATTTTAATTATTATGGTCATTAAATTGATTTTAATTATTATGGTCATTAAATTAATTTTAATTATTATGGTCATTAAATTAATTTTAATTATTATTAGTTTGTAATAATATTTTTTAAGTTAATTTGAATTATTATGGTCATTAAATTAATTTTAATTATTATATGTTTGTAATAATATTTTGGAAGTTAATTTTAATCATTATGGTCATTAAATTAATTTTAATTATTATGGTCTTTAAATTAATTTTAATAATTATTAGTTTGTAATAATATTTTGGAAGTTAATTTTTATTATTATGGTCATTAAATTAATTTTAATTATTATGGTCATTAAATTAATTTTAATTATTATTAGTTTGTAATAATATTTTGGAAGTTAATTTTAATCATTATGGTCATTAAATTAATTTTAATTATTATGGTCATTTAATTAATTTTAATTATTATTAGTTTGTAATAATATTTTGGAAGTTGATTTTAATTATTTTGGCCATTAAATTAATTTTAATTATTATGGTCATTAAATTAATTTTAATTATTATTAGTTTGTAATAATATTTTGGAAGTTAATTTTAATCATTATGGTCATTAAATTAATTTTAATTATTATGGTCATTAAATTAATTTTAATTATTATTAGTTTGTAATAATATTTTAAAAGTTAATTTTAATTATTATGGTCATTAAATTAATTTTAATTATTATGGTCATTAAATTAATTTTAATTATTATTAGTTTGTAATAATATTTTGGAAGTTAATTTTAATTATTATGGTCATTAAATTAATTTTAATTATTATGGTCATTAAATTAATTTTAATTATTATTAGTTTGTAATAATATTTTGGAAGTTAATTTTAATCATTATGGTCATTAAATTAATTTTAATTATTATGGTCATTAAATTAATTTTAGATATTATGGTCATTAAATGATTAACTGAACGAAATTGTTATAAAACTATTCCTCGTTTTTGTTTCGGTGATCTGGGTATTAATATTTCTTACTCAATTTATTAGATGTAAATACTCTTTAAAATTTTCAATCTTTTAATACATGAGGATTTGATAAGAATTTTAAAGCCACAAATTAATTTCTATTCGACAGTATAAATGCTTGCAAAATCCTTTCAAATTTCGAAGCATCAACAAATAATTCTTTTTTTTTGTAACTATTTACAAAAGATTAAAATTGTTAATTTTTCTACGAAGAAACAGAAAAGCATCCTGGCGGAGTTTATTTCGTAATTACATAATTTTGTATAAATATAATTTTTTAAAGTGTGTTATGGTACTTTACGATATTTAATTTTTTTTATTTCATAAATAGATTAATAGTAAATCTTTAAAATATGCAAGTCCCACAGATACGATAAACATTCACACACAGGCAGACAATCGACAATTGATTACACAATTTTATTAATACAGAGATTTAATAAAGGATTAAATGAGCGACATTTTGGAACCAATAATAAATCCCTTAAAATGAGACATATTTACCGTAAAAATGTAATCATTACTGATAACAACAATAAAAAAATCTACCTGCAAATAACTTAACGACAAACAAAATAAAGAGACACCATATTCATTTTAAACAAAAATAATAAATACACAATTGTTCAAATTTTAAAAAAAACATTAGTCAATAAGAATACAAAGATTGCAGTATTCGCATGTATTCTTAATTTATATAGTTTTTAATACATATCGGAGAATTTAAGACCCTTCATGGCGAGATTTCAAATCCTGATGTTTCAAATAAATATGAATAATGTCTTTCTAAATGTAAGTTTAAATGCTTCAAAATTTATTAAAAGTAATTTTTTTTTAAATTATAAATCTACGTTTTATATTATGCAATTTAGGTAAAAAAAATGAATAATGTCTTTCTAACTGTAAGTTTAAATGCTTCAAAATTTATTAAAAGTAATTTTTTTTTAAATTATAAATCTACGTTTTATATTATGCAATTTAGGTAAAAAAATGAATAATGTCTTTCTAATTGTAAGTTTAAATGCTTCAAAATTTATTAAAAGTAATTTTTTTTTAAATTATAAATCTACGTTTTATATTATGCAATTTAGGTAAAAAAATGAATAATGTCTTTCTAATTGTAAGTTTAAATGCTTCAAAATTTATTAAAAGTAATTTTTTTTTAAATTATAAATCTACGTTTTATATTATGCAATTTAGGTAAAAAAATGAATAATGTCTTTCTAATTGTAAGTTTAAATGCTTCAAAATTTATTAAAAGTAATTTTTTTTTAAATTATAAATCTACGTTTTATATTATGCAATTTAGGTAAAAAAATGAATAATGTCTTTCTAATTGTAAGTTTAAATGCTTCAAAATTTATTAAAAGTAATTTTTTTTAAAATTATAAATCTACGTTTTATATTATGCAATTTAGGTAAAAAAATGAATAATGTCTTTCTAATTGTAAGTTTAAATGCTTCAAAATTTATTAAAACTAATTCTTTTTTTAATTATAAATCTACGTTTTATATTATGCAATTTAGGTAAAAAAATGAATAATGTCTTTCTAATTGTAAGTTTAAATGCTTCAAAATTTATTAAAAGTAATTTTTTTTTAAATTATAAATCTACGTTTTATATTATGCAATTTAGGTAAAAAAATGAATAATGTCTTTCTAATTGTAAGTTTAAATGCTTCAAAATTTATTAAAAGTAATTTTTTTTTAAATTATAAATCTACGTTTTATATTATGCAATTTAGGTAAAAAAATGAATAATGTCTTTCTAATTGTAAGTTTAAATGCTTCAAAATTTATTAAAACTAATTCTTTTTTTAATTATAAATCTACGTTTTATATTATGCAATTTAGGTAAAAAAAGAAGAATGCGCCTAACCTTGATACCTACAAAGAATGGTGCTTCTTGCTTAAAAGTCCGAAAAAAAGATTTATTTGTCTTTTACTGTTTAAGAGGTAAATAAGGGGCAGTAACTCTTAATTGTAATTTTGAGCCAGATTTTACGAGCATACGATCGCCTTGGTGCCGAAGGATTCCATCATTTGCGTGTGAATCACAAGTACAATTTTGTTGATCCACAAACCGGGGCCACCACCAACCACGTTGAACGTATGTGGTGTGAAGCAAAAAAGAAATAAATAAAATTGAATGTGGCACCCACACGCAAATGGTGGATTCCTATCTCGCAGAATTCATGTGGCGGCAGAAATTGCCCAAATTTGCAAACAAATTGCTGAATTTTATTCAGTATAAAACCCAAGTATAAACACAATAAATTCTTAAATTTTCCATTGCTGTATACTTTGTTGTTCATTTATTACTAATTAATTTTCTGTAAATTACGTTACATGTAATAACAACAGTTGATAAGAGTTACTGCCCCTTATTTACCTCTTAAACAGTAAAAGACAAATAAATCTTTTTTTCGGACTTTTAAGCAAGAAGCACCCAAAGAATACCTCTTATTAAATGAGATCCGATTTTTAATAAGTGGCAGTGTTTAAAAGTGAAATAACATTTTTAAAAAAAAGGTAATAAACAAAGTAGACAAAACTGTAAGCTGAATTATTATTAATATTTTAAAAAATTATTTACTAAAAATATGCAAACTGATTCACTAATTTGTGACTACTTATCTTTACACTTTTGTTTTTATTTTTCGTTTTGGTTGCGTTAAGAAAAAATATATAATTTACTTTTCGTTTTTTGTTTTGTGCTTTTGAAGTAAACGGTAGTACAAAAAAAAATCCAAAATCCAAAAAAAATCCAAAATCCAATAAAAATCCAAAATACAAAAAAAAAATACAAAATCCAATAAAAATCCAAAATACAAAAAAAAATCCAAAATACAAAAAAAAATACAAAATACAAAAAAAAATACAAAATACAAAAAAAATCCAAAATCCAAAAAATCCAAAATACAAAATAAATCCAAAATACAAAAAAAAGAGACGAATCTTTGTACGTCACATCCACAAATAATATTAACTAATTTTAATGCAGTTGAATAAAACAAGGAATGATTATTATAAGATATTATATTATTTATTAAAATAAAATAAAATAATATATCATTTTTTGTTACTGTTGTAAAATACAAAATGTATTCTAATATTATCATTTTACTTTGAAGTAAACATTGAATCGAAAAATATGTCTATTACTAAATATATACTCGAGGTCTCATAGGTGGTGGAAGGAAGATTTTGCCTGTGGGAGGGTTAGCTTCCCCCGCTTCCTTTATTTATGACTAATCAAAAAGAAAATATCGAACCGGATTAAATATAAAAATTAAAAATTCAATTTAAGACACAATTCTTTTTAAGAACACAGACCAATATTTGCCATAATTGACTTGTGAAGCAGAATTAAATATCTGCTATATATTAAAAGGATATAAAAATCAAAGCAACTGTCACTCGACTGTCTATACTTTATATTTATCTACCTCCCACAGCGGTAAGATGTGACACAAGGTCGGAAAGTTGGATTTGAAAAGCCAACGCCCGAGAATTTGAGCACTTTGACCTACAAAAAATGTCTGGGCAGCCCCGTCGGCATTCCCCGGTACGGGCGCCTCAGGCAGTAATCAATACACTTACTCCTCCCCAAAGAGGGGAGGCAAAGCCTGGGAGGGTGGACCTCCTGCACAGGACAAACACACAGACCGGTGTCATCAAGCCCCGAAGGTCAAGACGTTACCGGTTTATGGGGTGTAGTATCCATCGTAACAGATACTACACTTTGATCTTTGCCATAAGGCCAAGAAGTTCCGATTTATTTACCTCCTCGCCAGGAGGTTAGGCACAAGGCCAATTTTATCTTACTCCCACAAGGTAAGATGTGACCCAAGGTCGGGTCGGGAAAGTGGGTCTTGAAAAGCCAGCGCCCGAGAAGGTGAGCACTCTGGCCATTAGAAATTGCCTGGGCAGCCGCGTCGGCATTCCCCGGTAGGGGCGCCCCAGGCAGTAAGCAATAAACTTACTCCTCCCCAAAGAGGGGAGGCAAAGCCTGTCGCTGTCCCATAGACCGGCGTAAATCAAGCCTCGAAGGCCAATACCAGTCTATGGGGTGCAGTATCCATCGGAACAGATACTACACTTTGATCTTGGCCAAAAGGACAAGAAGCTCCTATTTATCTACTTCCCACGGAGCAGAATGTGACACAAGGTCGAAAAGTGGGAGTTTCAGCACCCTAGAGGAAGAGTACTTTGGGGAACTTTAAAAAATTGCCTGGGCAGCTCCGTCGGCATTCCCCGGTAGGGGCGCCCCAGGCGATTAGTAATAGACTAACCCCTTCTCAAAGGGTGAGAATGCAAAGCCTGGGAGGGTGCACCTCCTAGAACTGCACAGGACAGACGACCAATAGACCGGCGTAAATCATTACCCGAAGGCCCAGACAATACCGGTCTATGGGGTGTAGTATCCATCGGAACAGATACTACACTTTGATCTTGGCCAAAAGGCCAAGAAGTTACGAACGTAACTACTTGATATACAAGAAGATATATACACTGTTTAGTAAATCCTTGTATTAAGATATAATGTAATGTAATATTTGAGTTCATAATTATAATATATTACTTGATGTGCATGCAGGCTTAATTTTATTTATAATATATTCTGACGAAAATATGTCTAAAGAGTTGAGATGAGAAAGCATTTATCAATCTTTATTTCTTAATGGGTTCCGGCTAGACACAACAGGCAAGAGTTATTAGTTTCAAACAAGTAGAGGAAGAATTCTTTCTTGAGGAACGAAGTTAATCTTCTAAAATTCCTGTTTATGATTTATGTGTGCCACTTCAAGTGTGCATGAAAGAGAGAAACACAGTCTCATTGTTTGAGAGGCTTACTTCTCTTCTTTATTAAGCTCTCATATTTTTTCCCGTCCCAGGACGGGTAAAATTAATTCAGAACAGTTTTTCACCACTTTTATGTCCCCTTAAGAAAGTTAAAATCAAGATAAAAAAAAAAACGTCACTTTGTTTAAAAAAAAATATTTGTGTAATTATTTTATGTTATTATCGTATGTAAATTTATTTAAATTTATAAAACAAGTATTGAGATTTTTAAAAATCATTTAGATTCACGCGAGATTCGAACTCGGGTGTGACATGTGTAAAAAAAACTTGAAGTCAATCAACGACCACGAAAGATATTTACATTTAACAACATTCATCTTTTTCTCTCCCTCTCTTGCTTTCTTCTTGCTTAGTAATGTGTACTTTGCCTGTTCCCTTTCTTTTGTCAACCAATCACGTTTCTATTTGCCTATGAACAGATAAACACCAAAACGCCACTTTTAATACTATATAGACATTCCATGAAAAATGCAAGTATACTGAAATCATATGCCCTTAATAGGGTTAAGATGAAAATTCATATACACTAAATGTACAAAAGCAAGGAAATTCCCAAATTTTTACACTTTTATTGTCATTAAGGGTATACGAGCACAACAGGGCTATGTATTTTACTGGTAGGAATTTTTCTTCAGCGCACCTCACACACTTCATCCACTCATGTATAGAGATTTATACTGTAGTGATGTGATAATGAAATGGTTTGGTTGATATGTAGTCATACCCTTAATGACAATAAAAGTGTAAAAATTTGGGAATTTCCTTGCTTTTGTACATTTAGTGTATATGAATTTTCATCTTAACCCTATTAAGGGCATATGATTAC
The DNA here is from genome assembly GCA_963556195.1 of Sepiola atlantica. Lineage (NCBI taxonomy): Eukaryota > Metazoa > Mollusca > Cephalopoda > Sepiida > Sepiolidae > Sepiola > Sepiola atlantica. Next base: position 10,309,385 of record OY744524.1, on the reverse strand, counting down.
AGTATACTGGCATTTATCATGGAATATCTATATAGTATTAAAAGTGGCGTTTTGGTGTTTATCTGTTCATAGGCAAATAGAAACGTGATTGGTTGACAAAAGAAAGGGAACAGGCAAAGTACACATTACTAAGCAAGAAGAAAGCAAGAAAGGGAGAGAAAAAGATGAATGTTGTTAAATGTAAATAACTTTCGTGGCCGTTGATTGACTTCGAGTTTTTTTACACTTGTCACACCCGAATTCGAATCTCGCATGAATCTAAATGATTTTTTTTTAAATCTCAATGCGTGTTTTATAAATTTAAATAAAGTTACATACGATAATAGCATAAAATAATTACACAAAATATTTCCTAATGGAAAACATAAAAGAATGTAAGTTATAGGTTTTATTCTAATTTTAAAATAATTTTGATATTTCGGACAGTCCTCTGCCCTTTATCAAATATGTTTTTCTTGTAAGCAATTGTTCGTCAGATGACTTTATTAGTCTATTTCGTTTTCCCTTTCGTTTCGTTCATCTTTCTTTAACAATAAACATTCACACATGAAGAGGCTTTGCATGAAATTATACTTTAAATTGCAAAAAGAATGTCCCTCTTTTCATCCATTTATAGTCGGTGACGTATATTATAACAGTTTGCATAGTATGTGTCGCTTATGTTCTGGTTAATGTAAGAAATTTGTCTATTGTTTACAACAAGATCATTAATGCTGTCTAGACACTTTCAACTTAGATGGATGTACATATACTCTTATACGGATATTGAGCACTTCCCCCTTATAAATACAGTAATTAAGATGTATATATATATATATATATATATATATATATATATATATATATATATATATAAGTTGTGAAAATATATTCATGGCAATTAAGCTACACAGAAGCTTCCGCGTTTCATCATCATCATCATCATCATCATCATCATCATCATCATCGGTGTAACGTCTGTTTTATATGTTGGCATATCTTGGACGAACTCAGTTATTTCATTATGTTTATTCTTGATAAGAAAACTTTCCTATCACTTTCTCAATTGCTTTTATCCTATTTTCTTATGAAAGGGGGACAAAATAATATATATATATATATATATATATATATATATATATATATATATATATATATATATATATATATATATTTGTTATTGTCATCCATCTGTCTCAGGAGACAATGGATTTCTGCACCTCAGATTAGTCTGTTCCTGAATTGCAGCGTCTGATATGACTGCGCAAGCCTATTTTGCAGTTGCCATAGATGTAGGTTCTATCCTCATCATCCTCCTCCTCATCCTCATCCTCATCATCATCCTCATCCCCATCCTCATCCTCATCCTCATCATAATCATCTTCATCATCATCATCATCATCATCATCATCATCCTCATCCTCATCCCCATCCTCATCCTCATCATAATCATCCTCATCATCATCCTCCTCATCATCATCATCATCATCATCATCATCATCATCATCATCATCATCGGTTTAACGTCTGTTTTATATGTTGGCATGTCCTGGACGAACTCAGTTATTTCATTATGTTTATTCTTGATAAAGTTCTGACTTAGGGCGAAATATTGACTCAAATCATGACACTGTGTTACTTTCTTTTTGGTCGTATTAGTATGCCATTGTTTACTCTTTTCTCCTATTTCCATGTTTGTTACGGACACATTTATATTTATATAACTGTTATGGTAATTTACTTACGTACGCATTAACTGTCCCAGCTATAAATAGCAGTAGGTACTGTTCTTATGAGAAGTCCATATTCCAGCAGACAGCCCTGACAGTCGGACCGAACAGTCTCGCTGATAACCTTCTCACTTGTGTTTGCTTTGTACTACTGTTCTTTGTTAATATATTTGTTTACTCAAATTCCCTTTTGTTTGTGTCTTTATTTCTGGCCCCTAACAAGGCCACAACAATAACAATACCCCTTCTTGGTGTCGTGAGTAGCCCTTTCAACTCCACTCATCACTATATTACATATAGAAAAATGACCAGTAAGACTGACCCGTTATACACGACTCTGCAGTCAAGTCCTTTAGTCAAACCTAATAGAACATCCAGTGTTGATGCAAGAATTATTTCCGGTTGCGTAACTAATCCAGAAATAATTTGTTTATGACAAACATCTTCACTCAACTTCAAAATATTTAATTAAATCAATTTCTTCTTTTAAACATAGACTGTAACATATTTAACTCACAGCTGAAAAAAAGAGGCAAAAAACCCCAGAAAGAAGAAACTTAAAAGCCACCTGCAATATCACCTGCTTGTCTATACTTTGCGATCACTTTTAAAACTTTCCACAAATAATAAATTATTCATGTTCTAAAAAAAAAACGAGCAAAACTTTGTTGTGACCAGGAGAAAAAAATAGTGGCGGTTGGAGTCAGTAAGAGTGGCTGAATGGTTGGGGAATAGCATTCATTATTTACACTGAAGAGGAGTTGTTAATGAAGCAATTGAGTTTTAACTTTTTCAAATATAATTTTGAATATTTATAGTAAAAAAAAATGGTCTCCAATCCAGTTCCTATCTGTTACCAAAAAATTAGGGATTCGCTACAGAAGAACAAAAGAAGTGTTGTATTATTTGGGTTATTCTTACAATTGCAAGGACCCCTAGCGCAACGGATATAAGTACTAAGTATTAATTAGTTCTAAGTGACATTATTCTGAAGGTTGAAGCCTTCTGGTAGTCTTTGACTATGGTCGATACATTTTAAAATATTTCGGAAATTTTGAAATGAGGATTAATAATTTGTATTATTTGGATTATTCAGACTACTGTTCTCATCTTGGATGTAATTCTCAAAACGTTTCGGCCGATGTAACTTCTGACCTTCTTCAGGTGTCGCTTATTGAACTAAGGAATCTGTACGGAATTTCGAACAGATCCCTTTATTTAATCCATGAGGGATAACTTACTATAGTTCCGTCAGTCATGGTTCAATCCTCAGTAAGGGTGATACTAAGAATACAATTATAAATTACTTAAGACTTCTACCCGGTCATGGCTGACGGAACGAGAACAAGCTACCCCCGTGGATTAAATAAAGGGTTTCGTTCGGAATTCCGTATAGGTTCCCGAGTTGGACAAGACTCACCTGAAGAAGGTCGAAGGTTACATCGGTGTAAACGTTGTGAGAATAACATCCAAGATGAGAACAGTAGTCCAAATAATCCAAATAATACAAATTATCAATCTTAATCTAAAAAATTTTGAAACAACAAAACAAACGTTTTCCATGAAGTAATAATAAAAGTAATCTCCAGATATTTGGATAACATGGTTAATAATAAAATCCTGCTTATTGAAATTAAAATGAAATTTGTTTTTCTCATAACATTACAGAACAGAAGATTAGAAAGAGTAATTTACTCCTCTCCAGGAGTTAGGCACAAGGCCAGTTTTTATCCTACTCCCACAAGTAAGATGTGACCCAAGCTCGGGTCGGAAAGTGGGGGTTGAAAAGCCAGCGCCCGAGAGGTGAGCACTCTGACCATCAAAAATTGCCTGGGCAGCCCCGTCGGCATTCCCCGGTAGGGGCGCCTCAAGCAGTAAGCAATTAACTTACTCCTCCCCAAAGAGGGGAGGCAAAGCCTGGGAGGGTGGACCTCCTAGAACTGCACAGGACAATCCCATAGACCAGCGTAAATCAAGCCCCGAAGACCAAGACAATACCAGTCTATAGGGTGTAGTATCCATCGGAACAGATACTACACTTTGATCTCGACCAAAAGGCCGAGCATCAGAAGATTAGAAAGAATGATTCTGGTTCTTCAAATTATTTTAATAATAATTCACTAAGCTGATATCTGTCTGTCCGTGCAAATACTGCTTTGCCATTCCAACTCTGATTTCAGCTACCAGTTTCAGGAAGTTTTAAAGTTATACTAAGAAAGGTTTTAAATCATATTCGATCAGGATTGATTTTCATCTTACCCCCATGGATCCTGGTTGAAGGAAGGAACATTTTATAATACCTCTATATATAAAGTTAGGTATGAGTATATGTTTATATATTTGTGTGGACAAGATTCACTCCTAAACTAATGAACCGAACATTATGAATTATTGAATATATATATATCTTAGGCAACACGGTTAGTAACATTGGCACATTTGTTTTTGTGTAAACTTCCCCCTCAAAATATATTTTTAAATAAGCAAGATACAAAAAATTTAATACAGAAAAGAATTGCTCAGCATCAAATGTTAAGTTTTATGATGTTATAAATTTTTAACCCGATAAGTGCATGCACGCGAGCGTTAATAATATGTATGGGTGAGGTAAACTAAACTAATGAACTCATCATTATGAATTATGGGATAAGTATTTTAGGCAACACGGTGAGCACATTATTTTTCTTTTGTAAACTTTACGATTTAAGTAGCTTGCCCCTCAAACCGCACCCCAAACATTTCTTTAGAGCTGAATCAATATATAACTTGCTAAAACCTGTACACTATTACGGTTCTATGCTCATTGGAGCAGTGTGCCTTCCTTTTGCCACGAATATCTTCTACACATCTGTTTGCCAATGGTCACCACAGGAACAGGAACTAACTGTAAAGAATAGAGGGATTTTTGTTCAAGGTTTACTTCTCTAGATCCGTCGTGTTCTCTCTATGGCTATTGTCACATACTGAGAACTTTATAAAAATAGGATTTATTTGGTTCGTTTCAGTAAAGATAATTAGATAGACTCTTGACTCAGATAATAAAGGTTTCCTCTTTTTATTTTAAATATCAAATTCTCCTGAAACAGAAATACCGTCTTTTCTGTTTATAGAAGAAAAAGGGATTAAACATTTTTGCCCAACCAAAATATCACTCAAAATATCAGCTTCTCCTTTAGCCCTTCCCTTGAGACCAGCTTTAGAAGAAAAAATCTTAACACTTCCACATAGAAAAGATTTGACCATCAAACTTCAAAGAATGATATTTTATGCATGGGTGAACCCCTTCCTAAAAGGGTCACACTTTACTCCTTCACTTACAATCCATATATGGTATGCCAACGAGAAATCAGCAGGCTCTCCTGATTTTGGTAATATATTCAGACCTGAAGAAAGAATTCAAGTTTCGAGTTTTTCACCCAATAATCCCAGTTCTGCTGCAAAGAATGGACTTTTCAGAACCTAAATCTTTCATCAATTCCACGAACATCATCACTTCATAAAACCTGCATATATTTAAACCAAAGACTGGAGTCGAGATTTGAGAAATTTATATCTGTGAAAATATCATCATTCTCTCAACCGATGCACATGCGAAAATAGATATTGGTCTTCAATTTTTTAATTCAGCTGGCGATCATCTAGTCGACGCCATCTAAATCTTTTTCTCTCCCCCTCAATAGAAGGAACATCGATTTCCAAACCAACCGCCGACACATCTTCTGTAAATCTAAGTAATCTTTGATTTGTTGAAATTCTCCTAAACAGTAGTTCCATCCATTTGAAGACGTTTTTATTTCCTATACACATGCTATGTTTATGAACTTGTTTTGCTCCCCAAAAACAGAACAGTCTCCTTCAAACTCATATTTTGATATTTTGCATTCTTGTCATCCCAAGAAAGTATATTTCTCCCAAACCAATTTTATATCTTTCCCCCGAAATTATCTTCTTTGTCCTCAATTGTGTTTATCATGCTCATTTTACTCTTATCCGCATCTAATAAATTACTTATTTTTACACAATCTCTTGTGTCACTGTTGTTCTTTCAGCATGATATGTTTATTGACATATTCTCTGAAACCCAAAGCGGAGTTCAGGAACGGATAACCAGTTTTTTAATTTTTCTTTTATTCCCATTTAAATCCTGGAAAATATTTTGTTCACGCGTGGCGATAATGAATTTCCTTGTGTAACACGTCCTCACCAGTCCATAATACTATGTATATTAACAGGCTAACCTTTTGAAAGACGTGGCTCTTCACCGGGCACATGGAAAGACTGTATTTCGTATATTGCATAGCGATCGGATGTATGGAGACCAGTTGAGGATGCCACAAATAGGCCTTCTTGGAAACGTACTATTCCCTTACAAAGCTTTTAGTATCAAATGCCACAAAAAGTGTTTATTTGTCATTAAGCAGAAAAAATAGACCTATATGCAATAATTGTAGATTTTTTTTTCAAGAAAAGAAGTTTAGGGTTGTGGTTAGGGTTTCATCCAAACGATAATATCAATTCTTTAATCATTTTCTTATTTTTCAGCTTGTCAGACTTTGGTAGCCATTTACGAAAAAAAAAATCAATCCTTATCAAATTTCTTAAAGCTCAACTGCTAATTCTATTCCTTTTTATTTTTAAAACATTTCCTAATGTTTATTTGTATGTTTTCATGTGGTTTTATGCATTTTACAATTAACGCAAGACTTGGTAACCTTTCCGACAATGTTTGGGGCCTGTGGACACAACGATATCATCTCTGACATTTTACAAATGATTCAATTATTATCATCATAATTACAAAAGAAAAATGAAGATGATTTCTTTTCTTCCTCCCTTTGTTACTGCAATTATGTTGACAATGTGAAAAAAAAAGAGAGAGAACTTGTACTTTTCAATGTTTTCCAAAAATTGGCAGACACATTTTCATAAATTTTCGAGAGAAGAACAAAAAGGGAAAACATTTTTTTTATAGAAAAAAAGAAAATTTATAACAAAAGATGAAACCTGCTTCAGGTGAGTGAGAAAAAAAAAATAGAACTTTTCATTTTTTTGTGTTTCCAGAATCAAAATAAAGTGATTTGGATAAGAAGACAATTGTTTTAAGATGTAAAAATAAAACAATTATTCACAAGACAAAATTATTCATTTCCTTTTTTTTTTCATTCTTTCTAAATATCAAATAATTATAAATTTAAAGCAGTTCAGTGGCCGTTCGTTTATACATGGAAATGTTTCAGTTAACAATGGAGAACCCAACAATCAATCAGAAGACGACAATATAAAAAAAGGTGCAATGAAATACAATAAAAATTGCCTCACTATTGGTGACCTTATGTCAAACTGTATTTTTTAGATATAAAAAATATTTAGCTCAAGACATGACAGCATGTTAAACAGATGCTAAATAGATTTATTATTATTATTATTATTATTATTATTATTATTATTATTATTATTATTATTATTATTATTATTTACTCACTAGGAGTTATCACACTGGTCATCGTCAGTGATCGCCCACTGCCGACAACCTGTGGTATTCCCTGGAGTCCGAGTGACAACAAGTCTCCTCAGGCCTCCAGTATGCTCCACCTCTTTTCGTTCATCACCGCTGATGACCTTGCGGTAATCGCAACAGCCACCTACCAACGATTTCCCGCTGATAAGGGCCATTGGTCCCCGCTGGGGCCCGAGTGGCAACAAGCCTCCCCAAGGTCCCAGAGCTGTCCGTGCTCTTCCAGTGGAGGTCTGGTTTGCGCTTTCCCTCCTCGACCCTCTGTCCATAATTTTCGTGGCGTCAGCCCATGCTTGCGCCTCTCTCGTGCGGTTGTATTTTCCCCGGTTCTGTTGTTTTGTACTTCCATGTGTTTGTTCTCCATTCGTTGCTTATGTGGGTTGGTTTCCGCATTCGAGGACATTTCTCAGGATTGTAGCTGTTTTGATCATTACTGTCCTTTGTATGGTCTCAGTTATCCCTTTGATTCCTATTTCTCCTAGTCTTTTCTCCATGTTTTTGGGGATTGTTCCTAGTGCTCCTATGATTATTGGTGTTATACTGACTTTCTTCATGTTCCATATTCCCTTCAATTCTCTGGCAAGTTCAGTATATTTGCTTCTTTTTTCCGTCTCTTTGATCTTCACTCTGTGGTCTGCTGGAACGGCAAAGTCCACGATTTTGCATGATTTTTCTTTCTTATTTATTATCATTATCATTATCATTATCATTATTATTATTATCATTATTATTATTATCATTATTATTATTATTATTATTATTATTATCATTGTCATTATCATTATTATTGTCATTATCATTATTATTATTATTATTATTATTATTATAATTATTATTACTATTATCATCATTATTATTATTATCATTATTATTATCATCATTATTATTATAATTATTATTATTATTATTATTATTATTATTATTATCATTATCATTATCATTATTATTATTATCATTATTATTATTATTATTATTATTATTATTATCATTATAATTATTATTGTTATTATGATTATTATTACTATTATTATGATTATGATTATTATTATTATTATTATTGTTATCATTATCAGTATTATTATTATCATCATTATTATTATTATTATTATCATTATTATTATTATTATTATGATTATGATTTTTATCATTATTATTATGATGATGATGATGATGATGATGATGATGATGATGATGATGATGATGATGACACAAGTAAATTAAATATGCACAAATTTGGTTGCATATATTTTTGTAGGAGGTAATGGCATCTTATTAAAACTTGCGTTCTTACTTGGCATGCCCTGGTGTAACTCTTAAAAAAAGAGTTAAAAGGCCCCTTTCTGCAAAGCAAACGACATCGTCAATGCTATAATGAAAACCGTTGTGTATCTGTGTATTTATTTATATATCCGACGCTTCTGTCAGTCATTTCTGCTAATAGTTTCTAATGTTTCATCAAAGAAAACTTTCCTTCTCAATTGCTTTTATCCTATTTCTTAATGAAAGGGGGCAAAATAATATATATATATATATATATATATATATATATATATATATATATATATATGTGTATATATATATATATATATATATAAAGAGAGAAAGATGAAGATAAAAGTTGCATAAAATTACATAAAATTACATAAAGTTACATAAAATTAATACAAATTTTATTACATCGAAAGTTCAGATGCAAGGAGTTACATTAATCCTTAAACTATGGTTTTTCAAAGATGAAACTGTTCTCGTCAGAGGATAACATTTGGTAATGTGGTATTTATATCAATTAAATAGTACCTAGTTCCATTTCACTTTGAAAAATTGAAGAATAAAAATAGAAAGGTTGGGGATAAAGAAATAAATGTCCGGGAAGGAAAAATGTTATTCTTTTTTTCGGCCATCTCAGGCGCTTTCAATATCTGGAAACTAGCTTCCCGTGTCGAGACAACGATTAAGAAAAAAACGAAAAGAGAAAATTCCGTCGTTTTCAACACGACATGTATCGATAACGATTTGCTGCCTAAATATACGTATATGTGGATGTGATGGTATGAAATGACCAGAATATTTTTTTAATGTTGAAAAAGGATTTTATTTATTCAATATGGCAAGTTAGTATATTATATGCCATATATGCAAAAGTCAAAACAAAAAAAAAAAAAAATGCTTTTAAATATACAAAGAAATTTGCTTAATTAATTTAAAAGTCCCGGCGTTGCCCAGGAAAATTTAAGTGACCAAGAATCGCAAACCTCACATGTAAATTGACTGGAAAGGAACCGGAAAGACTCTTTTAATCTAAATAGCTATGTCTATATTTATGATTTAAAAGAAATACTGGGAGGGGGAAGGGTGGAGACTATATTCACTGACTTGTTTGCTTGGGCGCAGTGTGTATGTTTGTGTTTTTCTTTGGGGGGGGGGCGCTTTGTGTTTAATTTACAATTTAACAAAAGATAAAATTTGATGACTTGTGTAGAATGAACCGAAATGCATTATGGTGGAATTTAATTTCATAATGACTTGTTAGCTTTCTTGTTAGGTGTGTGTTCGTTTTGTATAGATAGGGGAGGCTTTGTTAATAATTTACAGTGTGGAACCAGATCACAACTCCCAGAAGTAAGTTAACCTGAAAATCATAGAAAAACTGTTTTTACCTAAAATGCTGATTTTCAACCAATGATATAAAAAAATAGGCGTAAATAGAACATGTATTACTAAAATGAAAGCAGTCATCGAATTAGAAAACAATAAGAAAGAATATTTAATTAATGAGATGTCCTTTTGCAAAGCAGTATGCAAATTAGTTAGCTTTAGTGCGTCAATCACATGGACATCCTCAATATATTAGAAAGGTGAAGTTATTTTATTTTCTATATGAAATTGGGATTTTAATAACAATCATCATCATCATCATCGGTGTAACGTCCGTTTTACATGCTGGCTTTTAGAAATTTACTTCCAAACTAACTTATCTCCAGGTTTTTATTTATCCCTCTTTCTCTCAAGATCACTCATCACTTCCTCCTATGTTTTCTTTGATCTTCTCCTTTGGATTGAACGTGCTCCCTCAACTGTTCTACATCTATTAACCCAAGAACCCTCATCCATTCTTTCAACGTGGCCATACCATCTAAGTCTACTTATCTGCACACATCTCCCTATACTGTCAAGATTTAATCTTCCTCTGAGGTCATCAGATCTAAGCCTGTCTTCAAGACACAAATAGAGATTATAGGAAAGAAAACACTTGAGGTTAGATATGTTAAAATAACTTTATAAGAAGACCCTGAAACAAAACAAAACAAATTAACGAAAATAAGAAACACATGAAAAAAAAAACATTCAAACTATTGTTCCCATGAAACATCGGGTTTCTTTAAATAGCAAATATAAAAACATTAAAGAATTATTGCCCTAAAAGTGATATTAAAATGGCTTCTTAAATGAGTTTTGTTAAAATATTGGCAGCCTTTGAAAATAAATATAGAAATAAAAAGTGTTCACAAGAAAAAAAAACAATCTAAAAAGAAAAAAATGTATTAAAATAAGGTTTATGCCTTAAAAGAGTTGTATCTTCAAAAGATTTTAATGAAAAGTTCAGCCAATTTTAATTTGCTGAATAAGATTTGCTTGAATTGTTAAAAGTGTTGAAAGCAAAAATCTTGCTTTAAAACAGATATAATATGTCTACTCACTTTTATCTTATTCTTGTATATAACACATTAGTTAATTAAAGTTTGGTCACTAACCCTAACCCTTTGTTAATAAAAGTTTGTTCACTAAGACGTCCTTTGTATAGGTTTTAATTGCACAAAATACATGCGAAAATATTTCATAGTTTTAAGATTGAATTATGTTTACAAGAAAAACTCGAATTTAATTCTAATTATTAGCGGTAATTTGTAATTTACTTGTATTTAAAGCAATTAAAATATTTGTTTCACAACATAATTCCTATGTTTTCGCAACATATCAAAATCAAATAAAAAATCACAATGACAATTTTTTTTAAAATCTTACATAAAATCTCTTATGAACATCAATTAAAAAAACAATGAATATATATAAAATATTTATTTCACAACATAATTATTATGTTTCGCAACATATCAAAATCATGTTTCGGAATTTTTTAGATGAGGGTTGATAATTTGTAGAATTTGGTATATTCGGACTACTGTTCTCATCTTGGGTGTTCGAAATTCCGTCCAGATTCCCGAGTTCGACAGAAATATTCCCGAGTTCGACAAGGTATACCTGAAGAAGGTCGGAGGTTACATCGGCCGAAACGTTGTGATAAAAACACCCAAGATGAGAACAGTCGTCCGAATATACCAAATTCTACGTATCACAATCAGTTTTAAATATTTTAATTATTTTAAATAAATTATTTTTATACTTTTAGACTTTACTTCTTTTCGTTTGATCTTTTTTCCATTCCTATTTTTATATCGACTACCGACCATCTTGGATCTATGCCAGTATGTCGGCAAATTTACTAATTTAAAAAGTGTTTTTTTTTCTATTTTATACGTAATACTAAATTTATTTAACGCCAATACGTGCAGCATGTCATAATCTAAAAAAAATACTGACACTATCGCCCCAAAAGATTTATTTAAATGGAAAGTTTTCCAAATCCATCTTACTTCAACAGAGCAAATATAAGTCAGGTTCATATTACATTCCAATAACCATGTTTTTATTTTAGTATTTTTCTTTTTCTTTTTTCACATTTCCAAAAACCATAACATTTCCGTGAGATATATTTTTTACGTTCCGTCACAAGTAAATTAGAATTTTTATGAATAAATTATAGAACTTATTAACTATTTTAAGGAATATTACTGAATTAAAATTTATAAATGTCCACACAACTTTTAGGATGTACTAGCTCTGAACGAAAAATTCAAAATGGCGTATTATTGGGTTCCCCCACGTGTGAGTTTGCTCTTTTCTTTGTTTTTTGTTTGGTTTCACCCAAAAATGAACCACTGTATAGTGTAGGTTTTTGCAAGACTTTTTTCTCTTTGTGAATTTTTCTGATGATTTTGTAATGTTGCAGAGGACATATTGACATAAAAATGTTGTTTGACACAAGACAAATGAAACGAAACGGAAATGTTATGGTTTTAATTAAATTTACATCCAAATTAACAAAACATTGAAAATATTACTAAAGTGTATATAAAAAGAATATCTTAAAGAAGTAATAAACAAAAGTCATATGTGTCTGATTGAATTAAATAAAGAGAGTTTATATTCTAAAAAGTTATTTGATGTCAAGTGAAAATACCTTTATGCTTATTAAGCCTTAGATAGGTTTAAGGTAGTTTTCTATTGCACCCGATCCGATATTCGAACAAGAACATTATTTTAAAAAATTTTTAAACCTTGCTATGTTGAACTTATTCACATTGAGTATTATTATAACTATTCAGAATTTATTACTCTATGATAACAGTTATTAATTAGTCCAAATATTATGTACAGATAAATGCCTTAGGGGATGCCTGGAAACCATCTTTGTACTTCTGAAGAGCTGCATAGATGAAAGATCCTGGATTTTGGCAAAAAAATCCATGAAGACTTGGTCACTGGAATTTAGCATAGCATTGTTAATTTATATATATATATATATATATATATATATATATATATATAAGACCATTAGAAAAATAAAAAAAATAGAAATGGTATAATTAAACAGATGAATTGTGTTATTTTTAACCATGTTTGCATAAATCAGAAATTGCTGCCTAACTACACACACACACACTATATATATATATATATATATATATATATATATATATATATATATATATATATATATATATATAAATAGGTTAGGTTATTCTTTAAGAGCTCGTATAAATTTAAAATATAATTGTAATTGAGTTCAGATCGAAATACCGATGTGGAAACTTTGATTAAAACCTTACTTATATAAGATGATTGTTGAATTCACTACCATAAACCGTATTTTCGGACTTTATCTTATTCAATGATCTTTACTTGTAATAATGATAATTACGCACCTTAATTTAAAACTTTAATTAACCGCTTGCTATTTCAACTCTTATTGCTTCTTTGTCTTTGTTGTTATTTTCTCATGAAAGCATAGTTCAATACGATAGATTCTTGATGGTGGCTTGATTTGAATTTTGTCATCCTATTACCAAGGGTAGGGGTTCTTGTGTGAGTGTTGTCTGTTTTTTTTCTTTTTTCTATGAACTTTCTGCATTATATAACATCTTTATAAATGTTTTGTATATTGTGGTTTCTGAAGAGCAGCGTGTAATTGCATTTAATTGTAGCATATTGCAAGTTGCAAAACAATTGTAAACCCATCGTCAATTTTGCCATTGCAAAAAATAAATAATATGAGTAAAGACTAAATTTTTGTCATTGGAATTTAAATAAACATATATATATATATATATATATATTTATATATATATGTGTGTGTGTGTGTGTTTATAAAGAATATATTTTAAGTGTATAATCCTTATAATAACCGAAATGTTTCCAATTGTAAGCTCAATGAAGTTGTGTTACACGATTCAGAGCATATATACGTTATTTTTGCATTTCAATGACCATGGGAAATCAATCCAAATCAATAATTTTAATTAGTTTTTTACAATCACTTTATTTCCATATTTCGATGAAAGTTTATTTCTCTTCTTTCATCTTACACCCCAAATAATTCTTTTTTAATTAATATTCATTTTTCTTACACGTGTTTCATGGCGAATCTGTACAAATGTATCTTTTGTCAGAAGTTGTCAATCATCGGAGAGTAGTAGTATATATGCTGGAATTGGTAAAATTGTCACAATTCCACCATATATACAACTACTCCCTGAAGATTAGGAAAAATAAACACAGCAGGCCAAATTACGTGTGTAAAAGCGATATTCATCGTTTTTGTTGATAGTGTAGTGTTTTTAGTCAAATTTATTTAAAGAGCGCAAAATACCGAAATTCTTGTCCTCTAGCAGAATTTGGGGCCGTGTTTGTAACCCCTTAGATTTCGCATGGCTATTCACTTTGTTTTTGTATAGTATCACCAAAAATAATATGTATGTATATATGGTGAATGATGCACACGTGGTTTGAGTCTGATTTGAAAATGAATCTAATCAGATTGCACTCTTTCAAAGATGTTAGGGTAAGGGGGGGGGTCGACCCCCCCCCCCCCCCCCCGTTTAATTTTCTTTTCTTATTGGCTAACAGATGAACTGATAAAGAACAATCAAGCAGGATGAGAGTTTTGGTTTTAGAATTGATCAAAATGCCCCCTCACGTCACATGGATGCACCGGATGACTTTGTTTATTTGGAACACTCAGTTCTCTCTTGTCACCAGTTCCTGCTTTTGGGTTTGTCTTTTTTTTTTTTTTTGGTTTACCATTCCTTGACTACTGCTGCTGCTAGTTGCCAGTGTTCACATATTTTACTCATACTTTCGCAAATTTCACAAAAAAAAGTTTCAAAAAAAGTTCAACAACCAGTGTTCACATATTTTACTCATACTTTCGCAGATTTCACAAAAAAAAAAAAAAACACAAAAAAAAAACACAAAAAAAAAACAAAAAAACAAATCAATTTTTTAATCGATTTTTTTCCATCTTTTCCTTTATGCTTCAGAATTTTTTTAGATGAGGATTGATAATTTTGATTATTTTGATAATTCGGACTACTGTTCTCATCTTGCATGTTATTCTCACAACGTTTCATCCGATGTAACCTCCAACCTTCCTCAGGTGCGTCTTGTCTAACTTGGGAATCTTTATGTGGAACTCGGGAATCTGTACATAATTTTAAACGGAACACTTGATTTAATCCACGGAGGTAGCTTGTTCTCATTCCGTCATCCGTGACCGGGTAGAAGTCGTGAGAAAGTTGCAAGGACCCATGGTGCAACAGAAAAAAGTGCTAAGTTCTAATCTGTTCTAAGGTAAAGTCTTCTGTTGGTTGAAGGTTCGATTCTCAGTAAAGGCGATACTAAGAATATAATCAAAAATTACTTAAGACTTCTTCCCGGTCATGGCTGACGGAACGAGAACAATCTACCCCGTGGATTAAATAAAACGTTCTGTTCGAAATTCAGTACAGATTCCCGAGTTCGGCATAAAGATTTTTAAATTCGACAAGATGCCCCTGAAGAAGGTCAGAAGTTACATCGGCCGAAACGTTGTGAGAATAATATTTTTCCTACAAAAATCCAAATAATAAAAATCTCTTTCTTTGTATTTTCACTTACTTAAAACACTTAATTTCATATTTACCTATTTTGTATTAGTTAGATTATTTGGTAAAACCGGTGAAATTCCGGAAGAACGTTTACAATTTAAATTCCGGGATGTCAGAATTAGCGTCACAGAATAAATTTTATTTACGCCGAACACTTTAAATCACAGAACAATATCGCATTACGTTAAGCATTTAAAAATGTTTCCACTGGTTTCATATGTGATGTTATTCATTTTAGGTTGTGTTTTTTATGTAAATAGCTTCCAGTATTTTTAATTTTTTTTTAATTGGTTTCGGAATGTATAATTTTAGTGTTGTTAACTAGAGTGTGTCTTAAATCTGTGATGCCATCCAGCGTTGCTGAATTTAAATTGTCAACGACTTCCTGGAACAAAGTGCAAACGTTTCTCTGCTGTCTTTTTAAAATTCTCTTCTTTCTCCAGCTTTTTTGTTCATTTGCTTTTGACACCTGAGGATGATTCGACAAAGAATCGAAAACATCCTTGAAACCTATGGAACATTCATTATTTTTTTTTATTTTAAAGAATTGAAAAAATAAAAAAAGGTATAATTAAACAGACGAATTCTGTTATTTTTAACAATATTTGCATAAATGAGAAAATGCTGCCTAAATACACACAATATATATATATATATATATATATATATATATATATATATATACTAGGCCTGTCTAATAAGTATTCGATCATAGGCCAGAAAAAATATTTCAAATAACTGATGGGGTTGGGACCCTAATCCCTTTCAAAGTAGGCCCAAATTTAGCCCACCAATCCATCCACTGCCGGAAACATATCTGTAAGTCTTCTTTTGGAATGGTGTTCATCTCCGCCATCATGTTCCGCATTATCTCTTCTCTAGTCTCAAAACGGGAACCTTTCAGTGGCGTCCTCAATTTTCGAAACAACCAGAAGTTGCAAGGAGCCATGTCTGGAGAGTAGGGAGGTTGGCGAATGACTAGAATTCCATGTTTGGCCAAGAAATGTTGGATCAATTCAGATGAATGTGCGGAGGGCATTATTGTGATGCAGTTGCCAGTTTTTCACCGTCTGGTCTTTTCGTTACGGAGACGCCGGAGAACATCTTGATATGACTCTTTTGTCATTGTTTGTCTTTCTGGTGCGTATTCGTGATGCACAATTCCACGTACATCAAAGAAGACAGTCAGCATCACATTGATTTTGCTTCGTGCCTGTCGTGCTTTTCTTGGCCTTGGAGACTCGAGATGCTTCCATTGCGACGACTATCTTTTTGTTTCTCGGTCGTACCCGTACACCCATGACTCATCTCCAGTTATCACGGTGTTGAGAAACCCAGGATCAGTGTTGGTAGTTTCCAGAAGGTCCTGTGCAACTTGAAAACGGAGGTTCTTTTGTTCCTGCGACAACAACTTGGGCACAAATTTCGCAGCCACTCTGTGCATGTTCAAATTGCATGTGTGGAATCTTTACTCACTGTGACCTCTTCGGTGATCTCCTGCACGGTTGAATGACGATCTTCCATCACCAAATTTCGCACTCTCTCAACAACAGCTGCACTCCGAGCAGTTTGGGGCATACCAGAACGCTGGTCACTCTCCGCTGATGTGCGTCCATTTTTGAATCGGTTTAACCACTCCTTAATTTGTGTTACACCCATCGCATCTTCTCCAAACACCTGCTGAATCTTGCGAATTGTTTTGCTTTGAGAATCACCAAGATTTTAACAAAATTTGATACAGTACCTTTGCTCAACACATTCAGTCATCTTGAGAGAATCGGTAATCCGACGAACACGTTGTGTAATACCTCACTCAGCGACTGACAGGCAGCGACTAACGCGCAGGAAGGCAATAATAAAATTCACACATTCGCATGAAGGTGTCTTTCTTCACTGTGTAGAGTAGCGCGGCCCTATCGTCTCTATTTCGCACGGAAAAAATAACGGTCGTAT
Organism: Sepiola atlantica; assembly: GCA_963556195.1. NCBI lineage: Eukaryota > Metazoa > Mollusca > Cephalopoda > Sepiida > Sepiolidae > Sepiola > Sepiola atlantica. The sequence goes on along the minus strand of OY744524.1, from coordinate 10,291,944 downwards.
ATAGGCATGTGCAAAAATGGCCGTGGCTCATACGGACTATTGTTATTAAAAGGACTCATCATATTTTTTTTATTAGTTTCCGTTTAAATTTTGATTATGTTTGAAAGATAAAAGCCTAAAGTTAATCTCTAAAAAAAATGTATATTTACTTGTGAAATCAAATTTAGAATGTAAAATGTCACAACTAAAAAAAACATTCAGTCAAATTTGCAGTTTGAATAAATCAATTTTAAAAATCTCTTGAAAGATAATTATCAGTTTTCTAAAATTAGTAAAAAATGTACCTACCTTTTACTAAAAATTGCATGATTATCCCAAACGTAAGAGGTTTAGTAAAGTACGGTATTCAGTCAAGTATCAAACAAACTGGCTATCGATATGCAGAAATATAGGGAAGACAATAAGTGCAATAATATTTCGTTTTATCATTTTTAACTGTATATAGAAGAATGATTTTGTAATATTTTAAAGAAATTGAAAAATTATTAAACCTTCATTTCTTTATTTCTTAAGGTTATAAAAAAATAATTAATTTAAGTACCTCTATTTTATTGTAATAAAAGACATGTATTGAAAGAAAATGATTATTTATTAATGAAAAAATTACAAAATAATACAAACTTAGATTTTTTTTTTTAATGATGTATATTTACAGAGAATTGTAACACTGACGTGATTGTTGATTCTCTAACAATAAAATTTGAGTGACGGCGGATGGTGAGTAGTTTGGTAGTTTGGTAGTTTTGTTTTACGGCATATCAACCCTTTTTGGGTTATTTAATGCCGAATCTGGTCATTATAGTAAAAGTTTTTATGCTTCAAGTTCTTTATATCTTCAAATGTTTAATCATCGTTTTTGGTTTGGTAGTTTTGTTTTACGGCATATCAACCCTTTTTGGGTTATTTAATGCCGAATCTGGTCATTATAGTAAAAGTTTTTATGCTTCAAGTTCTTTATATCTTCAAATGTTTAATCATCGTTTTTGGTTTGTTAGTTTTGTTTTACGGCATATCAACCCTTTTTGGGTTATTTAATGCCGAATCTGGTCATTATAGTAAAAGATTTATGCTTCAAGTTCTAAAAATAAAATAAAAAAGGGGAGGGAGAAAGGGAGAGGGGCTGTTGTTTTTGGTTTTGGTTTTGTAGAACATAATTAAGTTTTACCAAAAAAAAAAAAAAAAAAAAAAAAACGTCAATGTAGGTGAATTTCGTCTCAGGGAGCCACAGGGCAGCCTGATCTGGTATCACCAGTGGTGAGTAGTGAGTGGAATGCAAATCCTGTCCGTTTATTGTAGTACTGTACATCCATATATTTTTCAAGTTAATCGTTAGTAGAAATTATTCCACTTAATTTTTTTTTTTCGGAATTGCCCATTTTTTAAATTTTTGTTTATTTTCAAGATCATAAAAAAATTTCTTACACTGATGATTACACGTTTATGCGCAAATTGAAATATTATGAAATCGCGTTTTAAGATTTTCCGTACACTGTTATCATTAAAATCACATAAAATACTTTTAGAAATTATATCATTTTTTTAGTGAAAATAGTGAATAAACAATGTTTTATTAAATGATTTAGAAATTAAAATATTAAATTAGCAATGCTTTATTAAATGATAATATCGTTAATTCGAGGAATTTATTTTTCTGCGAGTTATACTGATTTTATTAATACTGAATTTAGAGATTTGTTTGTGATATATGACATTTTTTTATTGTTAACATCTACGATGCTTTATTTTCATAAAAACATTTTTTTAATTCATGCGTCTTTTTAGTACTTTGAGATATAACTTTAGTAAAGGTGTTTGTGTTTACAAAAAATAACAAATTTCTACTAAAAGTAAAATAAAAATAATTGGTTCATTATATTCCGTGATCGTTACTTAATAAATATTGAAAATCTCATTAAAATTGGGTGATTTTCTGGATTGCGGTGAATATTTAAGTGAAGCGGGGGATCAAATATTTATACATTTTGGAGTTCTGTCATTCATTTTGCACGTACCTAATATATATATATATATATATATATATATATATATATATATATATATATATATATATATATATAAAGTGGTGTACTAAAAGCGAACTTTTAGGAAAGGTAAAACCTATTGTGAAGAGTATACAGCTCAATATCCAGGATAGAGCAGGTAGAATGAAGAAGAATGGGAAGGAATTAGAGAAGCAAAAGCCAAATCATAATTCAATTCAATTGCTCAAAGCAAGGTATATTCCGCAAAAAGGCAATTTATTCAAGTTAAATTTTCCTTAAGCCAGGCTTTTCAAAGATCAAAATCTTATCATCAGAGGAAGTCGCTGGGATAGATAAGTTGGCAAAGGCCAAGATTGCGGAATATACCTTGCTCTGAGCAATTGAATTGAATTTTGATTTGGCTTTTGCTTCTCTAATTCCTTTCCATTCTTCTTCTTATATATATATATATATATATATATATATATATATATACTAGTGTACATCCTCCGTCAAATATGACAGAAAAATGCTCCGCCAGTGTTGGCACTCGTTATTTATCTAGATATATTAATAAAATATTCATATAACATCACAGAAATTTGTCAGCAATTTAATTTTTCACATATGACTTATAATTTCTGATAAATAGAAAACCGTCACTATTGACGTTTTATTTTGACTGGAGGATTTCTTTCTGAATTTATTTCAGGCGGCGGAGCTTCGTTTGGGGCTGGAAAAATGCACGTGTTTTTACTCACTAACTTTTGCATGACGGGATGGAAGTATATATTTTAATTTTTTTATATAAATATACCAATAAATACACATTGGTCTTTATTATCGAGCAAAAGATATTCATTAGATTTTTTGCAGCATATTTAAGAAAAAAATCGTTTCTTTTTCATTATTTTGTGCTTATTTTTTTTCAATTTTTTCTTTTTAGAAAAACTACAAAATTCTCTGAGTTATTTGATTCTAAGCAAACTCTTTTGAATTGTGTTTTGACAGAAGTCACTTCAGAGTTAAGTGTCAGGAAAAAACCACAAACATTGTTGATTGAGAGAGGTTTTAAAACCTCACCTTTTGTTTTGCTTTCTTTATTTACTTGTGTTCACACACCTGTACTTTTTCTTTCTTTTTTTTAAAATTTTCTATCCTTCTCCCCTTCCTTCTTTCCTTTCGTTACTTTCTTCCTTCTTTTCTTTCTCCTTTCCTTTCTTGTCACTTCTTTATCTTTCCTTATTCGATTTTGCCATCCTTTCTTTCAATTTAAACACCTGTCAACATATTCTTATTCTTCACTCTTTAGATTAACATTCACACCTGGCTTTTATTTACTTTATTTTTACTTACATGTGTTTAAACACCTAAACATAATCTTTTTCTTCTTGACATAAACTTTTTCTTTAAAACTTCATGTAATAATGCAGTTACAACAGAGGAGTTAAACGATATATATATATATATATATATATATATATATATATATATATATATATATATATATATATAAATATATATATATATATATATAAGTCAGGTTCATTTCATATTCCAAAAACTATGTTTTTATCTTATTTTCTTTTTTCTTTCACATTTCCCAAAAAACAACATTTCTGTGAGATGTATTTTTACGGTTCGTTTCATTTGCCGTGAACCAAACAATATCTGTATGTCAATATCGTCTCTGCACACAACGAAATCATCAGAAAAATCCATAAAGAGTAACAAGTTCTTTATATATATATATATATATATATATATATATATATATATATATATATATATATATATATATATATATATATATATATATAATTATTTTTATTCATACAGACATAGACATAAGCTGCGACACTGGCATGTCGATGTTATCGATCAACAGCTGTTAGAATCTAATCTCATCAGAAAGAATGAATATATATATATATATATATATATATATATATATATGAAAAAGGAAAACCAAGAAATATTTTTGTATATTCATCAACGTTTCGTTATCATCCTGAGGAAGTCTTACAATAAAGACGAAACGTGGATGAATATATAAAAAATATCTCTTGGTTTTTTCCTTTTTCATTTCCCATTACGTCGGATTACTCTCATCCTTCCTTTCTCATATATATATATATATATATATATATATATATATATATATATATATATATATATATATATATATATAAAAATAGAGAGATAATAAAGATATGATTTTAGCTTTAAAATAATCCTATCATGAAATGGCAATGCTCAATGTACGAGATACAGCAATAATAAAATGAAATAAGTGATGCGAATAAAAATTGGTAAAAAGAACAATATTTATTGATTCATCAAGTTGTTTAAACAAGGAATATATAAATAAACATTTTTTTTCTTTTCCTTAACCCATGGATTTTCAAAAATGCAGGCTTTTATCATCAGAGGAGACGATAAGCATAAATCAATAAAATTATATTAGTGTTAGCACAGATTTGAAAATATACGAACAAAATAGTTTTTAAAATACACAAGAATACACAAACATCTTTTGTATTTTGTATTTTTGTATTTTTGTATATGTATATTGTCATATTTCAATTTGAAATAACATTTTCATTAGACTGTCATAACTAAATTTGAAATAGTATTTTCGTTAGTGTGGCATACTTCAATTTTAAATAGCATTTTCATTATTGTGTCATACTTCAATTTTAAATAGCATTTTCGTTAGTGTGTCATACTTAAAAATGAAATAGCGTTTTCATTAGTCTGTCACTTAAATTTTAAATAGTATTTTGATTAGTCTGCCACGCTTCAATTTTAATTACTAAATGCACAGATTGAGAGGATGCATCTTAAGTTAGACGTACCGGTTGATCGATCTGTCATGTTCAATTTCGAAATAGCATTTATATTTGGTCTGTCATGCTTTAGTTTGTAATTGCATTTTCGTTGATCTCTCATGCATAATTTTAAAAAGGCATTTTCGTTTGATTGTCATGTTTACGTTTGAAATAGCATTTCGTTGGTCTGCCAAGCTCAAGTTTGAAATAGCATTTTCGTTGGTTTGTCACGTTTAAGTTTGAAATAACATTTTTGTTTGGTCTGGCATGCTTTCGTTTGAAATAGCGTTTGTAGTTTTGTGTCATGCTTAAGTTTAAAATTGCATTTGCATTACTTTGTCATGCTTAAGTTTGAAATAGCAATTCCGTTGGTCTGTCACACTTAAGTTTGAAATAGAATTTTTGTTAGTTTGTCATGCATAAATTTGAAATAGCATTTTTGTTGGTCTGTCATGCTTAAGCTGAAATATGCCGATTGAGTGGACGCATCTTAAGAATATTCATTCCTGTTTTTATTTACGTTGCTTGATTTTTTTCTTTATTTCTTGACTAGACATCTTGGCCAGGTTTTATACTACAGAACACATAAAGATGGCGGGCAGTGGAAGAGGGTAGAGGAAAGGAAGTTGAGGATAAGAGAGAGAGAGAGAGAAAGAGAGAGAGAGAGAGAGGGGAAATTTATGTAAATCAAAACTTAGAGAGACAGAGACAGTATTTGCTTGTCCAAGTTCAGATGTGAACAGAAAGTTCAGCAACAAACCGAATGCAGGTAAGATGTTTCCTCCTCTCCCTTTTGGCCTTTCTCCATCTTGCAAAACTGGCATTCTTACCAACGTGGCCTTGCTGGCTGTCACCCTGTATTACTCTGCCAAAGAAATTAGCACGTATTTCAACCTCCGCATTGGCTACCTTATTCAAATGCCCAACGATAAGTAAGAAACATTCATTTTACCGTGGAAATCCAAAGATCTTCAATTTACAATCGTTTCCATTTATTTTAAGTTTTGATGTTTTTTAATAACTTTTTTTTAGTTAACTCCTTCAGATGATATTTTTCGTTTTTAGTTCACTTTTGGTTCATTTTGTCGTTTTTTGTCCCTTCTTTTCTTTTGTCCCTTTTTCTTTTTGTTCGTTATTTGCCCCTTTTTGGGGGGTCACATCGAAAAAAGGGTGAGAGTGCTTGGGTTTGTAGATGTAGAACAGTTGAAATAATAAAATCAGTTGGCAGCGGAAAGCCAAGGAAAACATGGGAGAAAGTGATGTGGATGGATTTGAGAGAAAGAGGGATAAATAAACGCCTGGTCAGAGATAGGTTAGTTTGGAAGTCAATTTCTAAAAGCAGTCAAACACATGGCAGCATGTAAAACAGATAGTAAACCGAAAATGATGATGATGATGATGATGATGATGATGATGATGGTGATGATGGTGATGATGATGATGATGATGATGGTGGTGATGATGATGATGATGATGATGATGATGATGATGATGATGATGATGATGATGATGATGATGATGATGGTGGTGATGATGGTGGTGATGATGATGATGATGATGATGATGATGATGATGATGATGATGATGATGATGATGATGATGGTGGTGCTGATGGTGATTATGGTGATGATGATGATGATTTATTTTCCTTTTACCTTTCTTTCATTTTAATCATTCTTTTTACTTCTTTCGTTGTTTTTTTCTTTGTTTTCTTTCTTCTTGTATATACCAACATTGTTTCATGCCTTTGTCATCTTTGCAACATGTTCTTTCACTTTTTAGCATTTGTCCTCTTTAAATTTAATTTTTTAATAAGTTTTCTATCTTTCCTTTTTTTTAGAATTCTTTACTTTATTTTTCATTGGAACATTCAATTAATTTCTATTCTTTCCTCAAATCATTGTTACCTCTCTTACAAAGTAGTCGATCGTAGTCAAGAGCGACCCGAAGATTTCCTTTTTCATTAACTGCTATACCAAGATATAGGGGAGAGTGCCACTCCTTTCACATGATTACTCCACTTACCCTTGATCCCCACCTTATAATCCTGAGTGTTTAGCAAGGGGGTATCATAATCTATTTTTTAGTCTTCAGTATGACTTAACTGAGGATTGAACCCTGGTCTCCCAACTTACTAGCGAACGCTTTTACCATTACGTCATGTAGTAGAAAAGCAATATCAACGAATGAGAAAGACAATTTATACAAACATTAATTGGAATTTATTAAGCCAGCTTGGGTCATGAATGTTTCACATTATATTTGCCGATGGTTTAAGGATCAAAGATCTAGGTGAGCACAGTTTTCCGGCAAGTCGTATAGTAGTAATTGTCTATCCTGTGATGCTATGGAAACGACTGACAAGGGTTTGTGGCATCAGGTTGAGTCTCATTGCTGACTGCTTTTGGATTGTCGCTTAAATAGCCAGTACTAGCAGGAGCTCGGCTCCTAGCATAACCTTTTCTGATTGGTTAGTGTCCAATTTCAGTAACTAATCGAAATTGAGTATTTCATAAAAATATTTGTTTACTGTCACTACTACTGTTTGAAGCAGGCTTTCACAGTCAAATAGACCGGTTCCTTTACAAAGATAAGTCCAATGTTTGGCAATATCTGTATATGTGCGAGTTTCTGACACATACATCATGTGACCGACTCAGTTCAAGCCATGGAACGTACTTAGCGTAGTATCGGGCATTACTTCAATCCGTGTGTGTAATTTTAAAGCCATGCAAATGAATGTGCAATGTAGTTTTATCCGGGAACATATGCTTTACAGTTTGAACTTGGTAATAATGCATTGAAAACCCAAAACACATTTTTTGTCAGAAGTTGAAGGTGCAGTTGATCGATTGATTGATTGATTGATTATTGGGTATAACGGCATGTCAACCATCTCATGCCGAGACCATACATATTTTGTATATGATTCAATTATAGATTAATTTGTATTTGAAGAGATTTTTGTTATATAGAGTATCTGGTCATCCCAAATGGTCACCCATTTAGGACTGGCCATGATCATCGTTGCTAAACTTCGGTGATCTTATTGGAACTGGTTTGTCAATATGATTATAACCGTATGAAGTGCATTTAATCACACTATAATTAACCTGATGAAATTTTGTTCATGTTACAAAAATCTCAACGCAAGATCATTCAAAACCCAGTAAGCCTTAAACCGGGAATTCTGAGTCCGAGAACGGTGAAAAGGAAAGAATAGCTAAACGAATGGAGAAAGAAAGAGAGTAGCTTATACAAGCTATTAACTTTTTACGTTCGCCTGCACCGCTAGTCCCCCTCACACTGTCAATGAGAGAGGGTGAGAGTAATAGACAGAAACTTACTAAGAGATGGTTTACTTGGTGAGTAAATTACAAATTACGGCTAATTAGAGCAATTAAAATGGATTTTTTTAAACATTTCGGGGGGAGGGGGTATAGTATATGCTCGTTTGTCATGATATCATCCTCCCATGAATTACCTCCTCTTTTGAGAGAAGTGGTAGTCTAGTATCTATCCTGTTGTGATAAGACTATCCTCCCAGACATTGCCTCCTCTTTTGGGGGGAAGCGAGGGTTCGCTAGGGTTAGGGTTTGCTAGGGTTAGGGTTTTGGGTTAGTTAGGGTTAAGGTTAGGGTTAGGGTTTTGGGTTAGTTAGGGTTAAGGTTAGGGTTTTGGGTTAGTTAGGGTTAAGGTTAGGGTTAGGGTTATGGGCAGTGTAGTAAAAAAAATGTACATTGGTGGTAGGCATTAAATGGAAAAGATGATGTGTTTCTTTACAATAACCCCGAAACCATCGAAAAAGGTGCCATACTATTTTTTCGATATTCTACTTTTTGATGTGGGTACTTCAGTCATCATAAACACTTAAAATATCAGTGTATTTTGAGAACAAACAATTTGTTTTTTGTTTTGTTTGACAGTAAAAAAGTTTAAGTAAAAATCTAGACTTAACAAATTGACAAACAACCTGTGTTAGTCTGTCATGTTAATAAAACGGAATCTCATTTTGTGTTTTCGTGTCTTAAATTTTTCATTCGATAAAAACTTTAATTATACTTTAATTGGGACGAGAAGAACATTCAGTTCTTGCATGAAACAAAATAGGAATTGTATTCAGAAATTACGTGTAGAAAGTTTAATCGGAGTGACAGCTTTTGAAAAAAAGGAACACAAACCGTGTATATTAATTGAACAATTTTACTTAGGCAAATAATAAAGAATGATATACAAACAGTAAAAGATGAATATACCGAAAGAGGGTTTTTGAACACATGCATGCACAGAATTTATTTGATGCAAGGAAGTGTTCTGTGAACAATTTGAGAGAACTTGGTCTTTATGACACGTGTGGACTGTATGCTTGCCATCTGTGCAACTGGTCCTGAGATAAACCAGAGCATCCGTGGCTTGACTCAGTATTTCACCTTATTGAGGAATTTCTTGGCTTTTGTAAGGCGGTTCTCTTGAGCCTTATTGAGGAATTTATTGGCTTTTGTAAGGCGGTTCTCTTGAGCTTTATTGAGGAATTTCTTGGCTTTTGTAAGGCAGTTCTCTTGAGCCTTATTGAGGAATTTATTGCTTTTGTAAGACGTTTCTCTTGAGCCTTATTGAGGAATTTCTTGGCTTTTGTAAGGCGGTTCTCTTGAGCCTTATTGAGGAATTTCTTGGCTTTTGTTAGGCGGTTCTATTGAGCCTTTTTGCGGAATTTCTTGGCTTTTGTAAGGCGGTTCTCTTGAGCCTTAGTGGTGAATAGTTGGCACTTGCAACTCTTGTATGAGGAGTAGTGAAGATCCTCGCTCAGCGCTTCCTTCATAGTCATCACTCCAATGCCAATCTTCCACATCTCCATCACATTTCTCCAGCTAGTTTTTTACAGGCTTCAAGATATTCAAAGAGCACTGAGTTTCAGCTAAGATTTCTGAATGTTTGAATCGGGTATGAATCATCATGACGCAGGTCACTCTTTTTCAATATTCCGGTGCTTTTCAGTCGGCCATAGTCTCCAGCTCTCATCCTACTAATAATACACAGAAACAGCTATCCGTTGCACTTTACCGCTGTTAAATACTTCAAATGGTTCTGAAATACAAGAATATAAAAATACTATCAAATTTATCTCGAACACTGTGTACATGACGTTGGCAAAAGCAAATCAGTTATCAAAATATCACAAAACGTTTGACGGACCTCTGTTCAAACCTGGAGCACAGTTAGACTTGCTGCTACTTAATAGCCTACAAAAATTATTTTACTTATTTAAAAAGAAAAGAAAATCGTCTATAAGGAGTAATGAAGATGATTGTTCAGTGCTTTCTTCATAGTCGCCATGCGAACACCCATCTCTCATGGCAAGGTCCGAATTGAGAATTTTGCCCCCATAAATATGAACTCTGCTGTATTTCAAACAGAAAGTCAAGCAGACTGTTCCAGACTTTGACAGGAGTTTGTCATGAAATTTGTGGTGTCTGACACGTGAAAGTCATGTGATGTTTTCGTAAGAATGTGCGATATGTGCAGAAAGATGCCTTCAGTTATCTTTCTGTAACAAGCGAGAAGAAAATCCCCAAATACCAGGGAGAAAAGAATATTATAGAAGAAATATTATTAACACTTTTGTTACAAGTGACGATTTACGCTAATTTGCTTTCCTACTTTACTGGGCGATTGATGAGAAAATCTGCATTCTTAGTTGTGTTTTTTTTCTTATTATTAGGGGTGAGAAGTTTGATGCAAAAAGACAAAATAATACCTTGTCCGGTGGCCAAAACGGCTGGTGGTTGATGAGGACAGAGTATAGGACGTGCAATCACATTTGTCTAAAGAAGAAAAATAAAGGAAAAAGTATACTTTCAAAATAGTGATTTAGAACTTCACATATACAGGTCAAGTGACTGTGCGACAGATTCTTTTGTTTTAGTCAGTAGATCAACTTGTCCTATTTTGCAGTATTTATTTGTAAATCCGTGTTTCTATTTGTTTCAGATTCGCCCTAATGAGAAGTACTTAGCATGAGCGTTTCCTTTGATGAGGAGACTTGCTGTCACTTAGACTCCAGGGAACACCACTGGTTATTATCAGTAAACAATCACTGTTGATGACCTGTGTGAGAACTCCTAATGAGTTAATGATAATAAATTAAATTATAATTATAAAACTGTGTAGAATTTAACTTCAAGACTCCCATGATGAAAAAAGACATTTTCTAAATTACTGCAAAGAACAAATATATCTCTTTCATTCAAGGTTGAATTATTAAAAAAAAATTTCTTGCACTTATTTTTGATTTTACGACTGCTTTGCCTTTGGACTTTGTGAACACTGATTTGAGATTGTATTAAACTTATTGTTAGTATGTGTATTCAGTTTGTTAGAATGTTGATGACCACTTTGCGCTCGGATTTTCTTTTTGAACAAACTTGTCATAGAACCGGCTTTCGACACATGCATCGTTTTCGTATTTATTTTTACTGACCCAATCAGTTAAAAACTCTTCACTTTAACCAGAAAACGGGAACCCATCAGTCAGCATGTGGTGTTCACCTCATGCTTTTATTAATTGCATGTTTACATGTCCGAATGCCACCGTAGTTAAAAAGAGGTAGAAGACCCTTTCTTATCTTTTGTGTAACATCACTGAAGAGTTCTATACTGAAAAGAGATAACTTATAACTGACTCGTGCAAGGGAGACAACTTTTTACATTACAAGCTTGCTCAGGTCTGGAATGTTTGCAAAAGCCTATGCACAAAGTTGGGTTACACACTGTCGATGAGTTAGGGGTAGGGGTAGTGTTAGGGGTAGGGGTACAGTGTCGATGGAATTTCAGCTTTTCCTTACTCTTTCTTCTCTTAAATATATCTAAAAATAAGGAAATTGACAACATCTTTGAAGCACGCATGAGAATGTATTTAAGTGAAATATTTTGAAAATCAACAATCGTGAAATTTAAATGAAAAATTCATTTATTTAATGTTTTTTTTTTTGCAAGCTTTCGTTGTAGAACAACTTTGTCTGGCGAGACTGTCTTATAGTTTTCTTTTTTTTCCTTCTTTTCTTCCTCCTCATTTTGATGGTATTAACCCCGAGGGGTCGAATCACGATATGAGCAGAAAGAGACGTCAAGTTCTTAAGACGTTAGGATAAATGTATTCATGTCGATGTTATCCGCAGTTTGGCGCTTTTTACGTAAGGAAATTGACAACATCTTTGAAGCACGCATGATTATGTATTTAAGTGAAATATTTTAAAAATCAACAATCGTAGAATTTAAATGAAAAATTCATTTATTTATTTATTTATTTATTTATTTGTTGCAAGCTTTCGTTGTAGAACAACTTTACCAGGCGAGACTGTCTTATAGTTTTTTTTCTTCTTTTCTTCCTCCTCATTTTGATGGTATTAACCCCGAGAGGTCGAATCACTATATGAGCAGAAAGAGAGCATCAACACCCGATACATCCTCTTTGCAATCTAGATATAACCTTCTGATTTCCATTTGTTTTGATCCCTAGAGAATTTCTGCATGAAACAAAGTTTAATTTTTCAAGCTTTAATGAAGTGGAGGGCAAGTGCTAAAAGCACAATCCCAGCAATAATACACAGAAATAGCTGCCTATTGCTATTAAATAATTCAAATGGTTCTGAGATGAAAGAATATAAAAATTATCAAATTTGACTCGAACACCATGTACATGACGTTCGACGGAAGAAATACGAACATATAGATCATTTTCTGCATCTTAATCACTTAGGAAAGTGCGACAATCGAAATAATAGTAAGCAAAATAACAACGAACGCTACAATCACCAATAAAAATAATTGCATAAAAATATATAAATCGAAAATATAGATAAATGGAATATATAAATAAAAATATATAAATAAAAATATAGATAAAGTCGGAGGCGACCCGAAGGCTCCCTCTTTATTGGCTACTTTCTCTGGATTGCTTTACTTACCCTTGACTCTCACCTTATATATACGGTATAAAAATGTTGACACACAAGTTCTCGAAGTTAAGCGACGTTGAGCCTGGCCAGTATCAGATGGGTATCCATTTGGGAATACCAGATGCTATGCGTGGGAGGATGGTGACACCTCCCTGTAAAACCTGCAAAAATCTAACGTCATCATCTACCCTGACCGGGATATACATGCAACTAGGAACTTCCTTTGAATTTAATATTTACCAGAAACTTTCTTCTTTGGAGGAGCCGGCTTAACCAGGTATGAGCTACCTTATAATGCTGAGTGTCTCTGCAAAAAGGGAATCAAGTACCATTCTTTGAGTCTTTGGTATGACTCAATCAAGGATTCAACCCCGGTATCCCAGCTCGTTAGCGAATACTTTAGCCATTCGTCTAGTTACAACCACTGTATACCTAAAACTAGACGAAACTTCCATGAACAGAGTTTCTTTCATAGAACTACCCGTTCTGTGGAACACAATACTGCGAGGCTGCTTCCCAGCTGACTACAACATAGTCGTTTTCATTTTCAAGTCCAATGTAAACAAATTCTTGTTGAGCTCTTAAATAATCAAATTTTACCCAATTTCACCACGGTGTTGTCTCACCGTCAACCTGACAAACTCATTAACCCTTATCCTCGAGTGGCCTTTTGGCCTTGACAAGTGGTGACTCTTTAGTAAAACGTGAGTTGTTTTATTGCAAAATTTACCTTATTTATTAAATCACTCTAGTTTTTATCTTAGTTTGTACCATTAGACCGGTATCGTCTTGGCCTTCGGGTCTTGATTCTACCGTGCAGTTCTAGGAGGTCCACCCTCCCAGGCTTTGCCTCCCCTCTTTGGGGAGGAGTAAGTTTATTGCTTACTGCCTGAAGCGCCCCTACCGGAGAATGCCAACGGGGCTGCCCAGGCAATTTTTAATAGCCAGAGTGCTCACCTTCTCGTGTGCTGGCTTTTCAAGTCCCACTCTCCCGACCCGATCTTGGGTCACATCTTACCTTGTGGGAGTAAGATAAAACTGGCCTTGTGCCTAACCTCGTCGGGAGGTAAATAAAACCCTGTTTTCGTTTCTCTCCGTTCTTTTCATGTAGCGGATCACCAATTATCCCTTACAGCTGAACTAACAGAAACTTCCAAAACATTTTATTAATCTTAAGTTACATGAACAAAAAAAAAAAGACATCAATCTCAAAATTCTTCATTTTTATTCTTTACCATTTAGTTTTTTACTTATCAATTAAAACAATGTAAAAATAACAATTAAATAAAATAAAGTAGAAAGAATAGACGTAGTTGTGCATATCTTTTCATTTAGGATGAAAAGTGACCTTCAGTGGCAGATCTTCACTTGCCAAGGAATCAGAATGGTTCTGGGAGGGTAGATGTTTCCCTTGGGCACCTGACGCCAAGCACTCACACGATTATTCGCTTTCCAAAAAGAAGCAAACGGCTTAGGGCCAATTTAATTTGATAAACATACGAAACTGAATTCAATCTTTGTGTTTCTTAGCTGCTAAGATATTCAGTGAACTTTAATGGTCAAGTTTTCTTAATATTTATTAAGACTTTATTAAAAAAAAGCATAGAAATCCTTCCTTTGAAAGTTTTGGGAAACTTTTATCACATATTTCTTACTTTCTTTATTTGTTTTTTTCTTTCTGTTATTTCGATTATTCGGACTACTATTCTCATCTTGGGTGTTGTTTTCGCAACGTTTTGGCCGATGTAACCTTCAGGGGTATCTTTTTGAACTTGGGAATTTTATAGTCGAACTTGGGAATTTTATAGTCGAACTTGGGAATTTTATAGTCGAACTTGAGAATTTTATAGTCGAACTTCGGAATTTTATAGTCGAACTTGAGAATTTTATAGTCGAACTTGAGAATTTTATAGTCGAACTTGGGAATTTTATAGTCGAACTTGAGAATTTTATAGTCGAACTTGAGAATTTTATAGTCGAACTTCGGAATTTTATAGTCGAACTCAAAACCACGTGAGAATTTCGAACTGAAACGTGTTTAACCTTCTGACATCTCACTTCAACTTACGTAAATTGGTTAGAAGTTAAGCAAATATAAAAAATTAAACAGACACACACTTTCTGGCTAATTTAACAAAATATGTATCATTTGAGTCACTCGGACTATCATTCTCACCGTGTTTGCTATTTTGACAACGTTTCGACCGATGTAATTACCGACTTTCTTCAGTTGCATCTTTGATAACTTGGGAATCGATATGTCCAACTCGGTAACCTATAAGGTATTTCGAACTCGACCCTTTATTTAATCCATGAGGGTAGATTGTCCTCGTTCCGGCATAAATGACCGGGTAGAAGGGTTAATTACTTATTATGTTATTCTGACCCCAACCTTAAACCTTTAGAAAATTGTCACTGAGAACTGATTGTTAACCAATGTCTTATCCGTTGTGACATGAGTTAATTTTATTTTTGTATGAATCTCATGCAGTTTAAAAATTCTAACTTGAACTGTTAACTTTACATTTCGATGTATGAGTGCCCCGCCTGGGACTGCCCACGCGTGAATTTGTAATTGCAAGGGTTGCGCAATCCCCAACAACTGCTCTCCTGAGTCGGCATTGCTTGATTCCAATGGCAAGTAGTAACACAGGACGACTGGAAACAATGCCGAGATAAGCAGAGAGCATATACAGCACCTGGTATTCCTAAATGGTCACCCATTTAGTACTGGCCAGGCTCGACGCCGCTTAACTTCGGTGATCTAACGGAAACCGATGTGTCAACGTGATTGTGCCGTATATCTATATATAAAAGAGGGTAGTGCAGTATTAGTGCAGTTCCAACGAGAGAAAAGTATATATGTAAAGGAGTAAGGCTACCAACATTTGTAAAATGTTTTTTTCAACATTTATTTATCATTTTGTTATTTTATCATTTTATAATTTTATATAACGCGTTTCAAGCGGTGGTCCGCTATCATCAGATATGTAAATCCATCCTTCGAGTGGCTTTTTAGCCTTGATAAGTGTTGACTCATTAATAAAAAAAAGGAAAAAGAAAAAAAAGTTCCTTGTGAAATCAGTTGATGCGGTTTCCAGGCATCTTTAGAAGCTGGTGGCGATTGCTGGCACCCATATCGAATTTTGAATAAAATCCCATGCTATACACTTTCTTATCATATTTATTTCTGTAAAAAAATTACGAGCACTTAATAATAGAAGGTTACTTTCCAATCACCCTGTTGGCCTCCTTAAGACTATAGTTAAGCAAGGGTTTTACACTCTCTAACCGCACTCTCCTGAACCGGCATTTCTTGAGTCCAGAGGCAAGGAGGAATCCAGGACGACTGGAAGGGATGCAAAAACAAGCATCGGAAAACTGGTGTTATTTCGGAGTTTTCTTTCTCTTAGACTAGTTGTACACCTTTTAGTTCCAGTAGAGATTAATACGCCCTGGAGTCTGATTGGTGCGACCAAATCACCATGTAGGGCTGCCCTCTACCAGTAGAAATAAATTTCAGTGTTTATGACTGTTACATCGGTACTATGAGTTTATTGAGTTGCTATAAACAATAACGATATAAACAACACATAGCATCTACAGAAAATTAATGGAAATAGAGGTTTGTTTAATTAACATCTTTTACCTCCTCCCACTATTTCTCCCTTTATTTACGTCATTTGCTTTCTGTGATGTCACCCAGTGTGCACTGTAACAAGAGGCCTTTATGCCAGGGGCAAAGTGTAGCATCTGTTCTGATACTACACTTTATTTTTCCTGTCCTCGCTCAGTGAAGCGTAAATTCTAATTGCCAGACTGAGGCAATTTTAATTTTTGTCCCAATCCACAATCTTTTTGGGGAACTGGATTTTCTCCACATTGAAAATCTACCTTGTGTCTAACTCTGCCCTCGTGTGAAGGCAAGTAAATAGGGGATTGTGGCATAACCAAGGCTTGAGAATGTAGTCTACCTTACTATTTAACCAATAGCTGGGGCAAAGTGTAGTATCTGTTCTGATACTATACTCAATCTTTTCTGTCCTTGATATATAGATTTATATTTTTCCCAAGGGTGTTAGCGAAGTGATACAGTAGCCAGACAGGACTCCAACCCAGCACTCCAGGCTCACAGTCTATGCCTGTAACTACAACACTGTACACTACCACTATATATATATATTATAAAATAAAAGTAAAGCTTCTCTTTTGCTCAAAGTTTGTCATCAATAGTTTTGGAAATGACAAATCGATATTTGATTCTGTCTATCCATTTCTGTCTATCCATTGTTTCTTTACCATTTGTCTATGTTGTTCAGAACAATAAAATTTAATTAGCTTTAATTGCTTTTAGACAATACTTTATCCAACAAGGAATATTTTCGGATGGCTGTCACGTTTGTTATCAGCAGCAAATGTGAATTAGAATGGACACCATCTTTATTATCAGCAGCAAATGTGAATTAGAATGGGCACCATCCTTATTATCAGCAGCAAATGTGAATTAGAATGGACACCATCTTTATAATCAGCAGCAAATATAGTAATGATAGTAAATACTAATAATACATTATTCCACTTTAAAAAAAAAATAATACTTACATATATAATACAATACTATTATTATTGTAGGAAAAGAGGTGCAAAAATATAGGAATTCGCTAGAAAACTGCCACATTCAGTGTCGCATCAGATAGCGTCACATATATTTCATATGTGGTGTCAAACCCTAAGCCTAACCCTAACCCTACCTTAGAAAACGTAAACACGTTTTACTATTTTACTCTTCATATTTCAAAGTCGTTTCAACCTTCTTTTCTGGCTTACTTTATTTCCCAACCCTATAAACTATTCACGCATTTGAGGGGACTAAATCCAATGGTGAGACCCCCACTTAATAGCTTTGTGGAGTATGGTTCCACCCCTTTTCCACTACTACTAGCTTCACTCGAACCCGAAGTCATAGTACCCCGTTTACAGACTATTTGTTCACAAAATATATCCCTACAAATTAATTAATCTACTGAACCAGCTTGAAATTGGCCTTTTGGCTAAGATCAAAGTGTAGTATCTGTTCTGATGGATACTGCACGCCTGTCCTGTGAAGTTCTAGGAGGTCCACCCTCCCAGGCTTTGCCTCCCCTCTTTGGGGAGGAGTAAGTTTATTGCTTACTGTCTGAGGCGCCTCTACTGGGGAATGCCGACGGGGCTGCCCAGGCAATTTTTAAACCCCACTTTCCCGACCCGACATTGGGTCACATCTTACTTGTGGGAGTAAGATAAAAACTGGCCTTGTGCCTAACTCCTGGAGAGGAGTAAATCAATACTGACCAATCTTATACAGAACATGTGTACGCTTTCAGCCTAAAATGACATCACACACATAAGGGATGAAAATGTGAAGCAAATAAAAAAATAAATAAATGGACTTGTTTAAGTTGTTAGGGAGAAATCCTAGATGATTGAAAGTCAGGTAAGCATAAATACAGAGATTCAAGCATCGAGCATTTAACATGCAATGTGACTCTTTTAGTTTTCAATTAATATAATGTTTTGTTAAAATTTATACTTTCAACACATATGCATGACCTACACAACTCTATTTTATTTATTACCCTATTCATATTGTAATTTCTTGGTTAATACCAGCATTTTGGGGGGAAATGATATACATCTTAGGGAAATATCTTACGAATTAAATAAAGTCTATGGCGTATAAAGCGTTTTTAGATGTAGAATCAAAATTACACTTACAGATGTAAGAGTTGAATAAAGAATAGATGCTTGGAAATCAGAGCCTCTTTTAAAATTGCCCGTAACCACTGCAAAATGTGTATAGAAAATGCTGAAGAGTCTTATGCTAAATTTCGTAATGGTCTTT
Organism: Sepiola atlantica; assembly: GCA_963556195.1. Lineage (NCBI taxonomy): Eukaryota > Metazoa > Mollusca > Cephalopoda > Sepiida > Sepiolidae > Sepiola > Sepiola atlantica. The sequence continues at coordinate 10,273,295 of OY744524.1, read as the reverse complement.
CAAACAAATATTCATTACTGAAAACGCTAAAGAGTCTTATGCTAAATTTCGTAATGGTCTTTCAAACAAATATTCATTACTGAAAACGCTAAAGAGTCTTATGCTAAATTTCGTAATGGTCTTTCAAACAAATATTCATTACTGAAAACGCTAAAGAGTCTTATGCTAAATGTCGTAATGGTCTTTCAAACAAATATTCATTACTGAAAACGCTAAAGAGTCTTATGCTAAATGTCGTAATGGTCTTTCAAACAAATATTCATTACTGAAAACGCTAAAGAGTGTTATGCTAAATGTCGTAATGGTCTTTCAAACAAATATTCATTACTGAAAACGCTAAAGAGTCTTATGCTAAATGACGTAATGGTCTTTCAAACAAATATTCATTACTGAAAACGTTAAAGAGTCTTATGCTAAATGTCGTAATGGTCTTTCAAACAAATATTCATTACTGAAAACGCTAAAGAGTCTTATGCTAAATGTCGTAATGGTCTTTCAAACAAATATTCATTACTGAAAACGCTAAAGAGTCTTATGCTAAATGTCGTAATGGTCTTTCAAACAAATATTCATTACTGAAAACGCTAAAGAGTCTTATGCTAAATGTCGTAATGGTCTTTCAAACAAATATTCATTACTGAAAACGCTAAAGAGTCTTATGCTAAATTTCGTAATGGTCTTTCAAACAAATATTCATTACTGAAAACGCTAAAGAGTCTTATGCTAAATGTCGTAATGGTCTTTCAAACAAATATTCATTACTGAAAACGCTAAAGAGTCTTATGCTAAATGTCGTAATGGTCTTTCAAACAAATATTCATTACTGAAAACGCTAAAGAGTGTTATGCTAAATGTCGTAATGGTCTTTCAAACAAATATTCATTACTGAAAACGCTAAAGAGTCTTATGCTAAATGTCGTAATGGTCTTTCAAACAAATATTCATTACTGAAAACGCTAAAGAGTCTTATGCTAAATGTCGTAATGGTCTTTCAAACAAATATTCATTACTGAAAACGCTAAAGAGTCTTATGCTAAATGTCGTAATGGTCTTTCAAACAAATATTCATTACTGAAAACGCTAAAGAGTGTTATGCTAAATGTCGTAATGGTCTTTCAAACAAATATTCATTACTGAAAACGCTAAAGAGTCTTATGCTAAATGACGTAATGGTCTTTCAAACAAATATTCATTACTGAAAACGTTAAAGAGTCTTATGCTAAATGTCGTAATGGTCTTTCAAACAAATATTCATTACTGAAAACGCTAAAGAGTCTTATGCTAAATGTCGTAATGGTCTTTCAAACAAATATTCATTACTGAAAACGCTAAAGAGTCTTATGCTAAATGTCGTAATGGTCTTTCAAACAAATATTCATTACTGAAAACGCTAAAGAGTCTTATGCTAAATGTCGTAATGGTCTTTCAAACAAATATTCATTACTGAAAACGCTAAAGAGTCTTATGCTAAATTTCGTAATGGTCTTTCAAACAAATATTCATTACTGAAAACGCTAAAGAGTCTTATGCTAAATGTCGTAATGGTCTTTCAAACAAATATTCATTACTGAAAACGCTAAAGAGTCTTATGCTAAATGTCGTAATGGTCTTTCAAACAAATATTCATTACTGAAAACGCTAAAGAGTGTTATGCTAAATGTCGTAATGGTCTTTCAAACAAATATTCATTACTGAAAACGCTAAAGAGTCTTATGCTAAATGTCGTAATGGTCTTTCAAACAAATATTCATTACTGAAAACGCTAAAGAGTCTTATGCTAAATGTCGTAATGGTCTTTCAAACAAATATTCATTACTGAAAACGCTAAAGAGTCTTATGCTAAATGTCGTAATGGTCTTTCAAACAAATATTCATTACTGAAAACGCTAAAGAGTGTTATGCTAAATGTCGTAATGGTCTTTCAAACAAATATTCATTACTGAAAACGCTAAAGAGTCTTATGCTAAATGACGTAATGGTCTTTCAAACAAATATTCATTACTGAAAACGTTAAAGAGTCTTATGCTAAATGTCGTAATGGTCTTTCAAACAAATATTCATTACTGAAAACGCTAAAGAGTCTTATGCTAAATGTCGTAATGGTCTTTCAAACAAATATTCATTACTGAAAACGCTAAAGAGTCTTATGCTAAATGTCGTAATGGTCTTTCAAACAAATATTCATTACTGAAAACGCTAAAGAGTCTTATGCTAAATGTCGTAATGGTCTTTCAAACAAATATTCATTACTGAAAACGCTAAAGAGTCTTATGCTAAATTTCGTAATGGTCTTTCAAACAAATATTCATTACTGAAAACGCTAAAGAGTCTTATGCTAAATGTCGTAATGGTCTTTCAAACAAATATTCATTACTGAAAACGCTAAAGAGTCTTATGCTAAATGTCGTAATGGTCTTTCAAACAAATATTCATTACTGAAAACGCTAAAGAGTGTTATGCTAAATGTCGTAATGGTCTTTCAAACAAATATTCATTACTGAAAACGCTAAAGAGTCTTATGCTAAATGACGTAATGGTCTTTCAAACAAATATTCATTACTGAAAACGTTAAAGAGTCTTATGCTAAATGTCGTAATGGTCTTTCAAACAAATATTCATTACTGAAAACGCTAAAGAGTCTTATGCTAAATGTCGTAAATCTAGAGGGAATAGTCTTTCAAACAAATATTCATTACTGAAAACGCTAAAGAGTATTATGCTAAATGTCGTAATGGTCTTTTAAACAAATATTCATTACTGAAAACGCTAAAGAGTCTTATGCTAAATTTCGTAATGGTCTTTCAAACAAATATTCATTACTGAAAACGCTAAAGAGTCTTATGCTAAATTTCGTAATGGTCTTTCAAACAAATATTCATTACTGAAAACGCTAAAGAGTCTTATGCTAAATGTCGTAATGGTCTTTCAAACAAATATTCATTACTGAAAACGCTAAAGAGTCTTATGCTAAATGTCGTAATGGTCTTTCAAACAAATATTCATTACTGAAAACGCTAAAGAGTCTTATGCTAAATGTCGTAATGGTCTTTCAAACAAATATTCATTACTGAAAACGCTAAAGAGTCTTATGCTAAATGTCGTAATGGTCTTTCAAACAAATATTCATTACTGAAAATGCTAAAGAGTCTTATGCTAAATTTCGTAATGGTCTTTCAAACAAATATTCATTACTGAAAACGCTAAAGAGTGTTATGCTAAATGTCGTAATGGTCTTTCAAACAAATATTCATTACTGAAAACGCTAAAGAGCGTTATGCTAAATGTCGTAATGGTCTTTCAAACAAATATTCATTACTGAAAACGCTAAAGAGTCTTATGCTAAATGTCGTAATGGTCTTTCAAACAAATATTCCTTACTGAAAATGCTAAAGAGTCTTATGCTAAATTTCGTAATGGTCTTTCAAACAAATATTCATTACTGAAAACGCTAAAGAGTCTTATGCTAAATGTCGTAATGGTCTTTCAAACAAATATTCATTACTGAAAACGCTAAAGAGTCTTATGCTAAATGTCGTAATGGTCTTTCAAACAAATATTCATTACTGAAAACGCTAAAGAGTCTTATGCTAAATGTCGTAATGGTCTTTCAAACAAATATTCATTACTGAAAACGCTAAAGAGCGTTATGCTAAATGTCGTAATGGTCTTTCAAACAAATATTCATTACTGAAAACGCTAAAGAGTCTTATGCTAAATGTCGTAATGGTCTTTCAAACAAATATTCCTTACTGAAAATGCTAAAGAGTCTTATGCTAAATTTCGTAATGGTCTTTCAAACAAATATTCATTACTGAAAACGCTAAAGAGTCTTATGCTAAATGTCGTAATGGTCTTTCAAACAAATATTCATTACTGAAAACGCTAAAGAGTCTTATGCTAAATGTCGTAATGGTCTTTCAAACAAATATTCATTACTGAAAACGCTAAAGAGTCTTATGCTAAATGTCGTAATGGTCTTTCAAACAAATATTCATTACTGAAAACGCTAAAGAGTCTTATGCTAAATTTCGTAATGGTCTTTCAAACAAATATTCATTACTGAAAACGCTAAAGAGTCTTATGCTAAATGTCGTACTGGTCTTTCAAACAAATATTCATTACTGAAAACGCTAAAGAGTCTTATGCTAAATGTCGTAATGGTCTTTCAAACAAATATTCATTACTGAAAACGCTAAAGAGTGTTATGCTAAATGTCGTAATGGTCTTTCAAACAAATATTCATTACTGAAAACGCTAAAGAGTCTTATGCTAAATGACGTAATGGTCTTTCAAACAAATATTCATTACTGAAAACGTTAAAGAGTCTTATGCTAAATGTCGTAATGGTCTTTCAAACAAATATTCATTACTGAAAACGCTAAAGAGTCTTATGCTAAATGTCGTAAATCTAGAGGGAATAGTCTTTCAAACAAATATTCATTACTGAAAACGCTAAAGAGTATTATGCTAAATGTCGTAATGGTCTTTTAAACAAATATTCATTACTGAAAACGCTAAAGAGTCTTATGCTAAATTTCGTAATGGTCTTTCAAACAAATATTCATTACTGAAAACGCTAAAGAGTCTTATGCTAAATTTCGTAATGGTCTTTCAAACAAATATTCATTACTGAAAACGCTAAAGAGTCTTATGCTAAATGTCGTAATGGTCTTTCAAACAAATATTCATTACTGAAAACGCTAAAGAGTCTTATGCTAAATGTCGTAATGGTCTTTCAAACAAATATTCATTACTGAAAACGCTAAAGAGTCTTATGCTAAATGTCGTAATGGTCTTTCAAACAAATATTCATTACTGAAAACGCTAAAGAGTCTTATGCTAAATGTCGTAATGGTCTTTCAAACAAATATTCATTACTGAAAATGCTAAAGAGTCTTATGCTAAATTTCGTAATGGTCTTTCAAACAAATATTCATTACTGAAAACGCTAAAGAGTGTTATGCTAAATGTCGTAATGGTCTTTCAAACAAATATTCATTACTGAAAACGCTAAAGAGCGTTATGCTAAATGTCGTAATGGTCTTTCAAACAAATATTCATTACTGAAAACGCTAAAGAGTCTTATGCTAAATGTCGTAATGGTCTTTCAAACAAATATTCATTACTGAAAACGCTAAAGAGTCTTATGCTAAATGTCGTAATGGTCTTTCAAACAAATATTCATTACTGAAAATGCTAAAGAGTCTTATGCTAAATTTCGTAATGGTCTTTCAAACAAATATTCATTACTGAAAACGCTAAAGAGTGTTATGCTAAATGTCGTAATGGTCTTTCAAACAAATATTCATTACTGAAAACGCTAAAGAGCGTTATGCTAAATGTCGTAATGGTCTTTCAAACAAATATTCATTACTGAAAACGCTAAAGAGTCTTATGCTAAATGTCGTAATGGTCTTTCAAACAAATATTCCTTACTGAAAATGCTAAAGAGTCTTATGCTAAATTTCGTAATGGTCTTTCAAACAAATATTCATTACTGAAAACGCTAAAGAGTCTTATGCTAAATGTCGTAATGGTCTTTCAAACAAATATTCATTACTGAAAACGCTAAAGAGTCTTATGCTAAATGTCGTAATGGTCTTTCAAACAAATATTCATTACTGAAAACGCTAAAGAGTCTTATGCTAAATGTCGTAATGGTCTTTCAAACAAATATTCATTACTGAAAACGCTAAAGAGTCTTATGCTAAATTTCGTAATGGTCTTTCAAACAAATATTCATTACTGAAAACGCTAAAGAGTCTTATGCTAAATGTCGTAATGGTCTTTCAAACAAATATTCATTACTGAAAACGCTAAAGAGTCTTATGCTAAATGTCGTAATGGTCTTTCAAACAAATATTCATTACTGAAAACGCTAAAGAGTGTTATGCTAAATGTCGTAATGGTCTTTCAAACAAATATTCATTACTGAAAACGCTAAAGAGTCTTATGCTAAATGACGTAATGGTCTTTCAAACAAATATTCATTACTGAAAACGTTAAAGAGTCTTATGCTAAATGTCGTAATGGTCTTTCAAACAAATATTCATTACTGAAAACGCTAAAGAGTCTTATGCTAAATGTCGTAAATCTAGAGGGAATAGTCTTTCAAACAAATATTCATTACTGAAAACGCTAAAGAGTATTATGCTAAATGTCGTAATGGTCTTTTAAACAAATATTCATTACTGAAAACGCTAAAGAGTCTTATGCTAAATTTCGTAATGGTCTTTCAAACAAATATTCATTACTGAAAACGCTAAAGAGTCTTATGCTAAATTTCGTAATGGTCTTTCAAACAAATATTCATTACTGAAAACGCTAAAGAGTCTTATGCTAAATGTCGTTATGGTCTTTCAAACAAATATTCATTACTGAAAACGCTAAAGAGTCTTATGCTAAATGTCGTAATGGTCTTTCAAACAAATATTCATTACTGAAAACGCTAAAGAGTCTTATGCTAAATGTCGTAATGGTCTTTCAAACAAATATTCATTACTGAAAACGCTAAAGAGTCTTATGCTAAATGTCGTAATGGTCTTTCAAACAAATATTCATTACTGAAAATGCTAAAGAGTCTTATGCTAAATTTCGTAATGGTCTTTCAAACAAATATTCATTACTGAAAACGCTAAAGAGTGTTATGCTAAATGTCGTAATGGTCTTTCAAACAAATATTCATTACTGAAAACGCTAAAGAGCGTTATGCTAAATGTCGTAATGGTCTTTCAAACAAATATTCATTACTGAAAACGCTAAAGAGTCTTATGCTAAATGTCGTAATGGTCTTTCAAACAAATATTCCTTACTGAAAATGCTAAAGAGTCTTATGCTAAATTTCGTAATGGTCTTTCAAACAAATATTCATTACTGAAAACGCTAAAGAGTCTTATGCTAAATGTCGTAATGGTCTTTCAAACAAATATTCATTACTGAAAACGCTAAAGAGTCTTATGCTAAATGTCGTAATGGTCTTTCAAACAAATATTCCTTACTGAAAATGCTAAAGAGTCTTATGCTAAATTTCGTAATGGTCTTTCAAACAAATATTCATTACTGAAAACGCTAAAGAGTCTTATGCTAAATGTCGTAATGGTCTTTCAAACAAATATTCATTACTGAAAACGCTAAAGAGTCTTATGCTAAATGTCGTAATGGTCTTTCAAACAAATATTCATTACTGAAAACGCTAAAGAGTCTTATGCTAAATGTCGTAATGGTCTTTCAAACAAATATTCATTACTGAAAACGCTAAAGAGTCTTATGCTAAATTTCGTAATGGTCTTTCAAACAAATATTCATTACTGAAAACGCTAAAGAGTCTTATGCTAAATGTCGTAATGGTCTTTCAAACAAATATTCATTACTGAAAACGCTAAAGAGTCTTATGCTAAATGTCGTAATGGTCTTTCAAACAAATATTCATTACTGAAAACGCTAAAGAGTGTTATGCTAAATGTCGTAATGGTCTTTCAAACAAATATTCATTACTGAAAACGCTAAAGAGTCTTATGCTAAATGACGTAATGGTCTTTCAAACAAATATTCATTACTGAAAACGTTAAAGAGTCTTATGCTAAATGTCGTAATGGTCTTTCAAACAAATATTCATTACTGAAAACGCTAAAGAGTCTTATGCTAAATGTCGTAAATCTAGAGGGAATAGTCTTTCAAACAAATATTCATTACTGAAAACGCTAAAGAGTATTATGCTAAATGTCGTAATGGTCTTTTAAACAAATATTCATTACTGAAAACGCTAAAGAGTCTTATGCTAAATTTCGTAATGGTCTTTCAAACAAATATTCATTACTGAAAACGCTAAAGAGTCTTATGCTAAATTTCGTAATGGTCTTTCAAACAAATATTCATTACTGAAAACGCTAAAGAGTCTTATGCTAAATGTCGTAATGGTCTTTCAAACAAATATTCATTACTGAAAACGCTAAAGAGTCTTATGCTAAATGTCGTAATGGTCTTTCAAACAAATATTCATTACTGAAAACGCTAAAGAGTCTTATGCTAAATGTCGTAATGGTCTTTCAAACAAATATTCATTACTGAAAACGCTAAAGAGTCTTATGCTAAATGTCGTAATGGTCTTTCAAACAAATATTCATTACTGAAAATGCTAAAGAGTCTTATGCTAAATTTCGTAATGGTCTTTCAAACAAATATTCATTACTGAAAACGCTAAAGAGTGTTATGCTAAATGTCGTAATGGTCTTTCAAACAAATATTCATTACTGAAAACGCTAAAGAGCGTTATGCTAAATGTCGTAATGGTCTTTCAAACAAATATTCATTACTGAAAACGCTAAAGAGTCTTATGCTAAATGTCGTAATGGTCTTTCAAACAAATATTCCTTACTGAAAATGCTAAAGAGTCTTATGCTAAATTTCGTAATGGTCTTTCAAACAAATATTCATTACTGAAAACGCTAAAGAGTCTTATGCTAAATGTCGTAATGGTCTTTCAAACAAATATTCATTACTGAAAACGCTAAAGAGTCTTATGCTAAATGTCGTAATGGTCTTTCAAACAAATATTCATTACTGAAAACGCTAAAGAGTCTTATGCTAAATGTCGTAATGGTCTTTCAAACAAATATTCATTACTGAAAACGCTAAAGAGTCTTATGCTAAATTTCGTAATGGTCTTTCAAACAAATATTCATTACTGAAAACGCTAAAGAGTCTTATGCTAAATGTCGTAATGGTCTTTCAAACAAATATTCATTACTGAAAACGCTAAAGAGTCTTATGCTAAATGTCGTAATGGTCTTTCAAACAAATATTCATTACTGAAAACGCTAAAGAGTGTTATGCTAAATGTCGTAATGGTCTTTCAAACAAATATTCATTACTGAAAACGCTAAAGAGTCTTATGCTAAATGACGTAATGGTCTTTCAAACAAATATTCATTACTGAAAACGTTAAAGAGTCTTATGCTAAATGTCGTAATGGTCTTTCAAACAAATATTCATTACTGAAAACGCTAAAGAGTCTTATGCTAAATGTCGTAAATCTAGAGGGAATAGTCTTTCAAACAAATATTCATTACTGAAAACGCTAAAGAGTATTATGCTAAATGTCGTAATGGTCTTTTAAACAAATATTCATTACTGAAAACGCTAAAGAGTCTTATGCTAAATTTCGTAATGGTCTTTCAAACAAATATTCATTACTGAAAACGCTAAAGAGTCTTATGCTAAATTTCGTAATGGTCTTTCAAACAAATATTCATTACTGAAAACGCTAAAGAGTCTTATGCTAAATGTCGTAATGGTCTTTCAAACAAATATTCATTACTGAAAACGCTAAAGAGTCTTATGCTAAATGTCGTAATGGTCTTTCAAACAAATATTCATTACTGAAAACGCTAAAGAGTCTTATGCTAAATTTCGTAATGGTCTTTCAAACAAATATTCATTACTGAAAACGCTAAAGAGTCTTATGCTAAATGTCGTAATGGTCTTTCAAACAAATATTCATTACTGAAAACGCTAAAGAGTCTTATGCTAAATGTCGTAATAGTCTTTCAAACAAATATTCATTACTGAAAACGCTAAAGAGTCTTATGCTAAATGTCGTAATGGTCTTTCAAACAAATATTTATTACTGAAAACGCTAAAGAGTCTTATGCTAAATGTCGTAATGGTCTTTCAAACAAATATTCATTACTGAAAACGCTAAAGAGTCTTATGCTAAATGTCGTAATGGTCTTTCAAACAAATATTTATTACTGAAAACGCTAAAGAGTCTTATGCTAAATGTCGTAATGGTCTTTCAAACAAATATTCATCACTGAAAACGCTAAAGAGTCTTATGCTACATGTCGTAATGGTCTTTCAAACAAATATTCATTACTGAAAACGCTAAAGAGTCTTATGCTAAATGTCGTAATGGTCTTTCAAACAAATATTCATTACTGAAAACGCTAAAGAGTCTTATGCTAAATGTCGTAATGGTCTTTCAAACAAATATTTATTACTGAAAACGCTAAAGAGTCTTATGCTAAATGTCGTAATAGTCTTTCAAACAAATATTCATTACTGAAAACGCTAAAGAGTCTTATGCTAAATGTCGTAATGGTCTTTCAAACAAATATTTATTACTGAAAACGCTAAAGAGTCTTATGCTAAATGTCGTAATAGTCTTTCAAACAAATATTCATTACTGAAAACGCTAAAGAGTCTTATGCTAAATGTCGTAATGGTCTTTCAAACAAATATTTATTACTGAAAACGCTAAAGAGTCTTATGCTAAATGTCGTAATGGTCTTTCAAACAAATATTCATCACTGAAAACGCTAAAGAGTCTTATGCTACATGTCGTAATGGTCTTTCAAACAAATATTCATTACTGAAAACGCTAAAGAGTCTTATGCTAAATGTCGTAATGGTCTTTCAAACAAATATTCATTACTGAAAACGCTAAAGAGTCTTATGCTAAATGTCGTAATGGTCTTTCAAACAAATATTCATTACTGAAAACGCTAAAGAGTCTTATGCTAAATGTCGTAATGGTCTTTCAAACAAATATTCATTACTGAAAACGCTAAAGAGTCTTATGCTAAATGTCGTAAATCTAGAGGGAATGGTCTTTCAAACAAATATTCATTACTGAAAACGATAAAGAGTCTTATGCTAAATTTCGTAATGGTCTTTCAAACAAATATTCATTACTGAAAACGCTAAAGAGCGTTATGCTAAATGTCGTAATGGTCTTTCAAACAAATATTCATTACTGAAAACGCTAAAGAGTCTTATGCTAAATGCCGTAAATCTAGAGGGAATGGTCTTTCAAACAAATATTCATTACTGAAAACGCTAAAGAGTCTTATGCTAAATCTCGTAATGGTCTTTCAAACAAATATTCATTACTGAAAACGCTAAAGAGTCTTATGCTAAATGTCGTAATGGTCTTTCAAACAAATATTCATTACTGAAAACGCTAAAGAGTCTTATGCTAAATTTCGTAATGGTCTTTCAAACAAATATTCATTACTGAAAACGCTAAAGAGTCTTATGCGAAATGTCGTAATGGTCTTTCAAACAAATATTCATTACTGAAAACGCTAAAGAGTCTTATGCTAAATTTCGTAATGGTCTTTTAAACAAATATTCATTACTTAAAACGCTAAAGAGTCTTATGCTAAATTTCGTAATGGTCTTTCAAACAAATATTCATTACTGAAAACGCTAAAGAGTCTTATGCTAAATGTCGTAATGGTCTTTCAAACAAATATTCATTACTGAAAACGCTAAAGAGTGTTATGCTAAATGTCGTAATGGTCTTTCAAACAAATATTCATTACTGAAAACGCTAAAGAGTCTTATGCTAAATGACGTAATGGTCTTTCAAACAAATATTCATTACTGAAAACGTTAAAGAGTCTTATGCTAAATGTCGTAATGGTCTTTCAAACAAATATTCATTACTGAAAACGCTAAAGAGTCTTATGCTAAATGTCGTAAATCTAGAGGGAATAGTCTTTCAAACAAATATTCATTACTGAAAACGCTAAAGAGTATTATGCTAAATGTCGTAATGGTCTTTCAAACAAATATTCATTACTGAAAACGCTAAAGAGTCTTATGCTAAATGCCGTAAATCTAGAGGGAATGGTCTTTCAAACAAATATTCATTACTGAAAACGCTAAAGAGTCTTATGCTAAATCTCGTAATGGTCTTTCAAACAAATATTCATTACTGAAAACGCTAAAGAGTCTTATGCTAAATGTCGTAATGGTCTTTCAAACAAATATTCATTACTGAAAACGCTAAAGAGTCTTATGCTAAATTTCGTAATGGTCTTTCAAACAAATATTCATTACTGAAAACGCTAAAGAGTCTTATGCGAAATGTCGTAATGGTCTTTCAAACAAATATTCATTACTGAAAACGCTAAAGAGTCTTATGCTAAATTTCGTAATGGTCTTTTAAACAAATATTCATTACTTAAAACGCTAAAGAGTCTTATGCTAAATTTCGTAATGGTCTTTCAAACAAATATTCATTACTGAAAACGCTAAAGAGTCTTATGCTAAATGTCGTAATGGTCTTTCAAACAAATATTCATTACTGAAAACGCTAAAGAGTGTTATGCTAAATGTCGTAATGGTCTTTCAAACAAATATTCATTACTGAAAACGCTAAAGAGTCTTATGCTAAATGACGTAATGGTCTTTCAAACAAATATTCATTACTGAAAACGTTAAAGAGTCTTATGCTAAATGTCGTAATGGTCTTTCAAACAAATATTCATTACTGAAAACGCTAAAGAGTCTTATGCTAAATGTCGTAAATCTAGAGGGAATAGTCTTTCAAACAAATATTCATTACTGAAAACGCTAAAGAGTATTATGCTAAATGTCGTAATGGTCTTTTAAACAAATATTCATTACTGAAAACGCTAAAGAGTCTTATGCTAAATTTCGTAATGGTCTTTCAAACAAATATTCATTACTGAAAACGCTAAAGAGTCTTATGCTAAATTTCGTAATGGTCTTTCAAACAAATATTCATTACTGAAAACGCTAAAGAGTCTTATGCTAAATGTCGTAATGGTCTTTCAAACAAATATTCATTACTGAAAACGCTAAAGAGTCTTATGCTAAATGTCGTAATGGTCTTTCAAACAAATATTCATTACTGAAAACGCTAAAGAGTCTTATGCTAAATGTCGTAATGGTCTTTCAAACAAATATTCATTACTGAAAACGCTAAAGAGTCTTATGCTAAATGTCGTAATGGTCTTTCAAACAAATATTCATTACTGAAAATGCTAAAGAGTCTTATGCTAAATTTCGTAATGGTCTTTCAAACAAATATTCATTACTGAAAACGCTAAAGAGTGTTATGCTAAATGTCGTAATGGTCTTTCAAACAAATATTCATTACTGAAAACGCTAAAGAGCGTTATGCTAAATGTCGTAATGGTCTTTCAAACAAATATTCATTACTGAAAACGCTAAAGAGTCTTATGCTAAATGTCGTAATGGTCTTTCAAACAAATATTCCTTACTGAAAATGCTAAAGAGTCTTATGCTAAATTTCGTAATGGTCTTTCAAACAAATATTCATTACTGAAAACGCTAAAGAGTCTTATGCTAAATGTCGTAATGGTCTTTCAAACAAATATTCATTACTGAAAACGCTAAAGAGTCTTATGCTAAATGTCGTAATGGTCTTTCAAACAAATATTCATTACTGAAAACGCTAAAGAGTCTTATGCTAAATGTCGTAATGGTCTTTCAAACAAATATTCATTACTGAAAACGCTAAAGAGTCTTATGCTAAATTTCGTAATGGTCTTTCAAACAAATATTCATTACTGAAAACGCTAAAGAGTCTTATGCTAAATGTCGTAATGGTCTTTCAAACAAATATTCATTACTGAAAACGCTAAAGAGTCTTATGCTAAATGTCGTAATGGTCTTTCAAACAAATATTCATTACTGAAAACGCTAAAGAGTGTTATGCTAAATGTCGTAATGGTCTTTCAAACAAATATTCATTACTGAAAACGCTAAAGAGTCTTATGCTAAATGACGTAATGGTCTTTCAAACAAATATTCATTACTGAAAACGTTAAAGAGTCTTATGCTAAATGTCGTAATGGTCTTTCAAACAAATATTCATTACTGAAAACGCTAAAGAGTCTTATGCTAAATGTCGTAAATCTAGAGGGAATAGTCTTTCAAACAAATATTCATTACTGAAAACGCTAAAGAGTATTATGCTAAATGTCGTAATGGTCTTTTAAACAAATATTCATTACTGAAAACGCTAAAGAGTCTTATGCTAAATTTCGTAATGGTCTTTCAAACAAATATTCATTACTGAAAACGCTAAAGAGTCTTATGCTAAATTTCGTAATGGTCTTTCAAACAAATATTCATTACTGAAAACGCTAAAGAGTCTTATGCTAAATGTCGTAATGGTCTTTCAAACAAATATTCATTACTGAAAACGCTAAAGAGTCTTATGCTAAATGTCGTAATGGTCTTTCAAACAAATATTCATTACTGAAAACGCTAAAGAGTCTTATGCTAAATTTCGTAATGGTCTTTCAAACAAATATTCATTACTGAAAACGCTAAAGAGTCTTATGCTAAATGTCGTAATGGTCTTTCAAACAAATATTCATTACTGAAAACGCTAAAGAGTCTTATGCTAAATGTCGTAATAGTCTTTCAAACAAATATTCATTACTGAAAACGCTAAAGAGTCTTATGCTAAATGTCGTAATGGTCTTTCAAACAAATATTTATTACTGAAAACGCTAAAGAGTCTTATGCTAAATGTCGTAATGGTCTTTCAAACAAATATTCATTACTGAAAACGCTAAAGAGTCTTATGCTAAATGTCGTAATGGTCTTTCAAACAAATATTTATTACTGAAAACGCTAAAGAGTCTTATGCTAAATGTCGTAATAGTCTTTCAAACAAATATTCATCACTGAAAACGCTAAAGAGTCTTATGCTACATGTCGTAATGGTCTTTCAAACAAATATTCATTACTGAAAACGCTAAAGAGTCTTATGCTAAATGTCGTAATGGTCTTTCAAACAAATATTCATTACTGAAAACGCTAAAGAGTCTTATGCTAAATGTCGTAATGGTCTTTCAAACAAATATTTATTACTGAAAACGCTAAAGAGTCTTATGCTAAATGTCGTAATAGTCTTTCAAACAAATATTCATTACTGAAAACGCTAAAGAGTCTTATGCTAAATGTCGTAATGGTCTTTCAAACAAATATTTATTACTGAAAACGCTAAAGAGTCTTATGCTAAATGTCGTAATAGTCTTTCAAACAAATATTCATTACTGAAAACGCTAAAGAGTCTTATGCTAAATGTCGTAATGGTCTTTCAAACAAATATTTATTACTGAAAACGCTAAAGAGTCTTATGCTAAATGTCGTAATGGTCTTTCAAACAAATATTCATCACTGAAAACGCTAAAGAGTCTTATGCTACATGTCGTAATGGTCTTTCAAACAAATATTCATTACTGAAAACGCTAAAGAGTCTTATGCTAAATGTCGTAATGGTCTTTCAAACAAATATTCATTACTGAAAACGCTAAAGAGTCTTATGCTAAATGTCGTAATGGTCTTTCAAACAAATATTCATTACTGAAAACGCTAAAGAGTCTTATGCTAAATGTCGTAATGGTCTTTCAAACAAATATTCATTACTGAAAACGCTAAAGAGTCTTATGCTAAATGTCGTAAATCTAGAGGGAATGGTCTTTCAAACAAATATTCATTACTGAAAACGATAAAGAGTCTTATGCTAAATTTCGTAATGGTCTTTCAAACAAATATTCATTACTGAAAACGCTAAAGAGCGTTATGCTAAATGTCGTAATGGTCTTTCAAACAAATATTCATTACTGAAAACGCTAAAGAGTCTTATGCTAAATGCCGTAAATCTAGAGGGAATGATCTTTCAAACAAATATTCATTACTGAAAACGCTAAAGAGTCTTATGCTAAATCTCGTAATGGTCTTTCAAACAAATATTCATTACTGAAAACGCTAAAGAGTCTTATGCTAAATGTCGTAATGGTCTTTCAAACAAATATTCATTACTGAAAACGCTAAAGAGTCTTATGCTAAATTTCGTAATGGTCTTTCAAACAAATATTCATTACTGAAAACGCTAAAGAGTCTTATGCGAAATGTCGTAATGGTCTTTCAAACAAATATTCATTACTGAAAACGCTAAAGAGTCTTATGCTAAATTTCGTAATGGTCTTTTAAACAAATATTCATTACTTAAAACGCTAAAGAGTCTTATGCTAAATTTCGTAATGGTCTTTCAAACAAATATTCATTACTGAAAACGCTAAAGAGTCTTATGCTAAATTTCGTAATGGTCTTTCAAACAAATATTTATTACTGAAAACGCTAAAGAGTATTATGCTAAATTTCGTAATGGTCTTTCAAACAAATATTCATTACTGAAAACGCTAAAGAGTCTTATGCTAAATGTCGTAATGGTCTTTCAAACAAATATTCATTACTGAAAACGCTAAAGAGTCTTATGCTAAATTTCGTAATGGTCTTTCAAACAAATATTCATTACTGAAAACGCTAAAGAGTCTTATGCTAAATGTCGTAATGGTCTTTCAAACAAATATTCATTACTGAAAACGCTAAAGAGTCTTATGCTAAATGTCGTAATGGTCTTTCAAACAAATATTCATTACTGAAAACGCTAAAGAGTGTTATGCTAAATGTCGTAATGGTCTTTCAAACAAATATTCATTACTGAAAACGCTAAAGAGTCTTATGCTAAATGTCGTAAATCTAGAGGGAATGGTCTTTCAAACAAATATTCATTACTGAAGAGGCTAAAGAGTTATTTTGCTATCTTTAATCATTATGTTCATTACTTAGTATTTTTTTCTTTTTATGCCAATTTCGAATTTGGTATAAGTTTCGTACACAGTTTTTACCTAAAAAAAGGGTTCTGGTTTCTTTGTAAATAAGTAGGTCATTTTATTATTTCGCTAATAGTTAAAAACAGATATGAATTAACGAATGGGGCCCATGAGTGATTTTAACAACTTTAATTATTATTTTTATTATTGGGATCCGTACGGAATTTCGAACCGAACCCTTTATTTAATCCACGAGTTAGATTGCTTTCATTCCGCCAGCCATGACTAGGTAGAAGAGGTCACATCGGCTAGAACTTTGTGAGAAAAATATCCAAAAATGAGAACAGTAGTCCGAATAATGCAATAATCTTTCTCATTGGTATTTAATCTAATCTAGATGCACAAAGATCTTGTTTAGGATGTTTCCTTTTCCTAGATTAGTTGCCTTATCAACACTTAAGTGTCTAACTTATGCTACTGTTTCACCAATAGCTAGGGGGAGGTTCGATTCATACCCAACTCAAGGATATTAGAGAAAAAACACTTCCAAACTTACAGTACATGGTATTCCCAATTGGTAACACATCTAAATAGTAATCCGGTGGTTAAGTGGATAACGACACGGACTAAAGACCTGGGTGTTCCAAGTTCGAATCCAGTCGGTTCCACAGTACCACTTTCACTTAGGGATGTTGGCAACCTTCCCGTAAGTACCCGATCTCTTTCCAGAAAGATTTCTAACTAGAAAGACATCAGGGAAACTAATGCCAACACTAGAATCATCTGATTCACACGAAAGAAGTAGAGAAGAGTTCGAACGCAAAACGCGATAAATCCAGTTCGTTTAAATTGAGACCTTAAACAATAAAAAACACGAATATATTAAATCTAGACTTCGAATGAAAACTGATTTTTATTGAAATCAAAAAGAAGTTATTTCGGTATCATATTTTGTAACGCATAGTTTTGGGGTGTCGTCGAGCGTTGAACTGCAACACATTTTGTAGGGACAGTTTCGTGATTTCGAAAATGGCGCTTATCGCGTTTTGCATTCGAACTCTTCAAGTATTCTAATACGAACTAGTATTTTAACGTAATGTAAGCGGGTTATATAGGTTATATATATTTAACTGCTTTCTCATTATGAAGTAGACTGATCGTGTAGCAATATTAGATGAGGTGTGTAAAAATAGTGTAAAAACGGTATTGTCTACATAAGGTTAAATTAAACAGAGGAATGGAAAATTCCATTAGAAGTTAAAAATTATAGTTAGAGCTAGAGTAAGACATGGTTTGAATGCATAAGAAGTTATATAACTGCATGCAACCTGGCAGATGTCAACCCTTTAGACCGGACTGCATGGATAGCAAGTATGAGACGTTGCCTCATGCTGTCCACCGTGAATTCTCATAGCACCCTAAATATCAAAACTGGATGCTGACAAAGAGAGAAGATGAAGTAGAAGAATTTGTTTTCATAATCATTGATTTAATTTATTTTCGAAGACTTTCACAAACATTTATTCAAGTTGTCGGATGAAGATAACTTTTTCTCTAGCATCATTTTTAGATTTCAATCCAACTTTTTACGCAGAAAAAAGAAAAGTCAGGTTAAGAAATATTTGTTTCGAAATGAATCTCATGACTTAAATCAGTAAACTGGCACCCCTGGCCCACACTGATCTGCTATTGCACCTAATCAATTTGGTTCGATTTGGTTGATTAGAGTGTTTAAGACTTGAAGGCACAGTTATTCTGAGATGGAAGTCTGACATACAAGACGACTTTTATGACCTTTAATAGTAAATTCAGTTATTTACAACTCGGGGCGATTCTTACAAATGTCACCTTTTTGCATTACCTCTTTAGCACAAGTAAGCAGGATAAAAATTAACACTATAGTTAGGCATGTATACCTATTTACAGAGAGATATACATACTTATACACATACATATTTAAAAAAAATTTTTTTATTTTCACGTAGTTCACCACAAACAAGGCAGGCCGCCACTGTAAACGTAAGGGGCTACTGAGAAGAAAGAAAAGGGGAGAAGGTTGGGGGGGGGGGGTCAACCTAAACTGGGATCTGTGCAGTGATATGTCTGTTTACATCAATCTCAAATTTCTGCATATCAGTACTGTCGGGGAAACAGGGGGCAGGGAGGGGGTTCCAAAGGCCAACAGCACGAGGAGATAAGCTATTTGAGTAGAAAGCTCTCCGGCATCTGGGGACCTCCACAGTAAATGGATGGGATTTAGTTGATTGTCGAGTTGGTCTAGTGAATTTACATCGAGGGGGCACCAGAGTAGCCAATTCATCGGAGCATAATTCATTGAAGTATTTGTAAAACAAGCACAAGGATGCTACATTGCCGCGATGGGACAGGGACTGGAGCTTGGTTGACAGTGAAGGACCTATTAGGTTGGCGACTCTTTTTTGGACCTTGTCAAGAAGGGAGAGAGTAGTAGATGATGCACCAGCCCAGATGTGCCAACAATACTCCATGCATGGGCAGATGGTGGCTTTGTAGAGAACATATACATGTATTATACACTCAGATATCCATATATATGATTGGCAGACGTACCCTTGACCCGTTGGGTCACAACCGCTACCACTTTGTTTGATTTCATACGAAACTGTAACATATCTTTTAAGACTCACATAACAAAAATAATAAGTCTCTTTACTTCTATATTATTTGTACTCACTAGGAGTTTTCGCATAAGTCATATCAGAGATTGCTCACTGATAATAACCGGTGGTGTTCCCTGGAGTCTGAGGGACAACAAGTATCCCTAGATTTCCAGTACTCTCTACTTCTTTTGATAACCTTTGCAAATGACTTTGTGTTATCGCAACAGCCGCTTACCATTGATTTATTGCTGGGATTTGGGTGGCAATAAGCTTCTCCAAGGTCTTAGTACTCACTGCACTCTTCCAGTGGAGGTCTGGTGAGTACTATCCCTCCTCGGTCTTTCCATTGTCCATGACCAGTCACAGCAGTTGTTATTATTATTATTATTATTATTATTATTATTATTATATAGAAGAATTATTATTCTTCATTATTCAGGATGTTGGTCTCTACTCAATTGATGCTGTCTATATGCTTTCAATTTCGTGTCAATACACAGCACTGACGATGAGTACTGATATTAATAATAAAAATTAATGGTCTCAGAAACGATCGTACACAATCTGTTGTTATGTTAAATTCTTGGAACACAAATTGATCATGTAATTGGGTTTACATAGATATAGTCTATATATATATATATATATATATATATATATATATATATATATATATAGCCTGACGATTCCCCCCGGGGATGAAACACGGGAGCCTCTGTGTAGCTTGATTGCCATATATATTTTCATTGCTTACTATATATATATATATATATATATATATATATATATATATATATATATATATATATAGTGGGTTGGGGTATGTTGAAAAGAAATCAAAAGTGCTGGCTCATAAGAATGCAGAAGTTAAATTCTTAAAATTATTTATTTAAAAACTATACATTACATATTCCAGAGACGTACCATGGTTTCATTGGCATGGGTAGACTTTTACTGTTTATAAAAAGCCCTTACAACCCATCTCAAATCTTCGGCAACTCACGAAATGAAGTCGAATCCATTTTTTCGAACTGTCTTCATTTCATGAGTCATATAAATCTTTGATGACTCATGAAATTAAGACAGTTCGAAAAATTGGATTTGGCTTTATTTCATGAGTTGCCGAAGATTTGAGATGGGTTGTAAGGGCTTTTTATAAACAGTAAAAATCTACCCATGTCAATGAAACAATACTATTGCTTTTTTTAGTGTATGACTGTCGTGAACTATGGAATAACTTATGTTGAGTTGAAATCATCATTGATCTGTTATAGTAATTCCTAATGAAAAATAAAAAAGGGTTGATATGCCGTAAAACAGAAATCCAAACAGTCAATCTCGTTTTTTTAATTTTCATTAGGTATTACTATAGCAGATTAATGATGATTTCAACTGAACATAAGTTATTCCATAGTTCCCGACAGTCATACACTAAAAAAAGAAATAGTTATTGAAGACTTTATCAGCATCAGATAGAAGTTAGACGACAGTCAGAAAGTTTATTTTAGAAGGAAATGTTTAAATGTCTTTTGTAGACGAATCAGTAATATAAAAAAAGTAACGCAGTATTGGAAATGAAAGACTAAATGTTGAAGAATATGAATTCTTCAACATTTAGTCTTTCATTTCCAAAGTTATTTACAAATATTCACCAGAGAAAAAATTACTGCTTTACTTTCTTATATGACTGATTCGTCTGTCCTACACCCTCTGCCAACCTTTCCGGCCAATTCCTGAATTATCATTCTCTTCAAAATTCATTCGAACATTCCAATTCCAATTGAAACGAATGAGTTTTGTACAATTATTTGAAATCTTGTGGCACTCACATTCTATCCAAATTCTTGTCTATTCAGCTAAATGAAATCTGAAGAAAAAGAAAATTTAATTTTTGCTCGTTTTTTTTTTTCAATCTGTTAATTGATATACAATTCACCTTTCGTCTCATTACCTGGAATTGGATTGTTTCTAGAATTCGGCCACAGTTCAAAGAAAAAAATCTTTGGAAAATCGTTTGAATTTACAAGAAATTAAATCAATTCAAATCAAACAAGTTTATTGTGAGTGTTTTTGTTTTAGCATCAAATGCATTGACTTTTAAAATCATCAAAAAAGTTTTAGCAAAGCAGATTTTATACACACAATAATGGTTAAACAATGACTTGTCTTCAACTCATTGTATATGATTAATATAGTATTTATTTTTTTTACTAATGAGTCACCACTTATTAAGGCAACAAACCACATGAGGATAAGGCTTAACAAGATGGATAGATTGACAGTAAAATGATAATGAATACTATGAGAAGATTGAAAATCTCCACAAACGTCCCATTCAAAACAGTAGCCGACCCAGAAAACAACAATTCTTCCCCCTTTGTCAGAAATATCGCTCATGAAATGTGAGGACTAAAAGACAAAATAATGGGAAGTGAGAATTACGAAACTGCCGAAAATAACCTGAAGGTGCATTTTCTACTTTCCAAGGGATGTAGAGAAATGACAGGGCAATCAACTGGCAATCCATCCATCTCATTAAAAGTTATCCTCGAGTGGCTTTTCGCCTTGATAAGTGGTGAAAACAGAAAATATATATATGCATGCAAATTGTCCAAAATGGTCTCAAAAACAAAAAAATCTATATCTCTTGAGTACAATGCCATAATAAAATATATGAACATAATTTTTAAACCCCAGAACCATTTCAAGAATTCTTACGATATTGAGGACAATATTTCTTGGTTTTGTTCACAGGTTCCTTCTGACAATGGTGCTTTTGTTTACATCGCCTAATTTGCAGTTTTAAGCACTGAGGAATGAATGATAAACACTAAGCAAGAATATCACAGTATTAAAACAACCTCTGTATTCACCAGACCTTGTTCCATGTGACTTGTTTTATTCTCTCCAAACTCAAGTGGGTCAGTTTTAAAAGTTTGGGCTCAGATAAAAAATATGTAACTTGTGGTTGAGAATTAAATAAATTGTTTGTAACATCAATTTTCAGATACATTACAGATTTTGCAACGGGTTCGAATCCTTCAACCAGCAGTAATTATCATCTCCTGCATTGAAGATTGTGTAAGCATAAAACACGTGTGTCTGTAGGTAAAAATCACGATTTGTTGTTGTTGTTGATCACTCTTCGCTGCTTGCTGGGAATACTCGCCGACTTGGTATTTACAAAGTTAAATTCCTCCTAAATTCTAAGCTAATTTCTGGTGGCCAACTGGTAACTCTCCTGACTGTGAATCAGTGGCGATTTGTGATCAGAGTTCGCACCCATCGACCGTTGGGAATTAGCTTCCTGCACTGAAGATTGGATAAGCATAAAACATCGATGTCTGTAGGTAATGAATAATTAATATTTATTTATAAATATTATCTATATATTAATACGATAGCGTGTGTGTTCGTTGTCACGCTTCCGGCAAAAGCTCTGCGCGTGCGTGCCGCACCTAGATTTTGAAAAGCATTCAAGACAGGTAATTTTTGTAATGTTTCAAGTATTTCCTTTTTGCGCAACGGTTAGCGACGTAGGATTTTGACGTCGGTTGTCGACGTCGGCCCGATAGGTTTGTAGTTCGATTCCAACCAACCTCAAAGTTTTTTTTTTCTACATCGAAGGGGAGGAAGGGAGTAAGGTAGGGAGGGGACGACCGGGAAGACACATATTAATACGATAACGTGTGTGTTATTTTGTATGTCACGCTTACATCAAAAGCAACGACCTTCTGAATCTGTGTATGCTACTCATGAATTGGAACCAAATTTAATTTAATCTAAAGCATTTACAATGTAATGTACAGGTTAGGAACAAGATATTTTGTATTGAAAACATCATTTCGTGTAATTTACACGGGTCCCACTAATTATATATATATATATATATATATATATATATATATATATATATAATATAAAAATACCCATCACAGGACGGGAAAAATTAATTCCCCGAATAGAACCGTTTTGGATTACTTTTATATCCCTTATGAAGATTAAAATCAAGATATAATGATACTAAATCTTATATTTAGAATCCTTAATCAAATTTTGATAAAAATCCAAGACATGTCTCAAATCTAAGGGTTCTTAAGAAGAAATTGAAATTCAGGGGATCTTCCATAATTGGTGTTTGATGACTATGTTTCAAATTCAATGCAAATCTGATATATTTTAACTTTCCAATGGGGGGAGGAGAAGATAGTGCTCATATTATGCTCCCTAAGAAGACTTTAAAATACTTCGAAGAAACTGAAATTTTAGGAATATCAGATTTGAGATATTTTCTAAAATCAAAATCATGTAATGGATTTTGATAAAAATTAGAATAAGGAGTCTAAACATAAGGTTTAGTATCATTATTTTTTTTATTTTAATCTTCATAAGGGGACATAAAAGTGGTGCCCAACTGTTCTGTTTGGAGAATTAGTTTTACTCGTTCTTGATTGGTATTTTTATTAAATATCCACGGGAATGTATTTCGCCATTATACGGCTCATCAGTGTGGCCTACTTTAGCTTGAAATGTGAGATTTTTTACTGCACTTAAATGTCTTTTCTTTTGTTATTGATTTGTGGCGATAATGACAGCTGAATCTGTTGGCTATCTTATGGTGACGATTTAACACAAATGCTAGACGGAGTGTTATTTTACTGTGTGTCGCTTTATTTGAGGAGTTATTTGAGGAGCATATATATATATGTTTCTTATTTTAGAAATATAATTATTTACAGACATCTGTTTCGCCATTATCCTGCTCATCAAAGTGGCTGAGTTTAGCGAGATTTGAAACCTGCACCACACAGAGGCTCTAGTCAAGAGCCTTTACCGTTAGGCCACAGAAGTCTTGCCTGATATACAGGGATTTTACCGTACTTAAATGTTTTGTTTTTCTTACCTTTTTTGGCGATAATGACAGCTAAATCTGTTCGGTTCTCTTACGGTATATATATTTCCACTTAGCAAAATGCAATACTCTTCCATAAAAAGAATTTAGTTCTCTCGGTTACCACTATTATAAATTTGTGAACAAATGAAAAAGAAATTAATTTAAAAGATATATCTCCTTCCACTCTTAGAAGTAAGTTTGTTATCTCAGATGCTAAAACATCTTACACATCAGTGGGCATGTTTAGAAGTGATCTGGTGTCCGGGTTTCGAATCTCAGGGTTGATACACTTGCTATAACTAGCCACACTGATGAGTTGTATAACGACAAAGCATTCGTCTGTGAATGATTATATATATATATATATATATATATATATATATATATATATATATATATATATATATATACTAGCTGGGTTTGATAACTCACTATTGTTTTGCAAAGTTCACTACTTGAAATACTTGAAACCAAAATTTTAAATAATAAACATTTCATTCATAAGTTTTTTGCAAACACAAGACTAAAACTTTCGCATTGGCTAAGATCAAAGTGTAATATCTGTTCCGATGGATACTGCACCCCATACTGGTATTGTCATGTCCTTCGGGGCTTGACTTACGCCGGTCAATGGGTCTGTCTTACTTGTGGGAGTAGGATAAAAACTGGCCTTGTGCCTAACTCCTGGAGAGGAGTAAATCAATATTCGTATAAATAGTTAAACATTAGAATGCTGACACAAATTTATTTATCTTTTAATGAAATTAAAAGAAAGAAATCAATTTACCTGAGAAAATACATATAGGAGAAAGGAAGAGAGAGAGAAAGAGAGAGAGAGAGAAAGAGAGAGAGAAAGAGAGAGAGAGAGAGAGAGAGAGAGAGAGAGAGAGAAAGACAGAGAAAGACAGAGAAAGAGAGTAAATGAGCCAGACAGACAGCTAGCAATCCGCTCTCTTCCCTTTTCTCTTCTCCCTTTTCCCTGTCGGTAAGAATTCTAGCGAGCGATGTTAGAAAAAGGTGTTTTAATAAGTTATCCATTTTTTTTATTAAATAATTACTATTAATAGCGACGAAACTATTGCATATATATAGACAAAATAGGGCAATAATATTACGAATAAATAACACTAATTATTAATTTATTATGAACTATTTAAAAAATAGTTATGCAAATTAGGCAATCAAATGATTGTTTCTCGATCGATCGTTAGTACTATATATAGAGAGTATTTCAAAATACAATATTGTATTATTGATTTAAATAACAGTAACCAGTTTTGATTGTAATATAGGAGTGATGAATCAAAAAAAAGTTTCGCATCTATTCATTTAGATATAAACTTATATTGGTAAAACTTAACTTTCTTAAAGCTTTCACTAGATTGTCTCCCTGCAGCAAAAAATTATATTTCAGTTGTGAAATAATCTGTCACTAATATTGGAGATTTTCTATTGGTCAATATAAAGTTCCTGCTAAGTAAAATGAGGGTGAATTCGCTTCTAAATCCCCAAAGAATCATCTTTCCACTTCAATTTTTATTCAAGATGTCATTGTTCTCTGTGTTATGAATCTCTTGAGATATGCATAAGTGGTTGCAGTGATTTTAAAAAGATATAAATAAAATGAAATTCAGGCAGAATTTTGAACATCATATGACAACTTACTATAGCTTGACTGTTTTCTGGGCAAAATCGTTTCTGTCTATGTCTTTTCAGAGAAAAATTTCATTTGAAGAAATCGTTCCACTAAAAAGTCAGAGGTTACGTCGATTGATATGAAATTAATGTTTACTCTAAGAATTTTGTCTGAAAAAAAAAATGAATTCATATATATTTGTCGGAATGTCAAGTATTTTAAAGAAGTTTAATTTTTCCCCCTGAACAGCAGATTTTTGGATGAGTAACATATCAGAAGAGAACATTTCAGATCATGTCAATAGAATAAGAAATCAGGAGCACAACGTATGTGATTCAAAAACCAGCTATACCAGAATATAGGGTTAATTCCATCCTTGCCTTTTTACCCAATCTTAGCATGAAGTCGTTAATGATATACACAGGAAGTTTACTTTATATTGGTATTAATATAATGAATAAAGAAACACTGTTATGTTTTGCAATTTCTGAGACGTGGATCAATGAATTAGATTATTTGAATTATCATTATATTCGCAACGTACTAATATAATGAATAAAGAAACACTATTATGTTTTGCAATTTTTGAGACGTGGATCAATGAATTAAATTATTTGAATTATCATTATATTCGCAACGTACTAATATAATGAATAAAGAAACACTATTATGTTTTGCAATTTTTGAGACGTGGATCAATGAATTAGATTATTTGAATTATCATTATATTCGCAACGTACTAATATAACGAATAAAGAAACACTATTATGTTTTGGAATTTTTGAGACGTGGATCAATGAATTAAATTATTTGAATTATCATTATATTCGCAACGTACTAATATAATGAATAAAGAAACACTATTATGTTTTGCAATTTTTGAGACGTGGATCAATGAATTAGATTATTTGAATTATCATTATATTCGCAACGTACTAATATAACGAATAAAGAAACACTATTATGTTTTGGAATTTTTGAGACGTGGATCAATGAATTAAATTATTTGAATTATCATTATATTCGCAACGTACTAATATAATGAATAAAGAAACACTATTATGTTTTGCAATTTTTGAGACGTGGATCAATGAATTAGATTATTTGAATTATCATTATATTCGCAACGTACTAATATAATGAATAAAGAAACACTATTATGTTTTGGAATTTTTGAGACGTGGATCAATGAATTAAATTATTTGAATTATCATTATATTCGCAACGTACTAATATAATGAATAAAGAAACACTATTATGTTTTGCAATTTTTGAGACGTGGATCAATGAATTAAATTATTTGAATTATCATTATATTCGCAACATACTAATATAATGAATAAAGAAACACTATTATGTTTTGGAATTTTTGAGACGTGGATCAATGAATTAAATTATTTGAATTATCATTATATTCGCAACGTACTAATATAATGAATAAAGAAACACTATTATGTTTTGCAATTTTTGAGACGTGGATCAATGAATTAGATTATTTGAATTATCATTATATTCACAACGTACTAATATAATGAATAAAGAAACACTATTATGTTTTGCAATTTTTGAGACGTGGATCAAGGAATTAGATTATTTGAATTATCATAAAATTCGCAACGTACTAATATAATGAATAAAGAAACACTATTATGTTTTGCAATTTTTGAGACGTCGATCAATGAATTAGATTATTTGAATGATCATTATATTCACAACGTACTGATATAATGAATAAAGAAACACTATTATGTTTTGCAATTTTTGAGACGTCGATCAATGAATTAGATTATTTGAATGATCATTATATTCACAACGTACTGATATAATGAATAAAGAAACACTATTATGTTTTGCAATTTTTGAGACGTCGATCAATGAATTAGATTATTTGAATGATCATTATATTCACAACGTACTAATATAATGAATAAAGAAATACTATTATGTTTTGCAATTTTCGAGACGTGGATCAAGGAATTAGATTATTTGAATTATCATTAAATTCGCAACGTACTAATATAATGAATAAAGAAACACTATTATGTTTTGCAATTTTTGAGACGTGGATCAAGGAATTAGATTATTTGAATTATCATAAAATTCGCAACGTACTAATATAATGAATAAAGAAACACTATTATGTTTTGCAATTTTTGAGACGTGGATCAAGGAATTAGATTATTTGAATGATTATTAAATTCGCAATGTACTAATATAATGAATAAAGAAACACTATTATGTTTTGCAATTTTTGAGACGTGGATCAATGAATTAGATTATTTGAATGATCATTATATTCACAACGTACTAATATAATGAATAAAGAAACACTATTATGTTTTGGAATTTTTGAGACGTAGATCAATGAATTAAATTATTTGAATTATAATTATATTCGCAACATACTAATATAATGAATAAAGAAACACTGTTATGTTTTGCAATTTCTGAGACGTGGATCAATGAATTAGATTATTTGAATTAGTATTATATTCGCAACGTACTAATATAATGAATAAAGAAACACTATTATGTTTTGCAATTTTTGAGACGTGGATCAATGAATTAGATTATTTGAATTATCATTATATTCACAACGTCATGATATAATGAATAAAGAAACACTATTATGTTTTGCAATTTTTGAGACGTGGATCAATGAATTAGATTATTTGAATGATCATTATGTTCGCAACGTACTAATATAATGAATAAAGAAACACTATTATGTTTTGGAATTTTCGAGACGTGGATCAAGGAATTAGATTATTTGAATTATCACTATATTCGCAACGTACTAATATAATGAATAAAGAAACACTATTATGTTTTGCAATTTTTGAGACGTGGATCAAGGAATTAGATTATTTGAATTATCATTATATTCGCAACGTTTCGGCTGATGTAACCTCCAACCTTCTTCAGGTTAAACTTTTCAAACTTTGGAACCGTCTATTTGAACTTAGGAGTCTAGATATCGAACTAGAGAACCTGTAGGGAGGTGGCTGTGTTGAAGTGGATACTGGCATGGAATGCCAACTCGACGTGCCATGTTCGAATCCTGTCAGATCCATAACACCTCTTTCACTATGGATGTTTGGCAATACCCACGTGGTCACTGTTTTGAGTACTTGACTCTAAAAAAAGAAGGAATCTGGGAAAACAATGTCAACAACAGAATCAAGTAGATAGAATAACATTCAAATTCATTCAAAAAGAAGAAGAGAACCTGCATGGAATTTTGAACCTTCACCTTCCAAAAGATTGTAATTTAGAACTGACTGTTTACTAACGTACGTAACCGTTAGGCCATATGTCCATATATAAATGAGAACAGACGACTTGCATGTGCTAAGTTTGAATCCAGTCGGTTCTATCACACCGTTTTTACCTATGGATGTTGGTGACCTTCAAGTAGTCCAAAAAAGTCGGACCCTTCTGATCTATACGAATTTATTTAATACATCTACAAAATACGAGGATTATGTTAAAGCAAATTTCAGGAAAAAGAACCCCAAGTGAGTGAACCTTCTAGGTTGGTTGAACTGACTTCCTTCTTTAAGGAGGAAGTTTCTAGAAAATATCAAATTTACAAGCAGTTCACAGTCGCATGTATATCCCAGTCAGGGGAGATAATTTTGACATTAATTGTTGCAGTTATTGCAAGGGGGCGTTACCGTCCTCCCACATACTGTGCCTGGTATTTCCAAATGGTCACCCATTAGGCACTGATTAGGCTCAACGTTGCTTAACTTTTGTGATTTAACTGAAAACTGGTGCATTAACCCAACTATGCTATATAAACATCACCTATATGATTGGCAGCTTATGAAGGAGTACAACAAATATTAAAACCCAGAGTTGGCGCTATTTACTTCTAAACGCCTTGACCATGGTGGGCCCAATCTTATTCAGGAGCCCTAGAATGGATGATTTCAGAAAAGCATTCTGGACGATTTCTTAGTTTTGTTTTTTGTTTCTTTGCTTTATTATTTATTGTAGAGTCACTTTTAATCGTAAAGAGACGTTATTTAATATGTATACAAATATTAGTGAAAACAATGGTGGAGCATAATTATTTCTCTTCTTACTTTACTTATTGTGACGTTATTTAATATGTAAAGAAAATGTTAGTGCTGATCGGCATTATTCAGGAACTAAAATACTACCAAACTTCTACTTTTCGCAAAAATCATTTATCTTCTTCTTTCGTGTGAATCAGATGATTCTGGTGTTGGCATTAGTTTTTCTAGTTAGATATCTTTCTGGAAAGACATCGGGTACTTATGGGAAGGACCACGAGAAGGTTGCCAACATCCCTAAGTGAAAGTGATACTGTGGAACAGACTGCATTCGAACTTGGAACATCCAGGTCTTCAGTCCATGTCGTTATCCACTTAACCACCGTCACCTCCCAAAATCATTTATGATGATACATTTTAAAAGTTGTAGTCCTCATCTTATAATACGAAACAAAAAAGATATTATATTTCGGATTTTTTTAGATGAGGATTGATAATTTGTATTATTTGGATTATATGGACTACTGTTTTCATCTTGGATGTTATTCGGTTGATGTCAACTCCAACAGTCTTAAGGTACATCATGTCGACTTTGGGAATCTGTACGAAATTTTGAACAGAACCGTGCACAAGGACCCGTGGTAGAACAGATATAAGTGCTAAGTAATAATCAGTTCTAAGTGACAGTCTTCTGGCGGTTGAAGGTTCAATCCTCACTACGGGTAATACTAAGAATACAATTACGAATTACTTAAGACTTCTACCAGGTTATGGCTAACGAAACGAGAGCAAGCTAACCCGATGGATAGAATAAAGGCTTATGTTCAAAATTCCATACAGATTCCTGAGTTCGACATGAAGATTCCCAAGTTCGACATCGCGCACCTGAAGAAGGTCGGAGGTTACATCGGCAAGATGAGACCAGTAGTCTAAATAATATAAATTGTATTCCTATATATCTTATATACACAGTAAAGACGATTTTTCAGTTCAATAATGGACAGAGATTTAATAACAACAGGGATATAAAAGAATCTGCTTCCACTCTTTTAAAAATCCCTATGATCTTAAATTTTAAAACTTGCGTTACTTATCTTATATGCAAAGTAAAGAAGCTTTTTCCCCAATTTCAATGGTGCAAATAGGGCAGAAGGGAATTTGGGGGAGGACTTCTGGCTTCCGGTGAAAAAATCGTGTATGGATGCCTGAAAGTGATACAACAATTTATTTTTATTCATATTAATTTAAGACTTTTCTTTCATCATATTTAAATAATTAACATAATACAGACTATTTGAATTTTGTCTTCAGTCATCCATCAATTGATGGTGACAAATAAAGTGGTCAATCATAGTCAAAAGCGACCTTTTCATTGGCTACTACACCGCGATGTAGGGGAGGACGCAACTCCTTTCCAACTTACTCTTGAGCCTTACCTAATATAATAATATAATAATACATACTTGAAAAAAAGTTCTACCACTTATCACGGTCTTGAGCCAGTCTTTTAGCTGTCAGGAGTATCATGCCTATCTCAATCCTTATCTGGTCGGCTTATCTCTTTGATAGTCGTTTTTTTTTCGTAATATTTACTTATCTAGCTGGAGTCTGGTAGGCTGGAAACATGTCCAAATCATATTCATGTCTTTTTGTTGAATAACGTTGTTGATAGATCTGTTAGGATTAAGCCTCTTTCTGATATCTGTATTTCTTTGTCTTTCTCGCAAAGTTACTCCAAGGATAGTTCTTTAACATTTAATTTCAAAGATATTGAGCTTTCTGTATAGTCCAAGTTTCACTTACATATACAGATAGTTCCTATTAACTATCAATGCATTGTAAAATCTTAATTTCAGAGATGCTGATATGTCCTTCCTTCTCCATATATTTGCTTTTAGAAATGGAGGCACCAAGTATAATTTTTTGAGTCTTTGGTATGACTCAAGAATTGAACCCCGATCTCCCAGCTCATAAGCGAATATTCTAACCATCATACCAAATGGGCCAGTTAATCTATTAAATGTTTAATTTAAAGATTAGAAATCAATAATATAATCGAAGAAAATATGAAGCAAGTGATAAAAAGAAATAATCGATGCCAGATAAAAGAAATAATCAAAAGTTGTGTCAAAAACATTTTGGAATTTGGTGGGAAAATGTATTTTCTTCGAGGACGGCAGGGAGGCATTTTTTATTTTCTCTTTTGTTTTCTCTTTATTCTTGTGTGGATGTGTGGAAAAGCGCCGTTATCAAAAGTAAGGAATTCAAAAAGGCTTCATTTGTTTATCTTTTTACCATCGACAACAACTTAGGGTGTCGACATCTTTGATTCAGCGTAAAAATAAAAGAAGTTAAAAAGAAAATAGCAGAAATTTCAACTGAACAGCCTCCGTTGAAAAAACAACAAAAAAAACCCCTCGAAAACCCAAAAGTGATTTTTGACCATATCTACCCGGTCTACGAGTGCGATAGTCACACTGAAAATTCTGCCGCAGCTTTTGTCCCCAGAGAATTTGCCAACTAGACGTCTTTTGTCAGCAGGAGTGGTTAGAGATTACAATCTCTTTGCAAGTAGCCACGTTTAGTTGCCCAAAAGGTGTCTTTCTTTCTACAGTCGGCAACATTAAGTCCAGAAAGATAAGGACACACCAACAACGCGACCAATCCTTTGTTTCTAGCAATGGTGATGCCACCAGCTTCTAGAATTGTTGTAGCCCTCATTGTGATGTGATATCTCTGAGCGATTCATGGTTATTGCAATGATAAATCCAAAAATCAAACAGTCGCAATATGCATTACGATTTGATAAATATTTCTACAACTATTAGAACAAAGATTACAGTAACTGAAATTATTATACACACAATCACATATAGATTTACAAACATATATATCTCCCACCATTACACCTTTAATTTAATAATATGCGTTGTCTTTTAATTTCAATATCTTTATGCTGGTGATACCAGATCAGGCTGCCCTGTGGCTCCCTGAGACGAAATTCACCTACATTGACGTTTTTTTTTTTTTTTTTTTTTTTTTTTTTTTTTTGTAAAACTTAATTATGTTCTACAAAACCAAAAACAAAAACAACAGCCCCTCTCCCTTTCTCCCTCCCCTTTTTTATTTTTATTTTTCCTACCCTACTCCCGGTCCTGGATATGACCTTAAACTACATCCGATGGTGAGATTCGGCTTACGGACTTTGGGGAATGTGGAGCCTCCTCTTAATTACCATTACTCCCAGGTCCACCCTGACCCGGAGTGGTAGTACCTGTTAGGGTCCCAACTATGGGTTAAATAGAAACAGATATTAAAAGGGGAAAGAAACAAAAAAGAGAAGAAAACAAGACCAGATTCGGCATTAAATAACCCAAAAAGGGTTGATATGCCGTAAAACAAAACTACCAATATCTTTATGTGCAAATAGATATTCCTTTGCATGTAACAACTCAGGCCTCCAGAAGCTCTAGTGATACTGGTCTTTATCTCGTACTTGTGTTTGTTTTTACTAAAGAGTCATCACTTATCAAGGCCCAAAGGCCACTCGAGGACAAGGGTTAAATGAGTGTCAGGTGGAGGTGAGACAACACCTGGATGATTGGTAATGATGGTGGAAGTTTGGCAGAATTTGCTTATTTAGGAGGACAACTTAGCAAGAATTTGTTTACATTGGACTTGAAAACAACAATATTCCAGCAGGTGTTTTGTTCCACTGCACTTCAGACAAAGAAATCAAGGAGGCTTGCAGTTAGGCGAGCTAGGAAGCCAGATGTCGGGTGAAGATTCTCTGACTGCCAAACCTGAGTATTTAGTCCAGTATGGCAGGGTGCTGATTCTGAGTCACCACTTATCAAGGCCCAAAGGCCATTCAAGGACAAGGGTTAAATGAGTGTCAGGTGGATGGTGAGATAACACTGTGATGATTTATAATGATGGTGGAAGTTTGAAGGATTTAATTAAATAAACTCTAAGTTTTTAAATTTGATTTTTCAATCCCTATTTCTAACTGTAATATTTTACATTTGTTATTAGACTTTTGCCTCGACATGTCTGCTAATCCCAGTATAACATTCAAACGTGTATCTAAACATTAGACAAAATAGTAGGTCTTTCAATATTTAATATATTCTTTAAAAATTCATACGCAATAAAATAAAACGCCGCAATTATTCATTAGATTATGTTTATTTAAATCTTAATCTTAGCAAGAATTTGTTTACATTGGACTTGAAAACAACAATATTCCAGCCGGTGTCTTGTTCCACTGCACTTCAGACAAAGAAATCAAGGAGGCTTGCAGTTAGGCGAGCTAGGAAGCCAGATGTCGGGTGAAGATTCTCTGATTACAAAACCTGAGTATTTAGTCCAGTATGGCAGGGTGCTGATTCTTGCATACTTGCACCTACCTGGTGAATCCAGCAGGAGTTACTTCCCCCTATTCTGTCCTTTAGTCTTCACATTTCATGAGCAATGTTTCTGACAAACGAGGACGAATTGTTGTTTTCTGGATCGGCTTTTGTTTTGAATGAGTGGTATGCAGTGTTTTTCAATCCTCTCATAGTATTCATCGTCAATTAACTGTCAATTTGTCCATCTCAATAACTATTATGCGAAAATCGTTTCTTAGCCTTAATAAGTTGTGACTCATTAATAAAAAAAACAGAAAGAGTTCTTTGTGAATTCAGGGACATATTAGTCAAAAACACTGCCATCCTTGTTGTTTCACATTGCAACCTTCGCCTCCCCATAATTGAAGCCTTACTCATTCGAGCTAAGAAACCCATCATCAATCAAGCTCGATATGAGGGGGGAGAAGGCATACTAAAATGCCTTTAATATGTTAAAAAAAATATATATAAAAAAGTTTTAATTGAGTTTCTCAATGAATTCACCAGTTTTAGTTTGCGTAACACCTCACGTGCCTGAAGCAGACTCATGGGAGTCGGAAACGTTTGCAGTTTTGGCGAGTTCCTGTTCACACTCGAACAGAACATTAGATCGTTGGTCCGTCGACATGAAAAGATGGATAAAAAAAGAAACAAACAGGAATTGTCTGTGTTGTTTAATCAAACATGCATCAATGAAGAAATGCTGCCTAAGTATACAAATACATATATATATATATATATATATATATATATATATATATATATATACATATATATATTAGACCTCTTCAAAATTGACCTTTTTCTTCAAACATATGGAAACTGATATTATTCCCATTCTCCAAGGTCTAGATTAGCTAAATATACCAGTTATTGTGATCTTGGACCTTGGCTATGCCTGCCTCAAGAGCCATGTAATTTTATTGTTGACGTTTTTCAAAAACGCTGCAAAATTTGGGATATTATGTCCTTATTTTCATTGTAGCTTTCCAGAGGTTGATGCTATAGCATTGAAAGTGGTACCAAATGAAAGCTAATAAAATTTTCTTGCATATGGTAGTAAGCACAATAAAACACAAGATATATTTATATGTATATATAGGGTGTTTCAGCAAAATCCGACATTTGACAAAAGTAAAAGAAATACCAGGAGGTGCTGAGGAGCGTGGTGAAGCCGTGGATCGACGAGATCACCTACGTCTTCCAGCAAGACTATTTCTTCCGAGGCGTGATCAAGGCCAAGACCAACAAGCACACCTACAACATGGTCGACTCTTTGAAGGCTGCCTCTCTGAAGGATTTGCCACCATAGACAAGGCATGGTCGCCAAAGTGCGTGAGTCATTTCACACCCACCTTGGCAGTTACATCGGAAAATAATGTAATATGTAACTCTAACTGTTGCTAAATAAACTGTCGGGTCTCTGCATATACAGCTTTTGTTTTTATTGTCTATTTTGTTCTCTTTTTGTCAAGCATTGGATGTTGCTGTAATATCCTGTATCTCTCTCTCTCTCTCTCTCTCTCTCTCTCTCTCTCTCTATATATATATATATATATATATATATATATATATATATATATGGGAAAATGAAAAAGGAAAACCAAAAAATGGATGTTTTTTATGTGTACATCAACGTTTCGTCTTTATTTATAAGACTTCATCAGGATGATAAAATAGAGAAAAAATGTCATGCAAGTACAGATACATGTAGGGTAGACATATTGGGAGGAAAAATAAAATGAAATATATATATACATATATATATATAGAAATAATTATTCATTTAAAAAGTATGCATTAAAGATACCAGAAATATATCATGGTTTTATTGACACGGACAGGCATTTACTGTTTAGAAAAGATCCTTCTAACCCATCTACAAATCGTCAACTTTATAAGAATAGAAGACAGTTCGAAAAAGTAAACAGGTGACGGTGAACACCCCTTTTATTGCTTTTATTGTGTTTTTTCTAAAATTTTATTTTTCGAACTGTCTTCTTCACTTGAGAAGCTGACGATTTGAGATGGGTTGTAAGGGTCGTTTCTAAACAGTAAAGGCCTACCCGTATCAATGAAACCATGGTACATCTCTGGAATCTGTAATGTATATTTTTAAATAAATAATTTGTATTTTAGCCATAGCATTCTTACAATCGTGCACTTGATTGATTTCTTTTCAACACATGCCGAAACACTATATATATATATATATATATATATATATATATATAGAGAGAGAGAGAGAGAGAGAGAGAGATAGATAGATAGATAGATAGATAGATAGATAAGTCAGGTTCATTTTATATTCCAATAACCATGTTTTTATTTTATTATTTTTATTTTATTTTTTCACATTTCCAAAAAACATATATATATTTGAAATAAATTTAGACAATCGTCACATATTTATCACTCTTTTTTCTTCTATCTCTCTCTCTCTCTCTCTCTCTCTCTCTCTATATATATATATATATATATATATATATATATATATGTATATATATATATATATATATATATATATATATATATATATATATATATATATATATATAGAGAGAGAGAGAGAGAGAGAGAGAGAGATAGATAGATAGATAGATAGATAAGTCAGGTTCATTTTATATTCCAATAACCATGTTTTTATTTTATGCTTTTAATTTTATTTTTTCACATTTCCAAAAAACACACATATATATATATATATATAAATAAATAGATATATAGATAGATAGATAGATAGATAAGTCACGTTCATTTTATATTCCAATAACCATGTTTTTATTTTATTATTTTAATTTTATTTTTTCACATTTCCAAAAAACACACACACACACATATATATATATATATATATATATATATATATATATATATATATATATATATATATATATATATATAAATAGATATATATATATAGATAGATAGATAGATATATATATAGATAGATAGATAAGTCAGGTTCATTTTATATTCCAATAACCATGTTTTTATTTTATTATTTTAATTTTATTTTTTCACATTTCCAAAAAACACACACATATATATATATATATATATATATATATATATATATATATATATATATATATATATAGATATAGATAGATAGATATATAGATAGATAGATAGATAGATAGATAGATAGATAGATATCTAAGTATGTAGACCGTAGTATAAGTGCATCTCATTAATACTTAACATTGTCACGCAGATCCCTTTTCACTTATCCGTTATAAAGATTTAATCAATTTCAAATACTTTTTTTATTTGTTTTCTTTTATTTTTAGCCGAGTTAAAATGATAGCAAATTGTCAGTTGAGGAAATATTTGTTGAATCTTCAGGATGGGTAAATTCATTTCACCTCTTCATCGGCTAATCTTCTTTTTTAATGTTCTTAATTTTTTTGTTCCCTTGCATATTTCTCATTTTTCTATTAGATTCCATTGTGTAGTGCCCTTAATTTACAAGATCGTTCTGTACACCTTCGTCTTTCTCAGGCTACCATATCTTACTCTCCTGCTTCAAATTTCTACTCTCGTTCTGATTGGACAG
This sequence comes from Sepiola atlantica, assembly GCA_963556195.1. NCBI lineage: Eukaryota > Metazoa > Mollusca > Cephalopoda > Sepiida > Sepiolidae > Sepiola > Sepiola atlantica. The sequence continues at coordinate 10,235,748 of OY744524.1, read as the reverse complement.
TTGCAAATTCAAAATGGCTACCAATCTTGTAAAATTTGCATAATTGTCTTCTAAAATGGTGTAGAGTGGCCTCATTGGCAAGAACATGTCTTCTCTTTTTTTCTGATTAAATTCTCTCAGCTTTTTGCTTATATAAATTGAGTTGCCCAACTCAAGAAGTGTCATCAATTGTAAATATATTTATCTGAGACCAGAACCAAATATGTTATATGTCTGGTCAAATTAGTTATGGGTCATGAACCTTTGGTTATGACTGACTAAAATTTCTTAAAGCAGGGCCAAGCAAATAAACACAACATAACGTTTGTTAGATATCACGGCACCAAATCAGCAAATGTTGGATATAAATCCTTTGCTAATAATAATATTTTAAGTATTTAAATGATCAAAAGTTCGAACGTAATTTAAAACATACCTTGTTCTTCTTCGGATGGCTTCCTAGTGTTCACATTTTAACCGGCACTACAATCAAAAGCCGGTTGCATTATTCTAATGTTAATTTCATTATATCAATCAATATGTTCTTGCAGAATAAAAGATAATTTATTCGGCCATGTTTGTCTAGTTAGACTGAAAGCTAAGAGAGGGAGGCAGAGAGAGAAAGAGAGAGAAAAAGATAGTGAGATAAAGGGAGAGGGAGAGAGAGAGAGAGAGGAAGAGAGAGGAAGAGAAAGACTTATATAAAAGTGTATGGCTTCGTTTATTTCAACGTTCGTCAGGACATCCAAAAGGACATCTTTCCAGTTTGCTCGCTTCCTCAACTCTGAAAACTTCACGTTCTTAAATCAACTGTCTAACGTAACTTCTAGTAAACCTGTTCTTACACAGGGGCAATTTGATAAAAGATCACTCATCTGAACGTTGTCTGTTATACATCCTGTTTATGATTTACCTTGTTAATTTTCTCAGATGAATAATTCTCAACCAAACAAATATTTAAAACATTTAGACGAAATATAATTTTTTTTAAATACTTTTGTTCACTCCAAGACAAGACATATAGCCACTGAACGTAAGGGACTACTGTGATAGCGACCAGATTTATAGGGGACGACCTAAGTGGGGAGTTGTGCAGCAAGATGTCTGTTCACATTGCATTTAAATTTCTGCATGTTTGGTACGGTCGGGGAAACAGAGAGCATGGAAAGAATTTCAAAGGCAAGTGGTCTGATCAACGAAGCTATTAGATACTTCTACAATGAAGGGGTGGGATTTTGCTGTTAGATAGGTGGGTCGGAGGTATTTTCATTGAAAGGGTACAAGTGCAGTAATTTCATCAGAGCACATTCCATAGAAGTACTTGTCAAATAAGCACAGGGATGCAACACTGGCAATGCGACAGGAACTGGAACCTGACAGACAGTGCAGGACCTATTACCTTACAGCAGGGGCGGGCAACTTTTTCAGAGTGAGGGCCAGATGAGACTCTTGGAAAGAGATCACGGGCCGGAGTAAAAAACGAAATCTCAGAATTACTATATTTTGTTTACATGAATAAATTGTACAAAAATTGCATTGAACACTCTACAAATCAATGAGACTGCTGGTGCTGTTTGCCATGAAAAAGTATTTCCATGTTTGACTCGATGGTTGAGGTAGACAACAGATAACTGATATTTATACATTTTTATCCCACTGTAAATCTTAATTGAAACCTACATTTACGTCTATGTCACAAAATGATATGAGTTTTACTGGGAGGTCCGCGGGCCGGATTGCAATAATAAAGCCTAGCAGGGTGGCGGGCTGGACACTAAGCCTTCATGGGCCGGATGTGCCCCATGGGCCGGAGGTTGCCCGCCCCTGCCTTAGAGACTCTTTTTTGCACCCTGTCCAAGACGGGGAAGCGAATGGTTAGTCTACCAGCCCAGATGTGGTAACAATATTCTATGCATGTGCGAATGGTGGATTTATAAAAATATAGGATACTGGCAGGTGTAAGAAGTTTTCTAGCCTAGTAGATGGAGGTTACCCTTTTGCAACAGACTTGAAATTAGTTACTAAGTTCCTATAAGTCTGACTGAGAGGAACGCTATTATAAGACTGTAGTATTTATTGTCTTAGGTCTCGTTAGACTTCTGCTTTCATAGATATTTTTGGTGTCCATTGAACGAGAAAAATACCCGTTCCCGGATGAGTAAACTTAATTCACCAAACAGAAAAGTTTGGAACTACTTTTATGTCTCCTTATGAAGATTAAAATCAAAATATAATAATACAAAACCTTATGTCTAGAAATTTTATTCGAATTTTTAATTGTTAAAATTGTTAAAATTTCACAAAAATCTGAGGTGTCTGAATTTTCATGAAGGGTTTCCACACTCTTTTATATAAAACTAAATGAAATGAAATATATCCCACATTTTAACCCCTTACACTTAGCAGCTCTGTTCAAAAATTCCTAATGCTCGCTTAGGAGTGAATCATGTCCATACAAATTGTTGTAGACCCGTGCTAGGGGTCACAAAGATAACAACCACAAATTGTGACAGGTTAAAATATACAATGTATTTATTCATAGCAATACAGTAACGCCACTAAATGTGGTAGGAGATGACCGGATTCCTACCATGCGGTAAAACATGAATAGGAATGTCCTCGATATTTAACACCTACCCACATTAGGAGTATGTGACACAAGGTCGGAAAGTGGGATTTGAAAAGCCAGCGCCCGAGAACGTGAGCGCTTTAGCCATTAAAAATTGCCTGGACAGCCCCGTCGGCATTCCCCGGTAGGGGCGCCTCAGGCAGTAAGCTATCAACTTACTCCTCCCCAAAGAGGAGAGGCAAAGCCTGGGAGGGTGGACCTCCTAGAACTGCACAGGACAGACCCATAGACCGGCGGAATCATGGCCCGAAGGCCAAGACAACACCGGTCTATAGGGTGTAGTATCCATCGGAACAGATACCACACGTGGACACTCACATGATAGGAGTGTGCTCTGTTTGAGTCTTTGCAACCATGGTATTTATTATAGATGGTTTCTTCCATTAGTTCTTCAATAGGGGTGATTTGTACCCCACAACACAAATGTATAGTATATTCGTATGAATTAGCATGGCTGACCGTCTTGATTTTGTTGTTGGCATTCTTACAGTGTTGCATACCTTTAATTTCTCGTACCTTCTCTCCCTTGTCGCATGGAGGAGTGTGGGCTCGATGTCGTCTAGTCTTTAACTTCTTGTACCTTTTCTTTCTCCCGTGGAAAGGTTGTGTCGTCTAGTGGTTGAGATTCTTTCTTTGCTTTTGTACTGCTGTGAAATCGCCGGCCGGTGTATTTACAACAAAACCTTCATAACAAAATTCACGAGGCAACAATCTTTTACTTTTGATTTGTTTATTTCAGGCGTCAGTCTACCGTCGATCTTGGAGATGTTTCACCAACGTTAAGAGAGAGACCAATTACTATTCTATCGTAGTTAATTCCTAGCTTAAGTCCTTAGCCATTTGAGGAAAGGGGAAGAAGGAATCTCATGCCTGTATTCTCTTAGGGAATTTAATTCCTCTAATCATTTGAAGACTACATAGAGAAATCATCTGTTCGGCCTGCTTCCAAAACCCAGACTGGCAAAACTCTGTTTCCCACACAAAAGCCCGTGATGTCACAGAGCTCTTATGTGCAGATGCACCTTGACCCTTGACCTGAGGTCTCGTCAACGTGGTGGCCCTGTCAACGTCTGTGAGCTCCGACTGTGAGAACCAGTTTATTTTGCACTCGACCATACGGATCCACCCGCACTAAATCGTGCAAGCCAAACCAAACGATCTCCCACATACGTCCACTTCAAGATGAGTCCGGCCTCACAGGGCCATTATCCAACAACAGGAGGGACCACGTAATGGTTGCCAACATCCTAAAGTAAATGTGGTACTATGGTCAGTGTCGTTATCGACTTAACCACCGTCACCTCGCATACACATATATAAACATACCTGACTTTATAAAGATAGAGATTAAGCAAATATTTTGAACATTTTTGAAAATGAAAGAGAGTATTTTTATTGAAACTTAATTTTACAAATGTATCTTTTTCAGTAATGTCAATAACTTTACATGTTATATAGTATCTGATGAGTCTAAAAAAGAGATGGTGCTAAGAGATAACCTCTTAGCACCATCTCTTCTTTAGACTCAGAGCTAAAGATATTTGACCCAGAGTTTAAGATATTTAAGACCCAGAGCTAAAGATATTTCCTTTTATTTCCTTCTTTTTAGACCCAGAGCTAAAGATATTTAGACCCAGAGCTTAAGATATTTTAGACCCAGAGCAAAAGATATTTCCTTTTATTTCCTTTTTTTTAGACCCAGAGCTAAAGATATTTAGACCCAGAGTTTAAGATATTTTAGACCCAGAGCAAAAGATATTTCCTTTTATTTCCTTCTTTTTAGACCCAGAGCTAAAGATATTTAGACCCAGAGCTTAAGATATTTTAGACCCAGAGCTAAAGATATTTCTATTTATTTCCTTCTTTTTAGACCCAGAGCTAAAGATATTTAGACCCAGAGCTAAAGATATTTCCTTTTATTTCCTTCTTTTTAGACCCAGAGCTAAAGATATTTAGACCCAGAGTTTAAGATATTTTAGACCCAGAGCTAAAGATATTTCCTTTTATTTCCTTCTTTTTAGACCCAGAGCTAAAGATATTTAGACCCAGAGTTTAAGATATTTTAGACCCAGATCTAAAGATATTTCCTTTTATTTCCTTCTTTTTAGACCCAGAGCTAAAGATATTTAGACCCAGAGTTTAAGATATTTTAGACCCAGAACAAAAGATATTTCCTTTTATTTCCTTCTTTTTAGACCCAGAGCTAAAGATATTTAGACTCAGGGCGTAAGATATTTTAGACCCAGAGCTAATAATATTTCTTTTTATTTCCTTCTTTTTCTTTGCATCTTTTTGAAGCATGTGGCCATACAAGAGTTTCCCACTTTTTTAGGCAGTCCTTTGCAGTCTTGTTGTACTCTGCAAGATCTTTCAAGCTTCACTGGTAGAGGGAACACAAGGCAGTGTTGCATTGTATCGCCCTCCTTTCTATATTCGTTGGATCGGTTTTATAGTCACATCTAGCCGTTGATCACCCCATTGCTGTTCTCAAGTGGTTGAGTGTTTTCCACTGGATCCAGAGTGCTTCTAAGCAAGGAAGGAGGACCTCAGAAAGGGGGGGGGATTCCTATGTTAGTAGAAGGGTGATCATTTTCTAGCCGTCTGATCCACAGCTGTAGTCTGGTCTCTTCCTGAGATATTAGGTGTTTGACATGGCTGAAGAAGCTTCTTGACCTCAGTCGTTGGGCCGTTGGTTCACGTCTATGAAGGAGATGGCATTCATCACTTGTAGCCTTTGTCATCACTATGCGTCTGGCAACTTCTCACAATCCAGGAGATGCAGGTTTTTCAGGTTGATAGACTTCAGGCAGCCAATAGTAAAGCAGCAGGTGGGGTTCAATGCTGGGTCTAATTTTCTTGCATATGTTGATCTCTCCCGAAAAGGGAACACATATTCTGCAGAGAAATAGCACAAGGCCAAGGCAGTACATCTTAATGTGTGTGCTGTGGCTCCCCACTTTGTGTTGATCAGTTTCTGTAAGATATTGTTCCGGGAGTGGACTTTCATTTTTGTCTTTTTTTATATATTCTTTGAATGAAAGGGTGCGATCCAAAGTTATGCCAAGCTAGACAGGATTGGTGCAATTCTCAGGTTGCATTCTAGACCACATGATGCTTAAGGGTTGGTTGGTTTCTTGGTTTCTGAGATGGAAACGAGCAGACTGACTTGAGTTTTTGCATTGTTTGCATGCAGGTGGTTAGTTTCATAGTAGAGGAGTAGCTCATCTAGGGCTGAGCTGAGATTTGTTTCTACTGATTCAAATTCAAACTCTCTTGAGATGTTACACAGAATTCGTCAGCATAGATGAACTGCTTTGTGTACTGGTCTATTGGTTGGTCATTGGTGTAGATGTTATACAGTAATGAAGCCAGTACACTACATTGAGGTAAGCCACTCTTTTGTTGGTGCCAACGACTTTGTTTGTTGTTTAGAGTAATATAAAAGGTTTGGTAGTTTGGTAGTTTTGTTTTACGGCATATCAACCCTTTTTGGGTTATTTAATGCCGAATCTGGTCATTATAGTAAAAGATTTATGCTTCAAGTTCTAAAAATAAAATAAAAAAGGGGAGGGAGAAAGGGAGAGGGGCTGTTGTGTTTGTTTTTGGTTTTGTAGAACATAATTAAGTTTTACAAAAAAAAAAAAAAAAAAACGTCAATGTAGGTGAATTTCGTCTCAGGGAGCCACAGGGCAGCCTGATCTGGTATCACCAGGTAATATAAAAGTACCTGTTTTTTTAAGATAGCTCCATTCAGGTCTGTAAGTACCAGGTCTTTTGTCAGCTCCAAGATCTTTGTCAGGAGTATGTAATGGTTTTATAGTGTTACGCATGGCAAACAGATCAACAAAGACAGCTCTTATTACCAGACCTTTCTGAAAGCCATCTTCGATGTGCCGAGTGAGATTCAGGAGTTGGCTTGTGGATTTTCCAGGCCAGAATTCTGCTTGTGGTGGGATGATGGCTGGTTCAGCAACTGAGGCTAACCTGTTGAGGATTAGGTGCTCAAAAAGCTTAAACAGATCGCATAAAAGAGTGATCAGGCATAAACTCTTTGTATGCGCTGGATCTTTGAGATGTTTTTAGTCAGCATGCAGTTGTTCATCAGCTCAAAAATCCATTTTCGTGTCAGAGGTCCAAAATGCTTGATCTCCTCTGTTAAAATATAATCTCAGGGCACTGATGCTGATATTGAGCTCTTCAAGTAAGAACGGCTCAGTCAGTCCGTTGCTCTTGGAGTATTGAAGTCGGTCTATGATTGATCGTTGCTGTTTGGTAGTGGACTTTCCATTGAGCAACAACTGATGTACAATTTGGTTGGCAGTGATGGTGTACTGCTGTTGCATTGGAGTTGATGGATTGTTGCTGACTTTTCCAGATTATACTCCATGCCTTTTTACTATTCTTCGTCATATCGGTTTTCGATGATACTTTCAGCAAAGGGGTCAGATTCATAGAGATGTTTGTATTGCTCATATAGTTTTCTGCTTTGAGTATTGAGTCCAGTTATGTATTGATTGTGACAGTCTCTTTAGATGTTCTTTTGGGTTGCTCGGTTTACTAACCTGATGAAGCTGTCATAGTTTTTAGGCTCTGCTGGGAGATGATCAATCTTCCTTTCAAGATAGGCTAGTTCACTCTCTCAAAGTTGAATCTCCTTTCGAATGGGACTGTGGCTGCGGTGATTTCGGCATTAACTGTGATGTCAATTGGGCAGTGTTGTTTTGGGCAGTGATTCCAGCTTTTTGCTCAGTCCAGTGATGTTCTGACTGGCAAACACAATATCAGGATTGTACCCTGCTTTCCATCATCCGCTGTTGAAGAATTTTCGTTGCTTTGCATCTTGGATCAGATTAAGCTGGTTGCATTGCATCTTCATGCTCATTATTTTTGGTGTATCCCCATTGGGTGCTATGGCTGTTGAAGTCACCAATCACAATATTTGGTTTTCCAGATGATGATGGCATATCTGGCATCACAAGTGGTGTGGGAGGTGTTTTATAGACTGAGGTGATGGTGATTCCTCTGAGCTCAGCTATTAGGATTTCAATATTATTATCATCGATCTTAGATATTGATTCGATGATTGTCCCATCTTTGGTTGTCCTTCAATGTCCCATTTTTATCTAGCATGATATGTCCATGTTTCTCATGTGGTCTTTCTATGATGGTGATCATTCCATCGACATGAAGTCAAGGATGTTTAGGTCCATGGTGGGTTTCTTGTAGACAGACAATATCACACTGATGCTCTCAGCAGAGTTTTGCAACAAGTTCTTCTTTGGTTGTCCTTCAATGTTTAAGGATACGATAGTCAATACTGGTTTTGGTAGCAGACGTTGGCCTCTCTTCATACTTTGGACTGGCAAGCTACTGACATTCATTGAGCTTATGGACATCACTTGTCTTTTGGCTTGCTTCAAAGTGTTTGGTAGAATTTGCAGGTAATAGTAAGTATTACTTGACAGGGATTGCGATGTGAACGTCTTATATCTTAACGTGTCACCGCTTATCGCTAAACGTCACTTACGGGTAAGGGTTAATGAGGTGAATGGATTGTCAGTTGAATTATGAAGAATATCATGAAAGGATTGAAAATGATGAAAGGTATGAACAAAGTTTGATTACTTATGAGCAGTCCCATTGATATTCTTCATCCTTTTTATTTGAAGACGACAACAATGATTTTATGTTACATTCAAACTATATTTTATTTACCTAAATAAATAGAGCTCTAATTTTTTGACTAGGAGTTGCTGATGGACTATCTTCATAGGAGGGAACAAGAGATCTTACCGCTTTCCTCGTCCATTTCTGAGGACCTAATATGATGTGTAGCTTAGCTGAAATTTTGGTTACAACTGAATTGAATTTCAATATTAAAATCTAACCTAAGTCACGTGGTCAAGCTGACGACTCAAGTGTTTGATTTTTCTATAGAATTCTGGCTGACCAGTCAATAAATCCTGATTAACAATGCCACCTGGAGAACTATTTTCACATTTCCATTAATTAGACCCCCTTACTATCATTAATAACGAAGACTGCTGTAAGAAGGTCCTGATCGACCTAGACGAGATGATATTGATTATTTTCCTTCTCTGATGAATTGGACAATCCCTCAGTCAAGAATGAAAAGTGGAATCCAAAAGTGTGTGGTGATTGGATGCTGATACAGTTATACCTTCAGATTGACCTATAAGATGTATTGTGACCTTGAAGGGCCAATAATAATTAAGACAACACGGTGGTATATTTATAAGAGTGTATTTACAGAAATACAGAATAGAATGTTACAGAAACATTGACTGCCATTAATTATGTTATTTACTTCCTTCCCACCGCAGGAAGATGTGGCACAAGGCCGAAAGGTGGGGAGAGTCAAGTCAGCGTCCCTAATGAGGGAGCACTCTGGCCTTTGAAAAATTGCCTGGGCAGTCCCGCCGGCATTCCCCAGTCGGGGCGTTTCAGGTAGTAAGCAATAAACTTACACCACCCCAAAGTGGGGAGGCAAGGTCGACCCAGGACTAATACCTCAGCCCGATAGATAAAAGACCACCAAAATGTCCCAGTTTCCGCTGGACTGTTTGTCGAGATCGTAACCTCGACTGGTATGTCTGTCATCGTCACTGGACGGCAAAGGAATGCCACCAATGACTGGCAAGACACAAGTGTTTTGGCAATCATTGGTGGCGTTCAAAATGAGGGAAAATTGTTTACACTGATACGGAGATGTAATGCACACAAATGATGGCACAGTTACGAGAATGAGATTCAGTATGGAGGTCTCTGGGTAGAGACTGAGATGGTGTGACGAAACAAAAGTGGTTGGATACCCTGCAATAAGATCTAAAGATGGCCGGACTTCATCCTGATCAAGCTTTGTCAACGCTACACTGGATAAACACAGAAGAAAATGATGATCAATATTTTACATTTTAAAAATGTATAAATTATTGAAATACATGATGTTGCAGCAAAATCCGACATTTGAAAAAAACAAAACGAAATAGACAATAAAAAAAGTTCTATGAACCAAAATTCCATAAGTTCATAATGATCAGTTAATTAGTTTAGGAGTGAATCCTGTACATACAAATATAGAAATATACCTAACTTTATTTTATATATATATATATATATATATATATATATATATGTTGTGAAGTAGTCCAACAGTAAAAAGAAGAAGTCAAGTCGAGGTTGGGTTAAGATAACAAGTGTATTAACATAAAAGGTACAAAGGTAAGGAAACTGACTGGCACTCGGCTAGAAAGTTACAATACTGTCTTTTTTCTTCCTGGTGATTGTCTAATCGTACTATTTATAGTGAGAACCGGTGTAGTTTCTCTTCTGTTAGAACGGCCAGTGTAACAATATATATATATATAGTAAGTTGTGGAAATATATTTATGACAATTAAGCTACGCAGAGGCTCCCGCGTTTCATCCCCGGGGGGAATCTTCAGGCTAGAATGCCCCCGGGAATGAAACGCGGGAGCCTCTGTGTAGCTTAATTGCCATAAATATATTTTCATAATTTACTACCTAGCTCTACTTACGTATCGAACACTGTTGAAGTAAATACTGAAAATTGATACATAAAAAATGATATCTCTTTATAAAATTTTATGTCGATACATGAAATAGTATATATATATATATATACATGGACGGCGGCACCGGGGGGCAGGGGGGGGGGCTCAAGCCCCCCCCCCCTTTTTGACTTGCCCACCCCCACTTTACGATCATCAATAATGAAGTTATATATGCATGTGTTTAACCGCCACCCCTTTTTTTTTAGGAGAGCCCCCCCCCCACTTTTATAGCTGTCCCGCCGGTCCTGATATATATATATATATATATAATATTTAAATCAAATTTCAGAATGAAAAGCATCCAAAAACATGAGAAGCCTTTTAGGCATTATAAAATGAGTTTGTAATGAACTCACGATACATTAACAATCCCACAAATTCAGAAAAATCATGCTTATAAATTCAGTATTATCCATCATAGAGATACCAGAAAAATGAAAAAAAAATAACAATATCATAATCAAAATTATTATAAGTTCAAAGTTTAAGAAATCCAAACGTGTGGTTAGTAGACCAATAGTTGATAATACACGATTTCTTCTCATGAAAATGTAACTTTAACTACATAAAATTTGATTTATTTTCATTTTTTTCTTATATATATATATATATATATATATATATATATATATATATATATATATATATATATATATATATATATATATATATATATATATATATATTAATTTGTTTATTTATTTATTTACAAACTATACATTACAGTTTCTGTAGGTGAACCAAGGTTTTATTGCAATGGACAAGCCTTTTCTAGTTTAAAAAAATTCCTTTAGTTTCGTCCTAAAGGACTTTTCTCAACCAGAAAAGACCTGTTCGTAACAATGAAACCTTAGTTCACCTACAGAAATTGTAATGTATAGTTTGTAAATAAATAATTTATATTAGCTCTCGCAAAACTTACGATCGAACACTATATTGATTTCTTTTCAACAAACCGGGATACACACATATATATATATATATACACACACACACATATATATATATATATATATATATATATATATATATATATATATATATATATGTATATGCATTTTTCTGTAATTGTTTTTTATTGGAGATTAAAACGTTCGTTGTTTTTTGCTTACTACTATTTCGATTGTTTATCTCCCAGAGTGATTAAGATGCAGAAAATTTCATTATTAGTCGCCCTTAACTTTATAGAACGTATTTTTTGTTAATATAAATATTTTTATTAATTTCATACGTACATATATATATATATATAAATATATATATATTTATATATATATACATCTAAATATATATCTATATATATATATATATATATATATATATATATATATATATGAATGAAAGTAATCCATACTTTGATTTTTGACTAAATTGACTGAGTTTAAACGCTCATAGATTTTAATTATTTAATTTGTAGAGATTGCCACACGTGAGAATCGGTAATGCACTTTTGAATTGAGAAAATGGCATCTGCAGAGTATATTGCAGCGACATATAAAATATGCATACAATTAGATGCATTTTCAGGATGCACATAGTGCACATAATGATATGATACACACACACCCACATATATATATATATATATATATATATATATATATATATAAAATATACTGAATTTTTCAAGCCTTTATCAGTTGAAATCTTGGCACCGTTTTTGATGAGACAATTTTATAAACATAAAGAAAGCAAATTTAAAAAGATGGAATCATTTTCCTCTCACCTTCGTTTTATATTTTTTTCAATTTTTAATTTATTATATTCTGCTTGATTTTTTTCTTTCCATTTTAAAACTTCATATTAGCGATAATGGGTCTGCAGAGCAGCCGAAGGGTTTTCACATGGTTTTCATATTTTTACCCTTGTCTTCCAACACCTAACTTTTTTTTTCCTTAAAATTTTTAAAATTTTTTTAAACTTTACTTTCATTATTTTTTTTTTTAATTTTGCACTTGTGTTTTAGGGGACGCTTTTGTACTGGGGTCAGGTGATGTCAGGTCCTGTTTGTGTATTCATTATGGAACAGGGGATAAAAAAGAAGAGGAAAAATAAAATAATATGAAGCTAATAAAGGGGTCATAGGGGGTATGCTTTTTTTTCTTCATAGCATCCCTTGTTGTATCTCATGCGACTGTCTTTCTTTTCGGTGATACGAAAGCTTCTTTTGATTAATTAAGGAAAAATAAGACGAAGAAGAAAGAGAGACAACAAAGTTAAACAAGCGAAAAGTTTGGACAAAAGTCCACCTAATGAATAAATTATATCTATTAAAGGTGAAATAAGAAAGAGACAAAAATAAAAAAAAAGGACATACGTCGAAAGATTCTTGGAAAGAATGATAGAATAATATTAATGAACTAATGAATAAAAAAAAGAAAGATAAATTCATTCAATCGGTATGTTTATTTCAAAGTTATTAAAAGTTAACGGTAACAGACCAAATAAGATGCTATTTAAAACTAAAACATGAAAGACCGAACAAATGTCATTTCAAACTAAAGCATGACACACAAAAAAATGCAATTTCAAACTGAAGCGTGACAAATTAATGAAAATGTCATTTCAAACTGAAGTGTTACACTCCAAAGAAAATGCTATTTTAAATTGAAGTATGGGGAACTAAAGAAAATGCAATTTAAAAACTGCCCCGTTAAAATCTTAAGAAAATGTCATTTCAAACTGAAGTGTGACAAACTAAAGAAAATGTCATTTCAAACTGAAGTGTGACAAATTAAAGAAAATGTCATTTCAAACTGAAGTGTGAAAAACTAAAGAAAATGTCATTTCAAACTGAAGTGTGAAAAACTAAAGAAAATGTCATTTCAAACTGAAGTGTGAAAAACTAAAGAAAATGTCATTTCAAACTGAAGTGTGAAAAACTAAAGAAAATGTCATTTCAAACTGAAGTGGGAAAAACTAAAGAAAATGTCATTTCAAACTGAAGTGTGAAAAACTAAAGAAAATGTCATTTCAAAATGAAACGTGACAAACTAAAAAAGAATGTCATTTCAAACTGAAGCGTGACAAACTAAAAAAAATATGTAATTTCAAACTGAAGCGTGACAAATTTAAAAAAAATGTAATTTCAAACTGAAGCGTGACAAATTTAAAAAAAATGTAATTTCAAACTGAAGCGTGACAAACTAAAAAAAAATGTAATTTCAAACTAAAGCGTGACAAACTAAAATAAATGTAATTTCAAACTGAAATGTGACAGACCAAAGAAAATACTATTTCAAACTGAAGTGCAACAGACTAAATAATATATTATTTTAAACGTAAACTTTTCAGATTAATGAAAATTCTGTTTCAAACTTAAGCGTGATATCTAATCGACAAACCAATCGGCAAGTGAACATGTAATCTATATACCACTAAAACTCTGTTAGGCTAGTTTGTTATCTTGTTTGTCTCCGTGCACATTGGATGGAGTCACAAATGGATGACGTAAGAAGAAAACTAAAACAAAAATAAACAAACTTTTTTCCTTTTTTTTTAGATAAAATGTCCTTGTTATGGTGTATTCGCGCCGATGTCGTTGGCGGTTATGAATTCAAATTCTGGTTGTAGAACGAAGAAAGCATTGGCATGCTCGTAGTTTAAGAAAACGACATCGGCGCGGATACAAAAAACAAAAGGAAAAAAGTTTGTTTATTTTTGTTTTTGTGTTTTTTGATGAAAAATAAAATGACACAATACTGGTCAACTCTGATGATGGAATATTATTCCGAAATTGATAAGATTAAAGTAAAAAAAAAAAAAAATTAATCTTGCATTGATAAAGGCTTCTATTTTCAATTTTATAATACTGACCCACCAATGCTTTGAAATGAACGACACATTTTCATATACCAACATGTAAAAGAGACGTTAAACTGATGATGATGATGATGATGATGATGATGATGATGATGATGATGATGATGATGATGATGATGATGTGTAAGCATATGCATTAAAAATACAGAAAACTTGATTTTTTTTTCTCTTCAATAACGATCTGTTTTTTTTATAAGAATAATTGAAGTCTTGATTTAATATGATCGCTGATGATATCAACGTGATTAACACAGGCTCCTGTCTTGATACATTACGGAATAATTCAAATAAAAACATGAATATTTTCAAAATCGATATGTTCAATACGAATATGATCTGCGTTTTAAAGAAAAAAAAATTGAATATTTTCATACTATGTGAATCTGTCAATTAAATCATTTCGTTTGTCACTTTTAAATTGAAAGATAAAATTAACATAAAACACATAAAAAAAAATGTACATAAAACTAGTAACATTGCTTTCTAATCTATTCATTTGACGGAAAATAAATTTAAAGATTAAAAAAGAATCACACAAAACAGACAAAGTTGTTAATAATAGATCAGGCTGCCCTGTGGCTCCCTGAGACGAAATTCACCTACATTGACGTTTTTTTTTTTTTTGTAAAACTTAATTATGTTCTACAAAACCAAAAACAAAAACAACAGCCCCTCTCCCTTTCTCCCTCCCCTTTTTTATTTTATTTTTAGAACTTGAAGCATACATCTTTTACTATAATGACCAGATTCGGCATTAAATAACCCAAAAAGGGTTGATATGCTGTAAAACAAAACTACCAAACCAAAAACGATGATTAAACATTTGAAGATATAAAGAACTTGAAGCATAAAAACTTTTACTATAATGACCAGATTCGGCATTAAATAACCCAAAAAGGGTTGATATGCCGTAAAACAAAACTACCAAACCAAACCAAACCCCATGTGACCTGTGGGCCACATGTGACCTGTGGGCCACACTTTATCCATGACTGCTCTGGGTTTGGAAACTAGACTAGAAGAAGGAAAACTCTAAAATAATACTTTCAACCGGATACTGTTATGATACACCTGTATAGAGATTATTTGCCTGGTAACGAGAGTGGCTCTTGTTCTCCAAAATACATGATCAACACCAATCAAATTCATATACGAACGGGACGCGTTTTATATAACTCTTTTATGATCAAAAATTATGATAGCGTCCATGATATATATATATATATATATATATATATATATATATATATATATATATATATATATATATATATATATATATATATGTATATATATATAATAATGGTAATAATCCAGGTGAAAAATATCCACAGGGTGGTAATCCAGAGAATTTTAACCGGGTTTATAAAAAGTGCTCAATATCGAAATGGAGCTTTATATATGATAATTTTATTTACACAGACATGTACAAAATCTGCGACACTGGCATGATGATCTCAGCATGATGATGAGATCTCAGTTTATAGTAACTGTTGATCGATAACATCGACATGCCAGTGTCGCAGATTTTGTACATGTCTGTGTAAATAAAATTATCATATATATATATATATATATATATATATATATATATATATATATATATATATATATATATATAGACTATGTTATTCTACATTCCAATTACCAAGATTTTATTCACCGAGCTGTTACCTTGAAAAGGTTGATCTATATAAATAAATAAAAAGTATATGCAAAAATATATATTTTCCCACATCTCTCTCTCTATATATATGAAGTTAGGAATCTGTATATGTTTATATATTTCTATGTACACGATTCACTCTTAAACTAATTAATCAATTATTATGAGTTATGGAACACAGCTACTAGGCATAATGGATGGTCATATAAGCTATATTTAGTTTCATTTATTTTTATGCAGAGGAGATAAAAAGGAGGCAGAAGCCCTTTGTAAACATTCAGATATCTCCGATTTTTGTGAAATGTTAAAAATAGGTATTCAACATTAGTTAATAAATAGTCACCAAATTTCATTTGCTTTAGAGTATTTCAAAGGGTTATGCCTATTTGAAAATTCAAATATTTCAGATTTGCATTGAACTTTATCCATGGACACCAATAGAGGAAGATTCTCTGTATTTCATTTTCTTCTTAAAACCTCTTAAATTTTCTAAAACTAAAATCACATGATGGATTTTGATCAAAATTGGAACCAGGATTCTAGACATACGGTTTAGTCTCATTATATCTTGATTTTAATCTTCATAAGGAGACATAAAAATGGTGAAAACTTTTCTGTTCAGGAAATTTATCTTACCCGTCCGGGGCCGGATATTTTTGCTGCAAATATATATGTATATGTGTGCATATATGTACAGGACGTTTAAGACAAATTTGACACTTTTTGGAAAAGAAAGAAAAAGAAAACGTCATATCTTGGCTAATAATTGACGTATTCTCAAAATTCAAATTATCAAATATAGCTCACTTGAAGAAAAAACGGCCTCTCGACAGGATCTAAACCTGAAGAACACGGCTGAAAAGCAGTTTGGTTTTGGCAATCAGCATGTCATTGGTGTTGCAGGCGGTATGTTTGGTCTCTTTTTCAACAGCACCCAACACGAAGGTTGGCTCCCTCTACCGTGCTAGTAAACTCCTCACACCTGACATTATCCTGTATCTCTACAAAGCCACCATCCGCCCATGCATGGAGTATTGTTGTCACATCTGGGCTGGTGCATCATCTACTAGTCTCTCCCTCCTTGACAAGGTCCAAAAAAGAATCGCCAACCTAATAGGTCCCTCACTGTCAGCCAAGCTCCAGCCTCTGTCCCATCGCCGCAATGTAGCATCCTTGTGCTTGATTTACAAATACTTCAATGGATTCTGCTCCGATGAATTGGCTACTCTGGTGCCCCCTCGACGGAAATTCACTAGACTAACCCGACAATCAACTAAATCTCATTCATTCACTGTGGAGGTCCCCAAATGTCGGAGAGCCTTCTACTCAAATAGCTTCTTTCCTCGTACTGCTGGCCTCTGGAACTCCCTCCCTGCCCCCTGTTTCCCCAACAGTACAGACATGCAGAAGTTTAAAACTAATGTAAACAGACACCTCGCTGCACTGATCCCAATCTAGATTGACCACCCCCTACCTTATCCCCTTTTCTTTTTCTCAGTAGCCCCTTACGTCTACAGTGGCGGCCTGCCTTGTTTGGGGTGAACTATGTTAAAAAAACAAAAAAAAAACACAATAGTCCATGAGGTTGCGATCAGGCGAGTAAGGGAACCAGATGTTGGGACTGGCGAATTCATAAAAGTTTGACAACAGTTGACAGCAACTCAGTTTAGCCATCTGAATTGAGTCTAAGTCCCTTTTCGAAGATGTTGGGTGGTATGACATGCCGTTCGCTGGAAACACCTAAATAGCATCACAGTTTGAGGGAACTTGGTTTTCATGATATGCTTGACTTTGTGTGGTCTGTAGGCAAGCCATCTGTTGTTGTGCACCTGGTCCTAAGAAGAACTAGAACAGATCCACCTCGGCTGAGTATTTTCACCTTGTTGAGGAGTTTCTTGGCTTTGATAAGGCAGTTCTCTTGAGCCTGGTGGTGAGTAGTTGGCCATTGTATCTTTTCTATGAGGAGTAGCAAAGTTTCTCATTCAGTGCTTTCTTCATAGTCACCACTCCAACGCCCATCTGTCTCGCTGCTTTGCCTGGATCTTGCCACACCTTCCTTTGCAACTTACAGAATATATATGCATAAAATGCAAAAAAAAGATATAATCAAAGACAGACTCAATAGAAAATAGAAGATTAATATAGATACATGCTCGATTCAATATATATTTTTTCTTCCATTACAGAAACTTTTTCAAGAACGGATGTTATTTTAACAGAGCCAATAAATATATATAAAGACAGTGTTGTCACAGGAGTAAGGCTTCCAAAAATGGCTAATGGTGTGGTAGTAGATGGTTTTCGGGTGGGAGGGAGTAGGGAAAGTGATGGGTTTGTTAAAGAGTGTATATTTATTAACGATTGGTTAGTAGCACTACTTTTGTAGTTAATTTAGGTATGTGCAATCAAGGGGTGTAAATTAAAAAGGGTGGAGGAAAGGAAGTAAGGAAATGAGTCAGAAACAGCAAAATAACCTGAGTAAGAAGGAGTGCGTATGTGTAGAATCTTTTTGTTCTATTTTGTTATATCCTTTTTTTTCTATTTTAATTGTTCTTGGCCTTTTGGCTAAGATCAAAGTGTAGTATCTGTTCTGATGGATACTGCACCCCATAAACTGGTATTGTCTTGACCTTCGGGGCTTGATTTACGCCGGTCTATAGGTCTGTCCTGTGCAGTTCTAGGAGGTTCACCCTCCCAGGCTTCGCCTCCCCTCTTTGGGGAGGAGTAAGTTTATTGCTTACTGTCTGAGGCGCCCCTACCGGGGAATGCCGACGGGGCTGCCCAGGCAATTTTCAAACCCCACTTTCCCGACCCGACCTTGGGTCACATCTTACTTGTGGGAGTAAGATAAAAACTGGCCTTGTGCTTAACTCCTGGAGAGGAGTAAATCAATACTCATACATATATATCTATATTTGAAGAAAATTCTAGAAGTACCGGATTGATTTTCATGAGAAGTAGGTTTTTATGTACCGGTGTATGTTACATTGGCTGCATTTATCATTTTCATATAGATGTGTCCCTTAACCTTCATCATCATATTTGCATGGAGATGACGGCTAACGGCACGGACTGACGACCTGGGTGTTCCAAGTTCGAATCCAGTTTGATCCACACAAACACTTTTACTTAGGATGTTGGCAATCTTCGCGTGGTTCCACCTGTAAGTACCTGATTTCTTTCTAGAAATAATTCTGACTAGAAAAATATCCGGGAAACCAATGCCAACAATACAATAACCTAATTTATACGATGGGAATGAATGCATCATGTTCGCCTCAACCTTCATCATCATATTCGGTTTGACGTCCATTTTATATGCTGGCATGTGTTGGACGGCTTTTAGAAATTGACTTCAAAGTAATCTATCTCTGCCAGGTCTTTATTTATCCATCTTTCCCTCAGGTCCATTCTTATCACTTCCTTCCATGTTTTCTTTTGCCTTCCTTTGTGAACTGAACCTGCTACTTCAACTGTTCTACATCTACTAACCAAAGAACTCTCATCAATTCTTTCAACAAAGTTCCCTGTTCTGCAAACATCTCCTATACTTTTCCGATTTAATCTCTCCCGTAGTTCATCGGATCTAAACCTGTCTTTAAGACTCGCATTACACATCCATTGTACTATGTTCATATCATTTCTCCTCATGCATCACATGCCCTAAACCCTCACTGGCCAGGTTTCACTTCTATACATCACACTCCGTACACATGCCGGAAAAACTTTTATCTATAATTCTAATTAATATAAAACTCCAAGCAAACCATATCAAATTTTATGGTTGATTTCAATCATTTTTACATTCCGTCATGGAGGGGGGTTTCATGAGATTGAAAAATATCTTAACCCATAACTTCAGTTGTATAAGCTGTATTTACAATAGTGTTTATTATAATCGTATGTATTTGGTTGCTTTGAAGTTTTTTTGCTCCTACAAAGAGTGTGTGTAGCATTTTTATCAATACGCAAGAGGTAGGGGTAGATGGAGTAAGTTAAGGGAATTTCTGCCATTACTAACCAGCAGAGCGTCACCACTGTCAACTAAAGGAAGAGTCTATCAGACATGTGTACGAATTGTTATGATCTATAAAAGTAAAAACTGACCAGTTAAAGTTGAGGACATGTGTTGCATGGAAAGAAATGATATGAAAATGATACGATAGATCTGATGATCTAAGAAGAATATTAAATCTGAACAGTATAAGGAAATGTCTGCCGAACAGGAGACTTGGTTAGTATGGTCACGTTGAAAGAATGGATGAGAGTTCTTGGGTTAGTAGATGTGGAACAATTAAGGTAGTATGTTTAGTTGGTAGGGAAAGGCAAAGGAAAACATTGAAGGAAGTGATAAGGATGAATTTGGGAGAAAGAGGGATAAATAAAGACCTGGCCAGAGATAGGTTAGTTTGGAAGTCAATTTCTAAAAACTGTCCAACGCATGCCAGCATCTAACATGGACGTTTACATGAATATGATGATGATGGTGATGATGATGATGATGATGATGATGGTGATGGTGATGATGATGATGATGATGATGATGATGATGATGATGATGATGATGATGATGATGATGATGATGATGATGACACCATGCAAATTGAATAGATGCATTTTATTTTAGATGTGTTAGATGATTTAACTATTCTTTGGTCTGTCACACTTGTGTTTGCATTAGTATTTTATTTAGTCTGTCACAGTTATGTTTAAAATAGCATCTTGCTTGGTCTGTTACACTTATACTTGCAATACTATCTTCTTTGGTCTGTCACACATATTCGAAATAGCCTTTTCTTTGGTCTGTCACATCTATGTTTTCAATATCATCGTCTTTGGTCTGTCACACTTATGTTTACAATAGCATATTTTTGATCTGTCACACTTATGCTTGAAATAGCATCTTCTATTGTCTGTCACACTTATGTTTGAAATAGTTTCATTCGTCTGTCACACATAAGTTAAAATAGCATCTTCTTTTGGTCTGTCACACATAAGTTAAAATAGCATCTTCTTTTGGTCTGTCACACATAAGTTAAAATAGCATCTTCTTTTGGTCTGTCACACATAAGTTAAAATAGCATCTTCTTTTGGTCTGTCACACATAAGTTAAAATAGCATCTTCTTTTGGTCTGTCACACATAAGTTAAAATAGCATCTTCTTTTGGTCTGTCACACATAAGTTAAAATAGCATCTTTTTTTGGTCCGTCACACATAAGTTAAAATAGCATCTTCTTTTGGTCCGTCACACATAAGTTAAAATAGCATCTTCTTTTGGTCCGTCACACATAAGTTAAAATAGCATCTTCTTTTGGTCTGTCACACATAAGTTAAAATAGCATCTTCTTTTGGTCTGTCACACATAAGTTAAAATGGCATCTTCTTTTGGTCTGTCACACATAAGTTAAAATAGCATCTTCTTTTGGTCTGTCACACTTCAATTTAAAATAGCGTCTACTTTCGTCTGTAACACTCAATTTCGAAATAACGTCTTCTCTGTTTTGTCACACTTGAGTTTGAAATAGCATGTTTTTTAGTCTGTCATGCTTACATTTGAAATGGCATTTTATTTCGTCTGTCACACTTCAGTTGAAAATAGCATTTTCGTCACTAAACGCGCAGATTGCATGGACTCATCGTAAGAATCTTCTTCCTTGTTTCTTTGAGTAACCATTCTTAAAAGAAAAGCAAATACGATTCCTCACTTTACAGTTTTTCTTTGTCATTATCTAAACTTCTGTTAAAAGAATGACCGCGTATCCTCCCCAGTCTATCACACCCAACACATAGAAATAAAGGGAAACAAATCGAATGATTTGGGAGGGAAACTCTCAATTGGAAGTGTTAATTTCGATTTGGTCCCATCAAAGGAAGTGTGGACGTGATTGTGTAAAGGGGGGGGGTGTTATATCATTTTAATTCATCAAATAATACAAAGCGGGTGAGAGGGGGGGGGGGGGGAGAACGAAAAAAAAAGTTGTTCCTAATTAACAAAGATCAAGGATTTTAATGTTTTTCACTGTTTATCTGCTTTAATGAGAACATTGAAAGGCGAGAAAAAGAAAAACGTAACTCGGTTGAATAACAGCTGTTTATTTCGACACTGTTTTCAGTTCATGATTAGTTTTTGCAACTACAAACAAGAAATACAAATACGATTACAACATCAAATTAAAATATTTGTTTCCTGCCTGTACAAGAAAGATGTAACAAATAATTTAGACAGATGGAGTTTATATCATGCCATGTTAACTTTTGTTTAAACGAAAACTGTTAAACATACATTTTATTTTCTTCTTCTTCTTCCATCCATTTAACGTTATTTTTCTCTTGTTCAAGGATCAGACGATCTCACTCTTCACTTCTCACGGTTCAGCAGGTCGATTATTTCCAGGTTCCACTCTGTGCGGTCTTGTCTAATAACTTGCCACCAAGTTTACCCTGGTCGGTCAACCTTCCTGCGATTTAAGGTATCAATGCTTCTACAGTGGTTTATCCAGGTAAATGAATGCTACACATGACCATTCCAGCATCACCGATTCGGCCTATGATGGGAAAATGCAGTGCTTTCAGCAAATCTTCTGACCTGATGTGTTACTTTTGGTTGACTCAATTTTATTTATATATTTTTTTTTACTAATGAGTCACCACTTATCATGGCTAAAAGACACTCGAGGATCAGTTAATGAGATTGATGGATTCTTAGTTGAATGATGAAGAATATTATGAGAGGATTAAAAATGATCTACAGTATTTCTCTTCTTAACCTGATCTGGCAATTTGTCTAAAAAGATATTACTCTATCAACAAAAAAAGTTGGGAGGTGACGGTGGTTAAGTGGATATCGACACGGACTGAAGACCTGGGTGTTCCAAGTTCGAATCCAGTCGGTTCCACAGTACCACTGCCACTTAGGGGTGTTGGCAACCTTCTCGTGGTCCTTCCTGTAAGTACCCGATGTCTTTCCAGAAAGATTTCTAACTAGAAAAACATCGGGGAAACTAATGCCAACACCAGAATCATCTGATTCACACGAAAGAAGAAGAACAAAAAAGTTCAATTCGTTAATAGATTTAATTTTTGAAATTGTCTTGCCAATAATTCTCCCTTCAAGATCAAGAACTGTGAAAATACTGTACACCATATGTAGAAACGCTTTTAATTACTCTGAAAAGTAAGTTAAGTAGTAAAGTAGTTGATCCTAATTTTTCTAATCTCTCCTTGTAACTGTAGACTTTACTATTTTTATTAGTTTTGTCTTCTAATCTCGTAATAATATATTCAAATTTAGAACTTTATGTATCCTCGAACCAACGTTTATGTATCCTTGAACCAACGTGTATGTATCCTTGAACCAACGTTTATGTATCCTTGAACCAACGTGTATGTATCCTTGAACCAATGTGTATGTATCCTTGAACCAACGTTTATGTATCCTTGAACCAACGTTTATGTATCCTTGAACCAATGTGTATGTATCCTTGAACCAACGTTTATGTATCCTTGAACCAACGTTTATGTATCCTTGAACCAACGTGTATGTATCCTTGAACCAATGTGTATGTATCCTTGAACCAACGTTTATGTATCCTTGAACCAACGTGTATGTATCCTTGAACCAATGTGTATGTATCCTTGAACCAACGTTTATGTATCCTTGAACCAACGTTTATGTATCCTTGAACCAACGTTTGATTTCCCTGAAATAATATTTCTAACCATCCAATCATTCCCTTTGCCCTCGGTAGAATAGACAAATATGACTGTTAGCTTTGAATGTATCGTCAAAATCAACTCAACAGATTTGTGTTCCAACCGATCGCCATGGAGACGGGTGGAGCGATAGACCTTGCCACGCGCAACTCCCTCAACAACCTTGGTCTTTTAATGACGCATCACACCGGATACCATCATAAATTAACTTGGCTTTATGAGCGCCTCTCTATCGCCACTATTTGTGGAAACGCTTTGAGCCTGTCTTCGACCTGCCAAAGCCAGAAGGACACCTGATGAAACTTCCTGATGTCTTGCATATTAGTTTTGCAAAAGGACATTTTATTGATTAACTATTATTTGCTGTTATTTATGTAATAACTTTTTTAGGTGACTGAAAGAGGAAATAGACATTATCAAGCTAAAACTTATAACCAAAATCACAATTAGCATTCTTTATTTATTATTTTAATTTATCTGCTGTTCACTATATATTCGACTTTAATATTCGTGGATCCAAGATGGTGTACTTTAAATTTTTTTTCTATATTAATTTTAATCTTTAATTTTCTTCCAAATATAATAATAATGATTCAACACGTAGTTTAACGTCATCAGCAAATAGTTCTATTTTTGGATTCATATCATTAACTGTCATTTATGAAAATTGAAAACAACAAACGTTTCAATACTAAACCTTAAAGAATACTGAAAGGTATAGAGTGATACCGAATAATTGTTACCAATTTTAACCTTCAACTCTCTATCTATTGACAATTCTCTTACATTACTATTATTTTCTTACATTACTATTATTTTCGTACATTACTATTATTTTCTTACATTACTATTATTTTCTTACATTACTATTATTTTCTTACATTACTATTATTTTCTTACATTACTATTATTTTCGTACATTACTATTATTTTCTTACATTACTATCATTTTCTTACATTACTATTATTTTCTTACATTACTATTATTTTCTTACATTACTATTATTTTCTTACATTACTGTTATTTTCTTACATTACTATTATTTTTTTACATTACTATTATTTTCTTACATTACTATTATTTTCGTACATTACTATTATTTTCTTACATTACTATTATTTTCTTACATTACTATCATTTTCTTACATTACTATTATTTTCTTACATTACTATTATTTTCTTACATTACTATTATTTTCTTACATTACTGTTATTTTCTTACATTACTATTATTTTCGTACATTACTATTATTTTCTTACATTACTATTATTTTCTTACATTACTATTATTTTCGTACATTACTATCATTTTCTTACATTACTATTATTTTCTTACATTACTATTATTTTCTTACATTACTATTATTTTCTTACATTACTATCATTTTCTTACATTACTATTATTTTCTTACATTACTATTATTTTCTTACATTACTATTATTTTCTTACATTACTATTATTTTCTTACATTACTATTATTTTCTTACATTACTGTTATTTTCTTACATTACTATCATTTTCTTACATTACTATTATTTTCTTACATTACTATCATTTTCTTACATTACTATTATTTTCGTACATTACTATCATTTTCTTACATTACTATTATTTTCTTACATTACTATTATTTTCTTACATTACTATTATTTTTTTACATTACTATTATTTTCTTACATTACTATTATTTTCGTACATTACTATTATTTTTTTACATTACTATTATTTTCTTACATTACTATTATTTTCTTACATTACTATTATTTTCTTACATTACTATTATTTTCGTACATTACTATTATTTTTTTACATTACTATTATTTTTTTACATTACTATTATTTTCTTACATTACTATTATTTTCTTACATTACTATTATTTTTTTACATTACTATTATTTTCTTACATTACTATTATTTTCTTACATTACTATTATTTTCTTACATTACTATTATTTTCGTACATTACTATTATTTTCTTACATTACTATTATTTTCTTACATTACTATCATTTTCTTACATTACTATTATTTTCTTACATTACTATTATTTTCTTACATTACTATTATTTTCTTACATTACTGTTATTTTCTTACATTACTATTATTTTCGTACATTACTATTATTTTCTTACATTACTATTATTTTCTTACATTACTATTATTTTCGTACATTACTATCATTTTCTTACATTACTATTATTTTCTTACATTACTATTATTTTCTTACATTACTATTATTTTCTTACATTACTATTATTTTCTTACATTACTATTATTTTCTTACATTACTGTTATTTTCTTACATTACTATCATTTTCTTACATTACTATTATTTTCTTACATTACTATCATTTTCTTACATTACTATTATTTTCGTACATTACTATCATTTTCTTACATTACTATTATTTTCTTACATTACTATTATTTTCTTACATTACTATTATTTTCTTACATTACTATCATTTTCTTACATTACTATTATTTTCGTACATTACTATCATTTTCTTACATTACTATTATTTTCTTACATTACTATTATTTTCTTACATTACTATTATTTTCGTACATTACTATCATTTTCTTACATTACTATTATTTTCTTACATTACTTTTATTTTCTTACATTACTATTATTTTCTTACATTACTATTATTTTCTTACATTACTATCATTTTCTTACATTACTATTATTTTCTTACATTACTATTATTTTCTTACATTACTATTATTTTCGTACATTACTATCATTTTCTTACATTACTATTATTTTCTTACATTACTATTATTTTCTTACATTACTATTATTTTCTTACATTACTATCATTTTCTTACATTACTATTATTTTCGTACATTACTATCATTTTCTTACATTACTATTATTTTCTTACATTACTATTATTTTCTTACATTACTATTATTTTCGTACATTACTATTATTTTCTTACATTACTATTATTTTCTTACATTACTATTATTTTCTTACATTACTATTATTTTCTTACATTACTGTTATTTTCTTACATTACTATTATTTTCGTACATTACTATTATTTTCTTACATTACTATCATTTTCTTACATTACTATTATTTTCGTACATTACTATCATTTTCTTACATTACTATTATTTTCTTACATTACTATTATTTTCTTACATTACTATTATTTTCTTACATTACTATCATTTTCTTACATTACTATTATTTTCGTACATTACTATTATTTTCTTACATTACTATTATTTTCTTACATTACTATCATTTTCTTACATTACTATTATTTTCGTACATTACTATCATTTTCTTACATTACTATTATTTTTTTACATTACTATCATTTTCTTACATTACTATTATTTTCGTACATTACTATCATTTTCTTACATTACTATTATTTTCTTACATTACTATCATTTTCTTACATTACTATTATTTTCGTACATTACTATCATTTTCTTACATTACTATTATTTTCTTACATTACTATCATTTTCTTACATTACTATTATTTTCGTACATTACTATCAATTCTTACATTACTATTATTTTCGTACATTACTATCATTTTCTTACATTACTATTATTTTCTTACATTACTATTATTTTCTTACATTACTATCATTTTCTTACATTACTATTATTTTCGTACATTACTATCATTTTCTTACATTACTATTATTTTCTTACATTACTATCATTTTCTTACATTACTATCATTTTCGTACATTACTATCATTTTCGTACATTACTATCATTTTCTTACATTACTATTATTTTCTTACATTACTATCATTTTCTTACATTACTATTATTTTCGTACATTACTATCATTTTCTTACATTACTATTATTTTCTTACATTACTATCATTTTCTTACATTACTCTTATTTTCGTACATTACTATCATTTTCTTACATTACTATTATTTTCTTACATTACTAATATTTTCGTACATTACTATTATTTTCTTACATTACTATTATTTTCTTACATTACTATTATTTCCTTACATTACTATTATTTTCTTACATTACTGTTATTTTCTTACATTACTATTATTTTCGTACATTACTATTATTTTCTTACATTACTGTTATTTTCTTACATTACTATTATTTTCGTACATTACTATTATTTTCTTACATTACTATTATTTTCTTACATTACTATTATTTTCGTACATTACTATCATTTTCTTACATTACTATTATTTTCTTACATTACTATTATTTTCTTACATTACTATTATTTTCTTACATTATTATCATTTTCTTACATTACTATTATTTTCGTACATTACTATCATTTTCTTACATTACTATTATTTTCTTACATTACTATTATTTTCTTACATTACTATTATTTTCTTACATTACTATTATTTTCTTACATTACTATTATTTTCTTACATTACTATTATTTTCTTACATTACTATTATTTTCTTACATTACTATCATTTTCTTACATTACTATTATTTTCTTACATTACTATCATTTTCTTACATTACTATTATTTTCTTACATTACTGTTATTTTCTTACATTACTATCATTTTCTTACATTACTATTATTTTCTTACATTACTATCATTTTTTTACATTACTATTATTTTCGTACATTACTATCATTTTCTTACATTACTATTATTTTCTTACATTACTATTATTTTCTTACATTACTATTATTTTCTTACATTACTATCATTTTCTTACATTACTATTATTTTCGTACATTACTATCATTTTCTTACATTACTATTATTTTCTTACATTACTATTATTTTCTTACATTACTATTATTTTCGTACATTACTATCATTTTCTTACATTACTATTATTTTCTTACATTACTTTTATTTTCTTACATTACTATTATTTTCTTACATTACTATTATTTTCTTACATTACTATCATTTTCTTACATTACTATTATTTTCTTACATTACTATTATTTTCTTACATTACTATTATTTTCGTACATTACTATCATTTTCTTACATTACTATTATTTTCTTACATTACTATTATTTTCTTACATTACTATTATTTTCTTACATTACTATCATTTTCTTACATTACTATCATTTTCTTACATTACTATTATTTTCTTACATTACTATTATTTTCTTACATTACTATTATTTTCTTACATTACTATCATTTTCTTACATTACTATTATTTTCGTACATTACTATCATTTTCTTACATTACTATTATTTTCTTACATTACTATCATTTTCTTACATTACTATTATTTTCGTACATTACTATCATTTTCTTACATTACTATTATTTTTTTACATTACTATCATTTTCTTACATTACTATTATTTTCGTACATTACTATCATTTTCTTACATTACTATTATTTTCTTACATTACTATCATTTTCTTACATTACTATTATTTTCGTACATTACTATCATTTTCTTACATTACTATTATTTTCTTACATTACTATCATTTTCTTACATTACTATTATTTTCGTACATTACTATCATTTTCTTACATTACTATTATTTTCGTACATTACTATCATTTTCTTACATTACTATTATTTTCTTACATTACTATTATTTTCTTACATTACTATTATTTTCTTACATTACTATCATTTTCTTACATTACTATTATTTTCGTACATTACTATCATTTTCTTACATTACTATTATTTTCTTACATTACTATCATTTTCTTACATTACTATCATTTTCGTACATTACTATCATTTTCGTACATTACTATCATTTTCTTACATTACTATTATTTTCTTACATTACTATCATTTTCTTACATTACTATTATTTTCGTACATTACTATCATTTTCTTACATTACTATTATTTTCTTACATTACTATCATTTTCTTACATTACTCTTATTTTCGTACATTACTATCATTTTCTTACATTACTATTATTTTCTTACATTACTAATATTTTCGTACATTACTATTATTTTCTTACATTACTATTATTTTCTTACATTACTATTATTTCCTTACATTACTATTATTTTCTTACATTACTGTTATTTTCTTACATTACTATTATTTTCGTACATTACTATTATTTTCTTACATTACTATTATTTTCTTACATTACTATTATTTTCGTACATTACTATCATTTTCTTACATTACTATTATTTTCTTACATTACTATTATTTTCTTACATTACTATTATTTTCTTACATTACTATCATTTTCTTACATTACTATTATTTTCGTACATTACTATCATTTTCTTACATTACTATCATTTTCTTACATTACTATTATTTTCTTACATTACTATTATTTTCTTACATTACTATCATTTTCTTACATTACTATTATTTTCTTACATTACTATCATTGTCTTACATTACTATTATTTTCTTACATTACTATCATTTTCTTACATTACTATTATTTTCGTACATTACTATCATTTTCTTACATTACTATCATTTTCTTACATTACTATTATTTTCGTACATTACTATCATTTTCTTACATTACTATTATTTTCTTACATTACTATTATTTTCGTACATTACTATCATTTTCTTGCATTACTATTATTTTCTTACATTACTATTATTTTCTTACATTACTATTATTTTCTTACATTACTATCATTTTCTTACATTACTATTTGGTTAAAAATACCATAATTAATTAGTAAACAGTAATAAGATATTATTAATTGTGCTCCGATGAACTGGCTACTCTGGTGCCCCCCTGACGTAAATTAACTAGACCGACTCGACAATCAGCTAAATGCCATCCATTCACTGTGGAGGCCACCAGATGCCAGAGAGCCTTCTACTCCAATAGCTTCTTCCTAATGCTGCCGGCCTCTGGAACTCCCTCTCTGCTCCCTGTTTCCTTGACAGTACCGACATGCAGAGGTTTAAAACTAATGTAAACAGACATCTCGCTACACTGCTCCCAACTTGAGGCGACACCCAAAACCCACACCCAAATTCTCAGTAACCCTTTACGTCTACAGTGGCGGCCTGCCTTGTTTGGGGTGAATTATGGTAAAAAAAAAAAAAATACTTTACAAAATATTAGATAATGCTTATTTACTATGGACGAAACTATGTTAATTACAATATTTTATTAATATATATATATATATATATATATATATATTTATTTTGGTACAGAAAAAATAGTACAACATCACAGAAGGACTTAGCCATCCGGCTCTCTTCAGCTTCGGTTCAGATGACAACAGAAGCTGAAGAGAGCCGGATAGCTAAGTCCTTCCGTGCTTGAAACCGACGGTACGAATTTTGCACGAATTTTTCTGTATCAAATTCAATAAATATTACACTCTTAATTGTTAATTTTTAACTTTAATTCTCAATTAATCGAGCACTCTGCTGGGATTTTTCCTGCTATATTGCAAAGAAGTTATATATACAGGGTGTCTCAAAAAATGTACTCACTCTTAGAATGACGAGAAAACTTTTATTTACTTTGGTGCGCGTTATCAGCTTTGTTTGAACAATAATGGTCATCAGTTTGAACATTTGCGAACATGATTCTTCAATTACATCTGTCTCATGTATTCGATGCTATTTCATTTCACTCTATGTTCATAAATAAAAGTTTTCTCGTCATTCTACGAGTGAGTACATTTTTTTGAGACACCCTGTATATATATATATATATTTATTTATATATATATATATTTATATATATATATATATATGTATATATATATGTATATATATGTATATATGTATATATATGTATATATATATATATATATAGCAGTCAAACACTCTGACGACGGCTGCTTTTAATAGGTTTAATCTCTTGCTGATTTATCGGGTTGTTGATAGTTGCCGTGTGAGATAGAGTGTCGGAATTTGAGTTTGAAACATGACTCGTGTTCCGGGGTTCGAGTCCGGCGATCGGTATGAATAATTATCTCTACACTGACGATTTCTGAAAGGATGAAACGTATACGTATGTAGATTAAAACAATACAAATATTTACAATTATATATATGGTCTATTTAGTGTTTCGATAAAATTGCTGTATGTAAGTTCCATGTGTTTCTTGTTCCATTTTCTTTTCTTTTTTTGCAAGTACTTTCGATTTGATTAGTCAAATCATCTTCAGGCAGTGTTAATTTTTGTTTCTTAAAAGAATATGGCAAATAGCTAGATTACCATAAGCAAATAGCCAAATAAGAATATGCAAATAGCTTAACCAGATGGCCATAGGCAAATAGCTAAATCAGAATAGGAAAATAGTCAGATGACCATAGGCAAATAGCCAAATAAAAATAAGAAACAATAGCATAAGCAAATAGCTAAATCAGAATAGGCAAATAGCAAAAACAGAATAGGCTAATAAGCGAATAGAATATGACAAATAGCTAGATTACAATAAGCAAATATATCCAAATCAGAATATCAAATAGCTAACAAAATGGCCAGATGACTACAGGCTAATAAGAACAGGCAAATAGCCAAATAAGTATAAATAGCCAATTCAGAATAGTCTATAGGCAAATAGCTAAATCAGAATAGGCCAATAGCCAGATTACCATAAAACAAATCAGAATTGGCAAATAGCTAAAACATAATAGGCAATAGCTAGATAACTACAGATAGATAAGAATAGGTAAATATCCCAATTAGCCAGATGGCCATAAGCAAATAGCTAAATCAGAACAGGCACATAGTAGCCAGATTACCAGAAACAAATAGCCAAATCAGAATAGGCAAATATCTTAATCAGAATAGACAAATAGCCAAATTCGAATAGGCAAGTAGCCAAATACGAATAGGCAAATAGCCAGATGACCATAGGCAAATAGCTAAATCAGAATAGACAAATAGCCAAATCCGAATATGGCAAATAGATAGATGAACATAAACAAATATATCCAAATCAGAATATCAAATAGCTAAAACAGAATAGGAAATAGCCAGATGACAACAGGCAAATAGGAATAAGCAAATAACTAAATCAGAATAGGCTAATAGCAAAATCAGACTATGGCAAGATTACCATAAGCAAATATATCCAAATCAGAATAGGAAAATAGCCAGATGACTACAGGCAAATAAGAATAGACAAATAGCCCAATTAGCCAGATGACCATAAGCAAATAGCTAAATCAGAATAGGCAATAGCTAGATTATCATAAGCAAATATAAGTATAATAAGAATAGGTAAAAAGTCAAATCAGAATAGGCAAATAGACAAATAGGTAACTAGCTAAATAAGAATAGGAAAATAGCCAAAAAGCTAAATCAGAATAGGTAATTATAAATAAGAATAGGCAAATAGTTTAATCAGGATAGGCAAATAGTCAAATCAGAATAAGCTAACTAGCAAAATATGAATAGGTAAATATGAATATGGCAAATAGCCAAATCACAATAGACAAATAGCCAAATAGGCAAATAGCCAAATAGGCAAATAGCTAAATCAGAATAGGCAAATAGTCAAATAAGAATAGGCAAATAGTAATATAAGAATATGCAAATAGCCAAATAGCTAAATCAGAATAGACAAATAGCTAAAAAAGAATAGGCAAATAGCTAAATCAGCATAGACAAATAGGCAAATAGCTAAAACAGAATAGGCAAATAGCTAAAACAGAATCGGCAAATAGCTAAAACAGAATCGGCAAATAGCTAAAACAGAATCGGCAAATAGCCAAATAGCCAAATAGGCAAATAGCTAAATCAGAATAGGCAAATAGCTAAAACAGAATAGGCAAATAGCCAAATAGGCAAATAGCTAAATCAGAATAGGCAAATAGTCAAATAAGAATAGGCAAATAGTAATATAAGAATATGCAAATAGCCAAATAGCTAAATCAGAATAGACAAATAGCTAAAAAAGAATAGGCAAATAGCTAAATCAGCATAGACAAATAGGCAAATAGCTAAAACAGAATAGGCAAATAGCTAAAACAGAATCGGCAAATAGCTAAAACAGAATCGGCAAATAGCCAAATAGCCAAATAGGCAAATAGCTAAATCAGAATAGGCAAATAGCTAAAACAGAATAGGCAAATAGCCAAATAGGCAAATAGCTAAATCAGAATAGGCAAATAGTAATATAAGAATAGGCAAATAGTAATATAAGAATAGGCAAATAGCCAAATAGCTAAATCAGAATAGACAAATAGCTAAAAAAGAATAGGCAAATAGCTAAATCAGTATAGACAAATAGGCAAATAGCTAAAACAGAATAGGCAAATAGCCAAATAACCAAATAGGCAAATAGCTAAATCAGAATAGGCAAATAGTCAAATAAGAATAGGCAAATAGTAATATAAGAATAGGCAAATAGCCAAATAGCTAAATCAGAATAGACAAATAGCTAAAAAAGAATAGGCAAATAGCCAAATAGTCAAATAGCTAAAACAGAATAGGCAAATAGCTAAAACAGAATAGCCAAATAGCTAAATGAGAATAGGCAAATAGCTAAAAAAGAATAGGCAAATAGCTAAATCAGTATAGACAAATAGGCAAATAGCTAAAACAGAATAGGACAATAGCCAAATCAGAATAGGCAAATAGCCAAATAACCAAATAGGCAAATAGCTAAATCAGAATAGGCAAATAGCTAAAACAGAATAGGCAAATAGCCAAATAGTCAAATAGCTAAAACAGAATAGGCAAATAGCCAAATAGGCAAATAGCTAAATCAGAATAGGCAAATAGCCAAATAGGCAAATAGCTAAATCAGAATAGGCAAATAGCTAAAACAGAATAGGCAAATAGCCAAATAGTCAAATAGCTAAAACAGAATAGGCAAATAGCTAAAACAGAATAGGCACATAGCTAAAACAGAATAGGCAAATAGCCAAATAGGCAAATAGCTGAATCAGAATAGGCAAATAGTCAAATAAGAATAGGCAAATAGTAATATAAGAATAGGCAAATAGCCAAATAGCTAAATCAGAATAGACAAATAGCTAAAAAAGAATAGGCAAATAGCTAAATCAGAATAGGACAATAGCCAAATCAGAATAGGCAAATAGCTAAAACAGAATAGGCAAATAGCCAAATAGTCAAATAGCTAAAACAGAATAGCCAAATAGCTAAATCAGAATAGGCAAATAGCTAAATCAGAATAGCCAAATAGGCAAATAGCTAAATCAGAATAGGCAAATAGCTAAAACAGAATAGGCAAATAGCTAAATCAGAATAGGCGAATAGGCAAATAGCTAAATCAGAATAGGCAAATAGCTAAATCAGAATTGGCGAATAGCTAAATCAGAATTGCCAAATAGTTAACTCAGAATAGCTAAATCAGAATAGCTAAATCAGAATAGGCAAATAGCTAAATCAGAATAGGTAAATAGCCAAATAGCTAAATCAGAATAGGCAAATAGCCAAATCAGAATAGGCAAATAGCTAAAAACAGAATAGGCAAATAGTACAGCTAAAATTCTTTATTTAAAAACAACTGAGAAGTTTAAATGTCCTGTTTTCATGTGTAATTCTCTCCTTCTTGGTCACTCTCTCTCCCTTCTCCTCCTCCTTTCTCTCCCCCTCTCTCTATCTCATATACATTTACCAGAGATATCATTTAAAAAAATAACTCAAAGAGTTTTGCTGGGACTTCTTTTCTCTTCCTTTTTATTGCTGAATAGAAAACTGTTTTTAAAAAATCAAATAATTTTAGAGCGAGGAGCGATAAAACCACGCTTTTTAGTCCCAAATGGAGTTGCTCACGCCCCACTCCTGCTCAATATAAAATGAGCCCTCTTCTCCTTCGCTCCAGCAAAAAGGAGCGTGCTCCTGGAGTGCGCCCCTTTTTGGAGGGGTCCGTAAAGCCCTGTATATATATATGTCATTATTTATATATATATATGAATGAATAAATGCTAAAGTTGTAATAAATATAGCACGTTTGTTTGGCTTAGAGTTAGGGTTAGCGTTAGGGTTAGTTGTGTTATTGTTTTTGTATTATTAAGTAAAAGGTTTGAATTTTGTGTAGTGAATTTTTAATTTTATTTTTTGTTGTTGTTCGATAGGTTTAGTGTATCGGTTTATTATGTTAGTTATAGCTTTTTCATCATATTTGTAGTTAGGGTGCATTTGGTTTTAGTAGTATAGGTGGAAATATTTGGTTTTAGGAGTATAGGTGGAAATATTTGGTATTAGTAGTATAGGTGGAAATATTTGGTTTTAGGAATATAGGAGGAAATATTTGGTTTTAGTAGTATAGGTAGGAATATTTGGTTTTAGTAGTATAGGTAGGAATATTTGGTTTTAGTAGTATAGGTATAGATATTTGGTTTTAGTAGTATAGGTAGAAATATTTGGTTTTAGGAGTATAGGAGGAAATATTTGGTTTTAGTAGTATAGGTAGAAATATTTGGTTTTAGTAGTATAGGTGGAAATATTTGGTTTTAGTAGTATAGGTGGAAATATTTGGTTTTAGTATTATAGGTAGGAATATTTGGTTTTAGTAGTATAGGTAGGAATATTTGGTTTTAGTAGTATAGGTAGGAATATTTGGTTTTAGTAGTATAGGTAGGAATATTTGGTTTTAGTAGTATAGGTGGAAATATTTTATTTTAGTAGTATAGGTAGGAATATTTGGTTTAAGTAGTATAGGTGGAAATATTTGGTTTTAGTAGTATAGGTGGAAATATTTAGTTTTAGTAGTATAGGTGGAAATATTTGGTTTTAGTAGTATAGGTGGAAATATTTAGTTTTAGTAGTATAGGTGGAAATATTTGGTTTTAGTAGTATAGGTGGAAATATTTTGTTTTAGTAGTATAGGTGGAAATATTTGGTTTTAGTAGTATAGGTAGGAATATTTGGTTTTAGTAGTATAGGTGGAAATATTTTGTTTTAGTAGTATAGGTGGAAATATTTGGTTTTATTAGTATAGGTGGAAATTTTTGGTTTTAGTAGTATAGGTAGGAATATTTGGTTTTATTAGTATAGGTGGAAATATTTGGTTTTAGTAGTATAGGTAGAAATATTTGGTTTTAGGAGTATAGGTGGAAATATTTGGTTTCAGTAGTATAGGTAGGAATATTTGGTTTTAGTTGTATAGGTAGGAATATTTGGTTTTAGTAGTATAGGTAGGAATATTTGGTTTTAGTAGTATAGGTGGAAATATTTGGTATTAGTAGTATAGGTGGAAATATTTGGTTTTAGTAGTATAAGTGGAAATATTTGGTTTCAGTAGTATAGGTAAGAATATTTGGTTTTAGGAGTATAGGTGGAAATATTTGGTTTTAGTAGTATAGGTGGAAATATTTGGTTTTAGTAGTATAGGTGGAAATATTTGGTTTTAGTAGTATAGGTGGAAATATTTGGTTTTAGGAGTATAGGTGGAAATATTTGGTTTTAGGAGTATAGGTGGAAATATTTGGTTTCAGTAGTATAGGTAGGAATATTTGGTTTTAGTAGTATAGGTAGGAATATTTGGTTTTAGTAGTATAGGTAGGAATATTTGGTTTTAGTAGTATAGGTGGAAATATTTGGTTTTAGTAGTATAGGTGGAAATATTTGGTTTTAGAGGTATAGGTGGAAATATTTGGTTTCAGTAGTATAGGTAAGAATATTTGGTTTTAGGAGTATAGGAGGAAATATTTAGTTTTAGTAATATAGGTGGAAATATTTGGTTTTTGTAGTATAGGTAGGAATATTTGGTTTTAGTAGTATAGGTAGAAATATTTGGTTTTAGTAGTATAGGTAGGAATATTTTCCTAATACTCAAGCAGAAAAATATAGCACCTATATTAGCCACACGACAACAAACTTCTCCCGACGTCTTACATACCACCTAAGCGATACAAGCGCCATTCGACGACATATCATCTAACACAAAAACTATACAATCAGCTGAAATAAGGAAAATACTAACAACTAATACTAAAATCATCCAGAAAAATAATTGTATACGCAGACTTAAAATCCTCGAAGCTTTTTACGTACATTAAAAAAACTGCACTAACGCCCTATCCGTCTTCCGTCAAAATAAAATAAAAATTAAAAAAAAAACACTATAAAAAATGTAACATCACAAAGAGGGAAAATAAGACAACTCTTGATGACAATCGCGAGATTGAAAGTGCTTGAGTGATGGCCGACGAAACAACGCCCGGAGCCATAGTGTTCAAACTACCACCGAAACCAGAAAACTTGCTCGCCGCGTCGAGAAGATCAGAACGAAGATAATAAAAAGAGAAAACTCAATAGTATTCAATGAAGTCTGCATAAATAATGACTTATTGCCTGAATATATATATATATATATACATATATATATACATATATATATATATATATATATATATATATATATATATATGTGTGTGTGTGTGTGTGTGTGTGTGTGTGTGTGTCTGTGTGTGTATATTTTGGCAGTAAGTAATTTCTTATACATGCGTCTTTAAAGACCACAGAGTTTTCTTTCTTCGCTATCTTACTTGTTAATTTCTCGACTCGGCGAGCGATTTGTCGGTTTTCTGGTGTTAATTGGTGGAGTATGGCACCTAACGTTGTATTGTGGGTCATTCCTCTTGCGCTTTCAGTCTATATATATATATATATATATATATATATATATATATATATTTATGAATTAATCAATCAAATTCAAATATATTAATAAAATTAATATAAAACCAATATTTTTAAAAGTGCTCAATAACAAGTAGAGCATTTATAAAATTACATAGTGCAAGTTTGAAGGGTTAATAGACTGTGACCTATACTTGACTGACATGACCTCGGATCGGATTTGAATATTTTCTTTTCTTTTTTTTCTCCTTTTCTTAACATCTGGTTTTCACTGGTGACGTTTTCAATGCGGGTTTTTTTTTCACTTTTTCAGCCTGTGAAGAGATGTTAGAACATCGAAACGCTGGTTGATTGGCGTAGGTCATGATATTATTTATGTAATTTATATATATATATATATATATATATATATATATATATATATGTGTATATATATATATATGCATTTTCCTTTCATTAAGTCGAACCCTCTCTTGACGTCAAGCCGCCGAATAAGTGTTAAAATTATCACTGTTTATCTAGCTATTCAGCGGTGGCCGTGGGGTTGAGATGTCGGAATTTGAGTTGTAACATAGTCAGAGCCCAGGGTTTCGAATCATGCGATCAGTAGTGAATAGTTATATCTCTATGCTGACGAGTATCGATTAAAGGACGAAACGTATACGTACATAGATAATAAACAAAACAAATATTTATTACTTATTATATATATATATATATATATATATATATAAAATATATAAATATATAAATATATATATATATATATATATATTTACTCTGTCACAAAGAAGATTTGTCAAAGACAAACGTAAGATACGATACATGAAAATGAATGCACATTAACAGAATAAATTCCAAAGATAGATAAATATGTAAATATCTGCATAACACTCGTAGGCTATGTAAAGTAAGCAGCACTCACTTTGTTAATGTCTGGGAACAAGAATGCTACGACCAGTGAGGAAAATGCGATGCCGAAATGGCATCTAAACTGCTACAGAAACGAGATCTGACGACACGGCTTCAGTGTTGTAAAAACCACACAACAACGTATGGCCGGGCAGAGATGTTCACAGCCTCAAACACTCAACCAAGAAAGAGACTAAGCCTCGATTTCGACTCTCTCACCACGCATATGTGGGTCTTTTTCTTACTTCAAAATTGAAGAGTCATTTTCACTTATTACCAGTATAATTCAGGGGAGATAACTTTAAAATAGTTCAAGGGGTGTAACTTGATTATATTGAGGCAAAACAACAAGCATATATAGAGAGAGAGAGAGGTGTTCATATCTTTCCCAAAATATATTACTTTTATACGTGAATGCTAGTCTAACTGAATTCAAACTCGACTTAGACGATTTCATAATAAGCTGTGTTGCATCGATTACACAACGTGTACCCCCTCCTTAAGTATATTTATATCTTCCCATTCTAGTGGAGATTCAACCGTTTTCCCTGATCCAACAGTCAATGTATATAACCGTAGGGCGATCTCCTTTTGTCTAAGAGACATAATTAAAAAAACAAGTGAAAAAAAGGTCGACAACGTTTTGAGCTCGAAAGATAAGTAAACAAATGAACTTTCAGAGAGATTAAAGTGACCAATTAAATGCCTCCTTATTTTGACAAAGAAATGAAAATAAACCAATGAAATTTGCCTTAGAGAAATGAGTCGACCAATTAAATTATTTCGATTGGAAGACATAACTAATGGAGTTAATTGACAGTTAAACAAATTTGATCAAATTAGTTTGGCTGGATGAGATAAGAAAACCAATTAATAATCAATTAGGATGAAGATGAGAGTGTACACACAGTAGATAAACTTACCATCATATCACCTAGACGATTGAAGAAAAACAGATGTACAAAAAATATATACTTACATATATCTATTTATGATTATACTAAACTAAAAGAATACCCGACAAGAACAGTTTTGCACCACTTTTATGTCCCCTTACAAAGATTGAAATCAAGATATAATGATACTAAACCTTATATCAAAAACCTTATTCCAATTTTGATCAAAATCCATTATATGATTTTGGGAGTAAAACTGTTTTAAATT
The DNA here is from genome assembly GCA_963556195.1 of Sepiola atlantica. NCBI lineage: Eukaryota > Metazoa > Mollusca > Cephalopoda > Sepiida > Sepiolidae > Sepiola > Sepiola atlantica. The sequence continues at coordinate 10,195,743 of OY744524.1, read as the reverse complement.
TAAGGCTTAAGATTAAGAGGGTCTTAAGAAGAAATTCAAATTTAGGGAATCTTGCTTCATTGGTGACTAATGACTATGGATCATACTTAGTGCAAATCTGAAATGTTTGAATTTTCAAATAGGATGTTGTGATCATATGTCCCCTAAAAACCCTTTCAAATATTCCAAATAAACTGAAATTTGGGGAATATTAATTAATTGATGTCTAATACCTATTGTTAACATTTAACAGAAATCGGAGCTATTTGAATTTTCAGAAAGAGCTTCCACATCCTTTTAACCTATTTTTTTGCATAAAACTTAATTAAACTAAATATAGCCCACATTTGGATTCCTTACGCCTAGCAGATGTGTTCAAAATTCATAATAATTGGTTTATTAGTGTAGGAGTGAATTCTGTACATACAAATATATAAACATATAAACATATCTAACTTTCTAAAGATAAAGATGTGATTTAATCCAAGCTTTTTTCCTATATACTTTAATAGCACAAAATACATGCTAAAATATGCGTTAGTTCTGGGATTTAGTTACGTCTGAAATTTTTTTAAATTTTAATTGTTCTAATTAAGTCGTCATTAATTATTAACTGAAGAAGTCACTCATCTCTCGCTGAGATATTTATGTGTTTCTCTCGCCTCTCTCAATCGATGTTGATTCAACCTCTCTATGATATTTATTAATGTATTTGTGAGCATTTAGAGAAAGAGTAGCCCTCTTTTTCAGCGTCGTCACTTAATTTACATATGTGTGCATGTACGCACCACAAACACGTATGTAAATTAGATGACAAAATAATAAGTCTCTTTATTTACTATGTCGGCATTCCCCAATAAGAGGCGCCTCAGGCGATTAGTAATAAAAACAACCCTGGAAGGGGGACCCCCCTAAGACTGAACAAAACCATACCCCAGTCCGACAACAACAGAGCCATTGTCAAGGACGTATCGCCGACTGGTATGAACAACACCAACTCAAGAAACATTGTTGGCGAAAATGGATGCGTTATAACAGTTTTGCTTTTTCGTCAACTCTTTCGGGGATCTAATAATATATTTGGATTCTTGGGAAACAGAATAGAACAAGCCGCGCGTGCGTGGTCCCCCTCTGTATGTGACTCGATGTGGCGAGTGTAAAATGTAATAAATTTCGGCAATTTCGGGCATTTTTTACCCCTTTTTGACCCCCTGGGGGCGCGAACCAGAATTTTTCTGAAGTCAAGGAAGCTTATTTTATATCCAGAACAATTGCCTCTACATTTTGGCCAAGTTTCAGAAAAATTGAATGGATGGATCAAACGTTATGGGAGAAAAGGGTCATTTTTGCCATTTTTGGGGCTTTTGACCCAATGAGGGCGCGAATCATATTTTCTATTAGGAACAATTGCCTCCACATTTTGGCCAAGTTTCAGAGAAATTGAATGGATGGATGAAAAGTTATGAGGCAAAAAATGTCATTTTTTGCCATTTCGGGGCCTTTTGACCCCCTGAGGGGCTAACCAGATTTTTTTTCAAAAATCGGAGAATGTCACTTTCTAACCTGACCAAAGTTACAACTTGATGCAAAATTTCAGAGAAATTCAATGGATGATTGCGGAGAAAAATCCGGACGGACGGACATGCCTCAAAACATAAGTCCCCCGATTTTATAAATCGGGGGACGAATTAATCAAGTTTTGATTCATTATTATCTGACCTTTCAACTTAGATAAGTCATCAGCAGGGTATAGTGGAGATCTGCTTGACACATCGGGTTAGCGTTTAAAGGTCTAACTAATTTGTTTATTCCTCTTGTCGAATATGAATGCCAATGAATACGAGAATACTGGAATAACGAGTAGATACTTATGCCATTGACAAAAGTAATAACATTCATTTATTTCTATTATTATTTATTTTCACATATATATATATATATATATATATATATATATATATATATATATATATAAAAATTCAACATTTAAATTTTTATATATATATATATATATATATATATATATATATAAATTTAAATGTTGAATTAAATTAAAGATAATTTAATTATCGTTTAATAATAATCTATCGTGATAATATAAAGCTCAATATATTGAATAGAGCAATCAATTCTAAAGATGAAAGATGCGAAGAATAAAATTGTAAAGATACAATATTTATTAGAACATCAGAAGTTTAAAGCAAGGAGCTTCATATCCTTAATCCATGGATTTTTAACTCTTTTCAGCAGATATATATATATATATATATATATATATATATATATATATATATATATATATATATATACATATATATATATATATATATATATATATATATATATATATATATATATATATATATATATATATATATATATATATACATATATACATATATATAAACAATAGTACGCTAAATTCCATTGACCACGTCTTAAAACAACCGGAATTAGACATGTGTAAAGTGCACTGAATGTTTTGGATTTTGAGAAGAAAAAAGTAATAAAGACTATTGTTTATTTATTGTTTATTTATTGTTTATTTATTGTTTATTTATATATGCTCTGTTGTTAAATGTTAACATTCTTCGATCTTTTACCTTGAATAGTTTTGAGCAACTTATTAAAAAAATATATATACAAATACATAGTTTCACACGGATTATATATATATATATATGACAAAAAAAAATAATGTCGACGGTATGAGCTAAATTGGAAAAAGGGAAGAAATGAAATTCAAGAATCCATCTAAACGTTTCACCCAACTGTTGCCTGTATATATATATATATATATATATATATATATATATATATATATATATATATATATATATATATAAAATTAGTATTTCATGTATCCACATAAAATTTTATAAGGAGATATAATTTTTTATGTATCAATTTTCAGTATTTACTTCAACAGTGCTAAATACGTAAGTAGAGCTAGGTAGTAAGCTAGGAAAATATACTTATCGCAATTAAGCTACACAGAGGCTCCCGCGTTTCATCCTCGAGGGTAATCTTCAGGCTTTTTTTTTTAGCCTGAAGATTCCCCCGGGGATGAAACGTGGGAGCCTCAGTATAGCTTAATTGCCCTAAATATATTTTCATAGCTTACTAATATATATATATATATATATATATATATATATATATATATATATATATATAATATGATGAGGTCAGGCGTCTGACATTTTCTGGCAGCCTGCAATCCTAGTTGTCAAGCTTGGTTTGAATTTCATTGCTAAAATCCTTTTTTATGTCTTGTATCCAAGATATTTTGGGTCGTCCAACTTTCCTCCGGTCTTCCATCTCAAGATCTCTACTTGTTTTAAATCCAAAAATCTCTCCTTTCAGCGTGGCTGGCTGACCGTCAAGAGCTCAGCAAGGAAAAATGCTAATGACATTTGGTTGAAATTTTCACGGCCCTTATTTACTCGATCGTCTTATGTTTTTCACCTCTTTCTTAAATCAGAAAATTAGGTCTCTAATATCAATGTTGCACACCACAGCCGGTTATCATGCTGGTCTTGAATGCGATTATCTTTCGATTGTTTAATCCATGTCTGCGTTTGTGCCAAATTTAGTGGCGTTCAATAAATCCGTCTGATACAAACTCGCAAAGTCAAAACACAAACTAATCACTGTCTATATTAACACCATTTTACTGAAACGGAAATGTGGAATTTCACCTGATAATAAGCTAAGATATACAGAGTGTTTGAAAAATCGATCGTATAACTTTGGGATTATGTTCTAAATGTTTAAACAAGCCTCTTTATGTGTGTGGGGGGTTCTTTCGTAATAGCACCCCATTACCAGTCTAATTCCCTTTGGGGTCCATTTCTTCCTCTTTGTGGTCTTTGGTCTATGCTGATCATATTGACTTATCTGTATTTGGCCTGTTGTATTTTGTTATCAAAAATAAGAAAAGCTGACATTCGCAGGATGCTGACCAGGTTTCCCATGTTGTCCATCAGAAGAGAATCTGCCGATCATAATGCTCAGATCTTTCTTCTGAGCACAACGGCTTTTATATTTGTTTGGTGTCATTTTTTTCATGATTTTCTCAGTGTATGTGGCCACACCATGCTCAGGTTCATTTTATCTGTGATCCTCTCACAGGGATAGTGTTTATCTATCCGATATGTAGAAATAACAGTTAGATGTTTGCAATAAAGAATGATGCTCAGCATTTGTTTCAATGGTCTATGACTTGTAAACCAATATACAAAAAAGATGAAGTGTAGTTTAAGAACAGATACTGCACTTTGCTCCTGGCAAAAAGGCAAAGTGTCACAGACTCTAGAGTGGACAACACCAGGCAACGTCTCTCCATCCAATTCTATCCAAAAGGGTTGACATCAGTCAGGTTGTAAAAGAAAGAAATGTAAATGAAAGCTGAAAAAGAAAGAAATGTGAAGGAAAAAATAAAGAAAATGTGAACCTGAGCAAGACAAAGAAAAAAAATATGAAGGAAAGCAAAGAAAAATTAAAAAATGTGATGGAAAACAATAAAAGGGGAAAAAGAGAAAGAACATAAAAAAGAAAGCAAGAAAATGCCCACCATTACAGAAGCAGAAAAAGAGAGAATAACCAATATGAAATGAATGAAATTAAAACAAAAGAGAAAGAAAGAGCAAAGAATAAAAAAAACGAAAGCGAAGGGAAAAAGGAAAGAAAAAAGAATGAAAAAAGATGATGAAATAAAATAAAGATAATCCCAAACTTATGTCACCGATTTTCCTAACACTCTGTATGTGTGCTAGACATCTAGATTTCGACTACGAGGTTCTTTGGATGAATAAAGGGTAGCTGAAAAATGATCAACCATGATGGTTAGAGAGAGGGGACTTCGAAATAGTGAGTCAGTTAAGTTACAGAGACAAAGTTATGTAACTTGTGGATGTATGATGCTCTGTACCCCATGACGACCTGGAAAAGTAATGAACAATGAAAATACCTGGGAACATATGATGCAACCAACTGGACGGTAATTGTTTGTTGATTTGAGGGAATACATTTATATTATAAATATTCAAGTCGTCTGTAGTCAATAATACATCCCTATGTAGATTCCAGCCAAAAAGATTTAATCCAAGATGGTGACACAGTTCACACGTGGAAATTCAAACCATTAAGATGTTCGCAGAAATGACAATTCAACAGTTCATTTTGTGATGGGATGTCTGAGCAGTGAAACACGAAATAATGTAGATATAAAACGATGAAAGGATTTTTAAAAGGTCAACAATTTAAAATAATTTATTTAACAATTTACAATGAATGATCCAACTGTGATAATAATGGATTTAAATTTTGTGGTGAGATGGTGTTCAGCAGCATCCATCTTTAATTTGTTTGTCATTTTATAGTAATCTGACAACTTTTCCTCAATGTGTCTCAAGGGTAGATAATCCTGCTTTAAAATGTCGTTGGACAATGGAAGATAATTTTAAAATACTAAAAGAGTTATCTCCCTTTAAGCATAGAAATATTTTAGATGTATTATTTGACTTTCATCTAACAGTTCATATTATGACAATCCAGATTTATCAAAAGATTTATCAAAATAATCTATTTTATGTTAAGATGCAGTAGAAAGGGCTTACTCAAGGAGTTGATGCTTATATGCAAATATATTGTTTGATCTCATTTTTGGTTCAAACGACACAACAAATATATTTTGATAAAAAACAGGAAAATACTGTTCTTAATTTCAATTCTTTATTTCATCTTTTCAATACAGCTTCTTTTACCACACAGCTCTCCAAGCTATGATACTACTCCTTCAAAACAAACTATATCGCCCCAAATCAGATAATCATATACATTTTATTCAATAAATTAAGTATTTTATAAAGAATCCAAGCTTTCAAATTTAACATAATATCGATGTTTAAAATGGTGTAAAGTTAACAGAATTTAGGTTTAGGCCATAGTAACACGAATGCACAGCAACGGTTTTTCTTTTTAACATGTTCTTAATGTTAAATGTAATTCTGTATATTTTTTCTGCAATATTTTAAGTAAAAGAACAAAGAACTAATGCTCAGGAAACTCCCAGAACACTTCTGAGTTCTGACACCATCTTTGATGGCTTCCAAGCAGGCTTGACGTCTCCACTGCATATCGGTCTATGATTTAATGAATTTATGACTAAAAACAGACTTTAAAAAGCTCAAAAAATAAAATAAATAAATATTGTGACTTGATTTATCTTGCAAAACGGATATAAGTTGTTTTAAAGGCAATATTTATTTCTAATAATAGAAATGGTTGACAGACACTGATATTTTTTGATATTTTGATTCATTTTTTTTTGTGGAAATCACTCCAGACATGAAGCCACCTAAACTACAGATGATTAATACAAGGACAGGCTATTGTTAGGAGGAACACAGTCAGTAGGAAGAGAGTTCCACAAGCTTGCAGTTATTGGAAAGAAGCTACTTGAATAAGAAGATGCACTTATAGCGACCTCGTAAATTCGAATAGCAAATTCATGAAGACCAACAAGTCAAACAGGTTGGAACCAAAGGATGCAGGGAATACATCAGACAATCTCGAAGAACATATGCTATAATAGTACATATGCTATAATAGTACTTATAGAAGAGACAGACTAGCAACATCACGTCTGTGAGAGAGAAAGGGTTCAGAGAAGAAGAAATGGTGGCGCCAACCAAATTACAGATGCTTCTGAACATTATCAATGATCCTTAAATGAAACAGATTCACTCGTCCAAATATGACGACAGTTATCCATACAAGTAGATCTGTAGCGATAGAGAATCGCCTCAGGTGTGCGAAAGTGTTTAGAGCGGGAGAGAGAACCGACTTTATGAGAAGCAGAAAGAGCAATGGATCTTATATATAGACTCCAATGAAAGAAAGATTTGATGGCAAAGAAAGACCAAGAAGTTTTAGAGTTGATTTATCAAGAACAGAGAGCCATTCATGAAAATATCATGATTAAAAGACACAAGCTGAGTCTTAACAGGATTAAACGAAACAAGCCATTTCGTACCCAAATCCACAACCGAACCCAAGTCAACTTCCATATCAGCTGCATATTCCAACAGGGAGATGGGTAAGAAGAAACACCAGAATAGAGAGTGGTATCTAAGAGCTGGGAAAAAGAAAGCAGGGAATTAATCCGACAATTTTTAAGAACACATGCATGCTATAATAGTACTCATAGTGCTATAATAGTACTTATAGTGCTATAATAGTACTTACAAAAAAGACTGAGACTAGTAACATGACGTCAGCCACTAATCTACTCCCAGAAATAGTTGACATGTACTCTTACGTTTTCTGATAGTGTGACTCAGACCATATTCTACAAATAAAACTGACAAATTCTGTATCGCACAATGGAAAATGCATTACATCAACGAAAACAACAAAGATAAATATAGTAGATTGCATGAAAACACTTTTTAAATATTTTTTATCAGTAGTAGTCCCTACTACAACGGCAGTAATAGCAGCAGCAGCAGCCATTAATGATATTTGAAATATCTGCTTGACTTGTAAGTTTGACTCTGATTGGAGCAAACACTTAATTCGGGATTTAGCCAATCAGAAACAATCTCATATGTGAGCAGAGCTGTGTAATCAATCCACGTCGCTCAGTTCAACCACCAAATTTTCTCTTGGCGTGCAAACTAAGCCGGCCTTTAACCATGGTATATCGGCATCAGCATAAAGGCTTCACTATCCAAGATGGCGACCATTCACATATGGAACTACTCTTAATACCATATCGACACATAGACTTACTTACAAACAATAAAAAATATGAACTCTACCAGCCTTACAAACTAAGCCTTATTCCTATCTACATATATACGGACTTTGAAATAACATTCTCCTATTATGGACTGTCAAAACCATTTTCCTCATCCAGATTCATGGACTTCTGATAGCCTCTCTACTACAAGCACTTTGTCTATTATTACATGTTTCACGAAAATGACCAAATGACGTATAATATAAAATGTTAGCATACAACTTAGCCTTTAATTCATGATATTAAAGATAACTAATGATGTTTGTATTAATATGATAATTAGCGGAACCCGTGTAAATTACACGAAATGATGTAACAAAGTACCCTCTATTTGTTCGTAAGTTACGCTTGCTCTATTATGAGCCCCCCCCCTTCTGGATAAGAGTGAAATTTTTTTTTTAAATAGTAACTCATGTACGATGGACACTGCGCATATCTACTAAAAAAGGTTTATATGCCACCTGTTCAAAAAAAAAACAACAACAAAATAATACTGGCCCTCTCTACAACCAAAAGAAAGGAAATAAATGGTTTTCACGTTTTAAGAAATACCAATGATAGCCTACTTTTTAAGCAGTTAACGTAATTAAATAGACAATGCCCTTAAAAATGCCAAAATCAAAAACAAAAAATAGTTTTAAGTTTTAAGCAACACAAAAACGTACTTTTTAACCATGTGAGTAGCATACAAAGATTCGAAAGGTCGTTGCTTTTGATGTAAGCATGACACACAAAATCACACACGCTATTGTATTAATATGTGTCTTCCCGGTCGTCCCCTCCCTACCTCTCTTCCCCTTCCCCTCGAAATGTAGAAAAAAAATCTTAGAGGATTGTTGGGATTGAACTATAAACCAGTCGGACCGAAGTCAAAAATACCACGTCGCTAACCGTTGCGCAAAAGGGAAATACTTGAAAATGTTTCAAAAATTAGGCAAGTTGAATGTTTTTCAAAATCTAGGCGCGGCACGCATGCGCGGAGATTCTGCCGGAAGCGTGACACACGAACACACACGCTATCGTATTAATATATAGATTAAAGAATAATGGATTTTCTTTCTGTTCTTGATTCTGCATGGGTAATTTAAAAGAAGTTGGGAATGATATACAGGGTGAAATGCTCAAAGTGCCACCAATAGAAATGATAAAATTCACAATCCTTTCGTCAATCCAAACATGTTTAGTACAAATAAAATTCAGCTTATGCCTGACTTGTCCGCCAAGTTTCAGTTATAAATGTCCAACAGTCTTTGTTTTATTGCTGTTAAACAATAAGCCTAGCTAGATACAACGTTAAAAATTATCAATAATTCTAACATACTCTTCGCTGGACACTGTCGTAATTTTGACTGCGATGGCATTCTTCATTTCAGAAATAGCCTGAGGATTGTTCTGATAGACATTGTCTTTGAGATAACCGCACTGTTGCAGAAATTAACACGACATCAATAATAAAAGGGAATTGAAGACGATCCTACCTTGTGGTGTTGAAGCAAGCAGCTTTTCGTTTAAGAACAAGTCATAAAACAGGGTTACACTTAAAAATCAGGGACTGATTTTTTTATTGACTTCTTCAAACGAAAGCAAGATAGAGAGAGAGAGAGAAAAAGACGAGAGTTCCTTCAAGTCAGGGCCGAGCGACACCTAACGGAGAAAAAGGGAACTATAAGGGGAGATTACTCCAGTTCCTTAATTTCAATTTATGACGAGAGTGCAATAATCAACACGCACATATACAAATCTGGGGATGGTTATGATCCAGTTAGTGTGAAGCATATCATTGAATGGTGATAAAACAAAGATTGTTGGACATTCATGACTGATCTTGGTGGACAAGTCAGACAGAGACTGAAGTTTACTAGTACCAAATATGGTTTGATTGCAGGTAGAATTGTGAATTTTATTAACGATTCCATGGATGGCTTTTTTTCTGTAGGTGACGGGAGGGTCTCTCTGTACTTGGACGATATTTATTCCCAGAAACTTATGTGTACTTTATGGTAGTAACCACTTTTGACTACGATAACCAAATTTGTCTGCAGACTTTTTTTCTGGTTTTAGTAGAGTCACAGTTCGTGATGCTATCTGTAATGATTTCAAAATCCAATCATATTCAATAAAAGTCACATATTTCTCCGGTACATTTGCCTGACATAATTCGATCATATTTGTATGCAAGTTTTTTGGCTGCAACTTCATGTGTACTCAAGTGGTCGCTAAAGTTATTAAAGACTCAGTTTCTTCATTGCTTCATTCTTATTACAGTTTTATCTTTTTCACACCATAATTATTTCTTAAACAAAATTAAATTTAAAAGAAAATAAATAAACACAATTTTTCTTGTGAATTGTACTCATTAGGAAAACTACTTTTAACGTAAACGTGGTTTTAAATTAGGGTGATTCTTCAGGGTTCGACTATTTCAGAAGAAGAAAAAAAAAACGAGAAAAAAAAGAGAGAATGTGAAAGGAAAGAAAATGAAATAGATTTTCTTTTATTTCACTCTATGTACGAATTTATGAATATCTGATTGGTTTAAATATGCAATTTTGAATGAAATTATTTTTTTGACAACCTATTTATTCACACATGGCAGTGGTTATTAAAAAAATGGAATAGTCATCCATACAAATCAGTCTAGACGAAACATATTAGTTAAGTCGCAGGGAATACTAATTCACCATTTTGCTGTTTTAATCTGCAGAATTGTCTCAGATAAAAACAAGAACAGATATTTTTTATGCTAATGAGTCACAACTTACTAAGGCCAAAAGTCACTCGAGGATAATGATTAATCTGATTGTCAATTTGAACAATGGAGAACAAAAAAAAAGGAGAGGATCAAAAAAAGATGAACGGGGATGGACAAAATTTGAGTACTTAGGAAGACGGCTTGACTAGTATTTGTTGACATTGGACATAAAGACGACTATGTTGAAGTCTGCAAGAAAACATTCCCATGGTAATGTGTTCCACATTTTATATAATAAAACTGAAAACTCGCTTTATCGCATAGAATCAAAGGTGTACAAGTTTTGTCCTGAAAGTAAGTTTTCTATGTTATTCCACAGAGGCAAAGTCATTGGGAAAAACTCCGTCCATGGAAGTTCAGTTTAACTTTAGGTACATGGAGTAACAAAAGAAGGGTTTTGAAGCGGTGATAGGTGTTGCATAGCCCTCTACTTGGGGCTGCGGCGGTTCTCATTTCGTATACTCGTCCCTGAAATGGCCGTGGCAGTTCACATTTAATACTCGTCATTTTTAAAACATAAATCATATAGTTTTACATACCTCCAAATTTCTCCCTCGCTGCGTAGAGGGTCGCCGTCTCAATGTCGTCTAGTGGTTGAACTCCTTCCTCCTTCTTCTGCCGTGAACCACGCCACTGCAACAAAAACTGCATGTCGGAAGACAAACAATCTTTTTAAATTTAATTATTTTTATTACAAGCATTAGTTATTTAATCAGCTGGGAGATATTCACTAACGTCGAGAGAGAGAGAGAGAGAGAGAGAGAGCAAATTACTACTTTATCGTAGTTACTTATCAAATAAGTCTTAACCATTCGTGGAAGGGGGAAGAGATCTTTCGCCTGTATTTTCTTAGGGAAATATTTCCCTTAATCGGTTGTAGACTACATGGTAACAATCACGTGTCATCGGTTCGCCTCCAAAACCTAGACTGGCAAAACTCGCTTCTCACGAAGAACGAGTGACATCACAGATCCCTCTGTTTTCCACACAAAGGCCCGTGACGTCACAGAGCCTCTCGCAGGTGCACATTGACCCTTGATCTGGGGTCTCGTTACACAGTGACCATGTCACGTCTGTTAGCTCCGACTGCCGGGTCCCCCCGCGCTAATTCGTGCAAGTCAAACCAACGACTTCCAACAGATACGTCCATTTCCATAGGGCCATCCAACAGTAGGTAGACGCGTTCTTTCTGTGAAATCTTCTAAAGGGGGAACCATTGATTTGATCTCAACCGAGCACCTATTATGGAAATAGAGCAGAGAAAGACTTGCAATCTCTCTTCTGTGAGAGAGGGGCTGTAGGAAAGAGAAGAGATATTCGCCCCACTAGAGTCAATTTTATTCTTAAGATAGTTCATTTCAATTAGCACGTGTAGCAGTTATAAGCACGTTACACACTGGTTCCTTTAAGATCTCCGAAGTTAAGCAACGTTGATCCTTGTCAATGCTTAGGTGGGTGACTATTTGGGAATACAATTTACTGTATATAAAAATTAGTGGCCTCATAAGCGGAGGGCCGGCTACTAACCTGCAATTACAAGAACATTAGAGACAGTTCTGGGCCGTTCATTGTGATCTGTGCCAACTAAATACTGGCTGGTGATGACAGATATTTTTACATTCAGATTTCAGACGTTTAGCGATGAAAATGCTATTTCAAACTTCAGCATGACAGATCAACGAAAGTTCTAAAAACTTAAGTGCGATATACCGACGAAAAGGATATTTAAAAATGAAGTATGACAGACTAATGAAAATGCTGTTGTAGACTTGAGAATGACAGATCGACTTACAGATTAAGCCTTTTATATAGTTTTTTTTTACTGCTTTATCACCACTTATTAAGGCTAAGAGCCCCTCGAGGATAAGGGTTAACGACTTATGATGACGTTTTATGACAAGTGTTTATTGACACAAGATTATTCTCCTTAGGGCTACAACATGGTCTTTTTCAAATCCTACAATGTAATAGAATAAACCTTTCTTTCTTTGTTCTACGACTTCGGACAGACAGATACAAAATCTCCAGTAATAATTGAACTAAGAATCAAAGCCAAAATCTCATTCTAGCATTTTTTATCAACTTTTATTGGTCATCTGCGTTAAACTTGTAATAAACAGGTGTTAGTAAAAGAGAGATTATTTTGGCCTTTTGGCTAAGATCAAAGTGTAGTATCTGTTCCGATGGATACTGCACCCCATAGACTGGTATTGTCTTGTCCTTCGGGACTTGATTTACGCTGGTCTATGGGATTGTCCTGTGCAGTTCTAGGAGGTCCACCCTCCCAGGCTTTGCCTCCCCTCTTTGGGGAGGAGTAAGTTAATTGCTTACTGCTTGAGGAGTCACTACCGGGGAATGCCGACGGGGCTGTCCAGGCAAATTTTGATGGTCAGAGTGCTCACCTCTCGGGCGCTGGCTTTTCAACCCCCACTTTCTGACCCTACCTTGGGTCACATCTTACTTGTGGGAGTAGGATAAAACTGGCCTTGTGCCTAACTCCTGGAGAGGAGTAAATAATATTACAAGTCGCTGTGTCTGGACGAGTAAAATAGTACTGAGTGTCTATGATACGATAATGTTATTCAAATGTCCGTACGTACAAATAAGGGTAAGATTTAGTTTTTACACACACCCGTCAAGAACTCACCCCCTCCCACTACATCGACCAATCTTTGTATATTTGAACTGGTTTCAGACAAAATAAATACTTCATTCTGAAAAGGAGCTTCGTAATAGCAACGAGATATTGACTCAATATAAACATGTTTTTGTGTTAATTTTTTTCTGTTTTAGTTAGTATAGCTCTTTGCTTATTATTCCGCTTTTTCCTTTAAACAAACTTACACTACACACATTAATGTCTTTATTAAGAAAAAATAATGCATCACAATAGCCAAATTTTCCAATATAAAATTATTTTATGTACACAGATATCAAACTATGTAAATAGGGGAATAGCTATTTGACATAAAAATTTTTTTGCCTCACCGATAAATGAATGATATTGATAGTAAAAAAGAAGTCGGTAATTCTTGAAGTAACACTCCCCGGTAAATACTCTAAATAAAATGCTTACTTGTTATGGTGAAAAAAACGGTAATCAAATTTTACAGAAAACAATTCAGTAGCTTTTTTATTATTTAAGATATTCGATATATCGAATTTTTGTCGCTACATACATTCTGCTAAATAGGAATTCTCCATTTTCACCAACAGTGATTACTATATATACATATATATATAAGAATAATATTATTTTTTTTTTAAGGCGATAACAATGCGTTGTTAGAGTGACACATACGACACGTGGAATCGTAAAAACAAAACAAAGTGACAATATTGAAAAGTCAATAATTTTCAAATTTTTTTTTTTATTTACCAGTGTATCGTGACCGTGGTGTTGGGTTGGAGTGTGTCCTTTTCATTATTATTTTTTAATTTTCGAGGGTATCCCTCATCCTCAGAATAAAATAAATACTACCACTCGTTGGAGTGTGTTTTTTTTTTTGCCAAAAGCCGGGGCCGGAAATGTTGGTTTGTTTTTAGTAGCAGGTCCGCAGAAGTTTGTTTATTTATTTTTTTTATAAATTATTATTTGCTATTTTAACCGTTGCTGTTTATATTGTTAGTAAATATACTGAGTAATTTATTTATATATATATATATATATATATATATATATATATATATATATATATATATATATATAGTATAAATGTTTATTTATACAAAGATTATTGGTTACATATGTGCATACATGTTTCGGTTGTGTTCTTCACAGAGAGTCAACCTCTTCAGCCCAAGGAAGACAAGGAATTGAGATGAATTTGGAAAACTTTCCCATTAAGTAAATCTTTTTTGGGGGATGGGATATGTTTATAATTTTCACCGGTCAAACTCAGCATCCTTTACTTGTTAACTCTTTCAATTAGTTTCTATCTTTTATTATTATTTTTATTACCTTCATCATTCGTTCTTAAACTGCCGTTCCTTCCATTTCTTTATTTTTTTATTACCCACTTTGTTTCGATTCCTTTTTTCTCCATTTAACACTTCAAAGTTTTAATCTACATACATACATTTTAAAGCATATATATCTCATCATATATATACACAAATATATACCTAGACAAAAATACAGACATATCAATATCAACATACTTTTTTTGTCTAGGTATATATTTTTGTATATATATATAGATATTAATATCATTATAAAAGCCATAACTAGTGATATTATTGGATAATGACGACTAATTAATATAGAAATGGAATGCTATGATGATGATGATGATGATGGGTGTAGTGATGATGATGATGATGATGATGATGATGATGATGATGATGATGATGATGATGGTGGTGGTGGTGGTGGTGGTGGTGGTGATGATGATGATGATGATGATGATGGTGGTGGTGGTGGTGGTGGTGATGATGATGATGATGATGATGATGATGATGATGATGATGATGATGATGATGATGATGGTGGTGGGTGGGTGGTGGTGTTTGGTGGTGATGATGATGATGATGATGATGATGATGATGATGATGATGATGATGATGATTAAGAAAATAAAAAATTAAAAAAATTAAATGTGAAAAATCAACTTAATTAGGTCTAAATGACTTTACCACCCGCCCCATTCACCTAAAATAAAACTAGCCGGAAGACAGTTGTTCGTTTTCCCCCTCCTGCATTTCGTCTAAAATTGACGACATCGAATTAACCTTTAATAAGTATCGACGGCTTGTCGGATATCATCTAGACATAAGAAAGTCTTGAAAATGTGGCACGTGAAATTGACCCTTTTTTTATTTTAACATGCGTTCAAAAAGGTTTATTTCCAGTTTTCGATTGTTTCAAATTACCACGTGACCTTCCAATCTTAAATTTTGAATTTCGTTTCTTTTTCTTCTTTTTTCACTTCAAATATGAAAGATCAGATTTTCTTTCCGCCTGATAAGATCTCAGTTTCTAACAGCTGTTGATCGATAACATCGACATGCTAGTGTTGCGGATTATGTACATGTATTTTTATATAAAAAAATAATTATATAAAAGCTCTATTTAATATTGAGCTCTCTTTATAAACCCGGTTGAAATTCAGGGGATTTTTATCCTGTGGATGTTTACTTTACCTGGATTACTATATATATATATATATATATATATATATATGCCACATCATCAGCCCTGGCCTGAGCAGCGACCAACACACATAGTCCCCATGTGCAGAAACGTATCTGTAATTTGATTGGCCCCACCCATTCTTCTTCTCTGCACCCTCTCATTCACAGACGTGATGTTGCTAGTCTCAGTCTTTTCTATAAATATCATTATAGCATGTGTTTTTCAGAATAGTCTGATCTATTCCCTGCTTCCTTTTTTTCCAACTCGTTTCACTCGTTGGTCTAGTAGTCTGCATCGATTCACTCCACAAAAACATTTGTTAGATTTTGAGAAAAAGTGAGCTACATTGTTGAGTCAAAGAGAAAAGGTTTCTTTCATAAGTTTTGGTAGATATTGTTCGTCTGTGATCTGTATTTAAAAGTCTCAATCGTTTGTTATTGAATGTGACTAATTTAGCTCAATCGTAAAGTCATCAAGTTATAAAGTCAACAGATTTATCCCAGTGTTCAATGAGCAGTCAACGTTTAACCTCTTTGAATTATTTACTGTTTTTATTAGGATTAAAGATGCTTGAGACTGTAATTTACCCTAAAATAGATTTAAGGAACACAATTCCCGTCTGCCACTTGAGTGCAGAGAAAGTGCTCATTTATTTTCTTACTTTGGTCAAGTTAAACTGTTTCATTCATACACCGGTTAATGATGAGTTCGAAGGGGTAAACATAATGCAATCAAAAACTGTGTATAGGCGATAAAAATGGTTATATGTTTTTTTAAAATAATATTTTATGAGGTAACCATTCAGATTTAAGATCTATTTAGTACAACGTATGTAATAGGAAGAAAACACGTTTGAAATGTGTAAATATGCTACAAAAAGCGTGATTTTCACAAAATGGAGTCTTACGGGATGCTGCCATGTTGTTTTTCTTTGTATCACTCAAGACGAAAAAAGAATTTAAACGTGTTTCTGTTCCCTATTACTATGTAATACTAACTTTATTTTAACTTCAAAACGATCTTAATTTCATAATCTTAATATATATATATATATATATATATATATATAAAATAAAATTTAGTAACACGAAATTACATAATCATCGATGCAATAATTTATTTCAACCTTGCATCCAATTTAGATGATTACATTTTCGAAATCTAACTTGGATGTAATCATATAACTTTGATGCTTGCCAATACCACAAGGTTGAAATAAATTATTGCATCGATGATTATGTAATTTCGTGTTACTATATTTTATTTTATTCTTGCTCTATTTATTACATTGAGCTTTATACCCGGATTTCCTCCTGAAATTATTTCATAACACAAATATATATATATATATATATATATATATATATATATATATTATCGTCTCTGAAGAAACTGTTTAACCCTTCGAACGCATCATTTACCCATACACCTTGAATACTACACATCATCATCATCATCATCTTCGGTTTAACGTCCATTTTACATGCTGCCATGTGTTCGACGACTTTTAGAAATTAATTTCAAACCAACCTATCTCTGACCAGGTCTTTATTCATCCCTCTTTCTCTGATCAATTTTTTCATTTCCTCACGTGTTTTCCTTGGGCCTTCCCCTGTGCACTGAATTTGCTACTGCAATTGTTCTGCATCTACCAACCCAAGATCTCTCATCCATTTTTTTTTTCAAAATAGCTATACTATCGAAGTTTTCTGTTCTGCACATCTCCCTATACTGTCCATATATAATCATCCTCTGAGGTCATCAGATCTAAACCTGTCTTTAAAACTCACATTACACATCAATCGTATCATTTATCGCCATGCAATGCATGTCTCAACGATCACTGTCCAGATTTCACTTCCATACATAATCATACTGCATACACATGCCTGATAAACTGTTTCCTTCGTCAACAGTGGAAACGCTCTGCTGGTTAGTAATGGCAGAATTCCCTGAACTTACTCCATCTACTCTGAACTCTTGCAATCACACTAGCACCTTCACCTCCCTGTTCTCCAATGGTATCACCAAGGTAACAAAACGCCTGAACAACCCCAATAGCTTCTACCATCCAAATATACGTTCTCCACATCTGAGTTCTCACCTGTCTTTATTGCCTTACACTTCTTGCACAAAAACAATACACATTTATGTAATTCAGTTGTTGGTCAAAGTTGTTTTGAATGTAACTACATTGGACGTGGTTGTATACAAATAATGTTAAAAACGGAAATTTCAACGTCAAGTTATAACAAGTCAGAAAAAAGAATTTTCCATTGTAGGGTAAGTTAAAGGTTAGACTGACGTGTACCAGAAGTTGAGTTATGGGAGGAAGTACACGGTAGAGAAACGAGATTGAATCTCAGTCCTGGGTGTTAAATGTCAAGGTGAACTGATATCTGTTTTCGAGGTACTTCCATCACCCCTACAAGGGTTGGCCAGAAAAATGCAATTCATCTTGATTTACTTGTTGTAAATTGTTGTAAACCAAATCCCAGAATATGTAATGGGGTTATTTGTTGTTGTTTTATAATTGCTTCCGTTATTCTCTTTTTTTTTGTTGCTGAAATGAAATGTACTTATATATGTATATCGCTGTTCCGTGCTATTGCCGTGGTAATAGGAAACTTGTAACATTTCGTGAGGTGGTCTTCGATTCCTATTGTGAACAATTTGCCGGCATTGTATTGTGGACAGAAACAGTTATTCGTCTCTTTCGTTGACACATTGTAGTTGTCTCCAAGTAGCGGTGACAGTAGCAGTCATAGGATGTTTGTCTTTCTTCTTTTTTTTTCTCCTTGTGACTGCAATAATAGACGCAATTAAAAAGAACAACAAATAACTACATTATTTTCTCTGGGATTTGGTCCACTTTTTACAGTAATCTTTACATTGATTTACATATAAATGTACTGCAGCTTCCCCTTCCAACCTCAATAGAGTGACGGAGGCCTCGAAAACACTATCTACTAACTATGACACTAAACTTCATAGAGGCCAGAACTTTGTCTTTTCTACCATGTATTTCCTCACATAAAACTACCGGTATATATCAGTCTAATTTCTAACTTGACTTCTAATGAAAAATTCCACTTTCTTGTTTAACTAATCTTACGTGAAAGTTCCCATTTTCAACCCTATTTTTACACAGCCAAGATCTTATCTTTCTATAACTGGAGAAGTTTTAAAATTATATTTATTATTTTTCATTAAAAATTTAAAAAAATACTTTCCCACTTTTGTATATATGAAATACTCTCTTTTCGCTCTCCGAACATTTGGACGTGTGTTTTACCCCTGCTCTCTTCCTTAGCCATCAGCTTCATCTTTTCTCTGTCTACATGCAAGCTGGTGGATATTTCTGTTGTTGTTGCTGTTAAGCGAGTCAGACTTCTGCATTGAGCTCACGAAGATCGTGTTTCAGGGTTGTCTGGTCTGCGTGAAGTCCCCCCCCCGATGGTCATAGCTATGGAATGGCACAAAATCAACATTGTCGCTATTACTCCATCGATTTGTCATTCCACACCTGACACGTCTTTATTTGCCACATGCAGAGGCTAGGACGACCAGAGGACAACAGATCCTGATGTTGACTCCTCCTGGATTTTCACCAGAGCCCTGTTAACCGAGTACCTCTGACACAACCACGTTGCCACTCCCCCTACCATGGGGAGGAAAGAGGGGAGGTGCTGTCGTAGTTCAAACAACATGGTGACGCCCGTAATGTTATCATGTAATAAGTTAAGATTACCGGTTTTACTCCTAACACCAAGAACATCAATGCTCACTGGTTGCATGCAAAGTCGGGGCAGGTTTAGCCCAGAACACAAAAAAGAAATTGCGCGGAAGCAACATTGCCACTTTCACTTCATTGATTTACGGTTCTGCATCTAACACTTGTTTTCTTGCCACATCATCACACTGCATTTTGAGTGGTTTTGTTCTTCCTTCCGACGGCCATGTTTCCTTCGGAAGGAAGAACAAAACCACTAGTTTCACGTCACATACACACCAAGTTGTTTCAAGTATAGTACTTGTGTTTTTAATTCATTTTCTTCAAATCAATCATCCTGAAGAAGTCTTTTAAATGAAGACGAAACGTTGATGAATGCATAAATAATTTAGGTTATCCTTTTTCATTTTCCATTACGGTGGAATATCATTTCATTTTTCTTATCATATATATATATATATATATATATATATATATATATATATTAGGGTAGGTCGATTTTACACTTTTTTTTAAATATTAAAAAAAGGCACATACCGAAAGTTGTATATAGACCTATTAAATACTCATGCAAAAAATTAGATCAAAAACTTCAGCGGTTTTTTGAGCGTTTGGTATCAAAGATCGTAGACAAGAATATACTGAAAATTCCTCGTTTTTGCAAGATTTGCTTGAATACTGGTGTTAAAACCAAATAATTTGTGCATTTAAAATCAGCGAATGTCCTTTTATTTTATAAAAATGATATTAATTAAAGAAATCTTCAAATTAAAAATTTGCCCCCCCCCCCTCATTTTCAGTATCTGCTTTTGTAAACTACCTTTTAACGTTATGAATTAAACAGTAATATTTGAATACCTAAAAAAATGATTTTTTTCTGTTATAAGTGAAAATATAACAAGCAAAGAAATAAGGAAAAACCTAACACTATTTTAATGGAGCTTAATATGGAGAGTCAAATTGCTCCATATAAGACCCCTTAGACAAAAATGCTGGTCTCAATTTCTGACTCAAAACTTTGGCTGTAATGTGTTGATGCCTTGCTTCAAAACCATATACAGTTTGTGAAGCTTCTGTTATTAACTTAACTGCCCGTTCCACGCCCTGAGAATGCCAAAAATGCAGCATAATTTTAAATCTATTAATTGTGTCCAATGTGTGGCATTAAAATTAATAGGTGGTATTCTTTTTAATCTTTTTCTGGTTGACTCCTCACTCCTGAAAGAACACATTAATTAATTGAATTATTAAAAAATTCCAATCTGTACTGCTTTAATAATTATGGTGAAATTAGATAAAATCTTTAAAAGTCATTCTATAAATTGGAATAAATAATTGAGTCAGAAATATATGAATAAATATTACTTACCTAATGGCCAAAATTCTTTTTAAAGCTTATTCTCTTACTTCAATCTCTTCAGATTTAACCATGGAATATAGAAAGTTTTCAGGCAGTAAACAAAATGTATTACCTTGTATATTTCTAAATGTGATATCTTGGATTTCCTGAGGCTGCTCCTTAATCCTCTGGGTCATATTAAAAATGTGCACTTGCTGATTGTGGAATTTACTATTTCTTTTAATTTCAAACCAAGAAGTGGCATACACATTTACAATAAAATTTACTACATAGTGTAGTTTTGTCGTGTGCCTTTGTTGGTATGCACCACGAATCCATAAACACATGAGCCTGATGGCCAAAGTTAACCATCTTGCTTGGTTTAAAGGACCAATTTTCCAGGAGGTATATCTAGAGTCAACCTTACCTCTAGAAATACCTACTGTGTATTCATAAAGGAGTCTTTGGTCAAAACTAAGATCATGTATTTCATCAATTTTAAAAATTGACTCTAGAGGATTGCTAATAGTGGAAAATGATATTTGGGGTAAATCATGGCAATCATTTGAGCATAATTTCCCCAGAGGGCCACTGAATGTTGTAGGGCCCTTTGCGCAACCATCTATGTTTTTAAAAAGGGCTCTGAAAGGTAGTTCATTATGATGCAAAGAGCAACCAATTGTGTGAAGATTTTTAAAAAGTTTTTTTTCTAAAATTGCAACCATTCCACCTTCGCAACCTGTGTTGGTATTAGTGTTGTCAACAAGTATAGCCTTGATACTGTTCTCACTGTGGAATTCATGCAAAACATCCACCACTTGATCTGCATGAACAGCACCTGTTGCACCACTATTAGGAAGAACTCTGTGTCAGATATTTACTTTCACATGGTGTTTCTTTTGTAAAAGTTAAATGGTGTTCTGGTCCCTTAGTTTTTTTCATAATTCTCTGTCTATTTTCATCCACAATTTCCTTATACATCAATGTGTCCTTATCCATTCTCCCATCAATTCCAATACATATAATATTTTAGGTGGGATAAAAACCCCTGGCTGAAATAGTTTTATTTGTCTACCTCCAACAAGGTAAGATGTGACACAAGGTCATGAAAGTGGGATTAGATAAGCCTGCGCTATAGAGGTGAGCACTCTGGCCATTAAAAAATTGACTGGGCAGCCCCGTCGGCATTCCCCTGTAGGGGCGTCTCAGACAGTTAGCAATAAACTTACTTTTCCCCAAAGAGGGAAGGCAAAGCCTGGGAGGGTGCAACTCCTAGAATTGCACAGGACGGACAAGCCCCAATAGACCGGCGTAAATCCAGACTCAAAGGCCCGGACGATACCGATTTATTTGGTGGGGTAAAATCCCCTGGCTGAACTAGATTTTATTTATCTATCTCCAACAAGGTAAGATTCACACAGGAAAGTGGGATGAGCAAGCCAGTGCTCGAGAGGTGAGCACTCTGGCCATTTAAAAATTGCCTGGGCAGCTCCGTCGGCATTCCCCGATAGGGCCGCCTCAGACAGTAAGCAATAAACTTACTCCTCCCCAAAGAGGGAAGGCAAAACCTGGGAGGTGCACCTCCTAGAACTGCACAGGACGGACAAGCCCCAATAGACGGGCGTGAATCCAGACCCAAAGACCCGGACGATACCAGTTTATTTGGTGGGTTAAAAAAACCCTGGCTGAACTAGTTTTTATTTATCTAACTCCCACAAGGTAAGGTGTGACAAAAGGTCGGGGAAGTGGGATTAGATAAGCCAGCGCTCGACAATTCAATATATATTTGTGATAATTACATTTGTAAACACAGAATCAACACGTGAATTCAAATTCGCTCGTTGAATTTTCAACCGGTGAATACCATAAAAAATATCCAATAAATAAAACGCCTATGTAAATAAATAATTATTTATATATAACATTAAATATTATAGTGTTTTATTCCTTTTTAATTTGAATATGTACATTTAATTTCTTAAGAAAAGGAATAATAAACTTTAAAATATTTATTATTGAGTAATGTATTACTTTTTTTTTGTTAAAACCCGGGTTTAATTTAAGGCGACACATCTGCCGGTGAAATCTAGGCTGTGAGAAAAAATCTCGATTTATTTGATCTTAAAGTTGCAATGCTCAAATAAATACAAAGTTTTGAAGAAAAATATTTCTTGTGGTAACTTTTGACATTATTTGGCAACTTTCTTCGAGTGCGATAATTTACAGTTTCAAAATCGACCTCCCCTAATATATATATATATATACATACACACATATATACTGGTGATACCAGACCAGGCTGCCCTGTGGCTCCCTGAGACGAAATTCACCTACATTGACGTTTTTTTTTGTTTTTGTTTTTTTTTTGTTTTTTTTTGTAAAACTTAATTATGTTCTACAAAACCAAAAACAAAAACAACAGCCCCTCTCCATTTCTCCCTCCCCTTTTTTATTTTATTTTTAGAACTTGAAGCATAAATCTTTTACTATAATGACCAGATTCGGCATTAAATAACCCAAAAAGGGTTGATATGCCGTAAAACAAAACTACCAAACCAAAAACGATGATTAAACATTTGAAGATATAAAGAACTTGAAGCATAAAATCTTTTACTATAATGACCAGATTCGGCATTAAATAACCCAAAAAGGGTTGATATGCCGTAAAACAAAACTACCAAACCAAAAACGATGATTAAACATTTGAAGATATAAAGAACTTGAAGCATAAAAACTTTTACTATAATGACCAGATTCGGCATTAAATAACCCAAAAAGGGTTGATATGCCGTAAAACAAAACTACCAAACTACCAAACCACACATATATATATATATATACATACACACATATATTATATATATATATATATATATATATATATATATATATATATATATATAAGTATAAAGTTTTATTTATACAAACATTATTGGTTACATATGTGCATACATGTTTCGGTTGTTATTTTTCACAGAAAGTCAACCTCATCAGACCAAGAATTTTCGAGAAATGGATGGATTTGAAGAATTTTCTATCCTAAGGAGAGAAAATTCTTCAAATCCATCCATTTCCTGAAAATTCTTGGTCTGATGAGGTTGACTTTCTGGGAAAAGTACAACCGAAACATGTATGCACATATGTAACCAATAATGTTTGTATGAATAAAACTTTATACTTATAAACAGCTCTACTTGTTATTGAGCACTTTTTATAAACACTTGAGTTTCTACGGATTTACATTTACAGAAACTAATACAATACATGTACGATATATATATATATATATATATATATATATATATATATATATATATATATATATATACATATATATATATATAGAGAGAGAGAGAAAGGTTATTTTATTTTAAATTTGCTATATCAAATTATTTAAAGAAAAGAGGAAATATTAATAAAAAATCAAGACAAAAATAGAAATGAAAACTTCTGTCTGAAAATTATCTTCAAGTTTTTCTATAATCTGTCCTAGTTGAAATAGTTACTAAGAAAGATGCGCATACGTAAGAATCGATCATTGTTTTTCTAACAGAAATTCTTGCAAATAACAAACAGAATTGGAAGAAGAAAACACGACGCATATGTCTGCATATTTTTCTGGTGTATGTATGTGCATAAGCTGAACACATTTGGAAAAAAAACAAAAAACAAAAAAAAAAAAAAACTTTTGTTTGTAAATATTCCAGGTCATTTTCTTTCTACAAACAAAAAAGAAATGTACAAAAATTTCAAAGCAGATTTGAACGCCATTTAAGCTGATGCAATTTTTACGCTTGTTGTCTGCAACGAAAAACTCTTTCTATCACGTTAGGAAGATTTCATAGAAAATGATAAGTAAAAAAAGAAAGAATCTCATCCACAAAAAACGATGTATTTTTTATAAGTAAAAAATAAAAGAGATGAATTAAAACTAATTCGACTTGCGTATAAGTATAATATGTATGACCTGTTCATTCGAGCAGTGATTTTTTTGAACACATACGAGCTGGGATACCACCATTCGCCTGACCACGGACTATTGTTGCCACGTCTCGGCTGGTGCACCAACCAATAGCCGCTCTCTCCCTTGATAAAAAATAAAGACTTTCTAACCTAATAGCTCCAGCTCCAGCTCGTGTCGCATTGCCGCAGTGTTGCATCCCTCTGTTTATTTCACAAGTACCCCCACGAAATGTCCTCCAACAAACTTACTGCACTTGTTATGAGCAAAGGGAGGCTTAATCTTAATAATAACTGATAGTAATGAATACAGGAAATAATAATAACGTATACAAATTTAATTTTGATGGGCAAAGAAGAGGAGGCTCAATCTTAATAACTTAATTGCTGCAGTGTTGCATCCTGAATTTTTCATACATGTAACTCTTCAGAAGTCCAAATATCGAGTCCAGAAACATCACAAAGCAAAAATAGAAAAGGCAAAAACTCATGTTGAAGTAGAATACATGAAGAATACTGTTTCAATGGGGGATATGTGTTTTCCTAATCGTTGTTTGACGTCATCTTGTTTTTAAAAGTAGAGTTAGGAAAAATACGCATAAATTACTTAAGAGTCCTGTCAAAATAGCCAATAATGAATAAAATGTATTAAAAAGATTTTATATAATCAGATAAAAAATAAAAATTTAGTTAAGTTAAAAAAGAAAAAGATTATTTTAAATTTAAACATACGAAAGAATAAGGATAGTTAATAAGTTCAAATAAAATTAGGCTAACAATCCATAGATGAATAAGGAATACAATAACGCGTAATTTAGTTAATTAAAATAAATAAAAATTAAAATGAAATAAATTAACCTTAGTTAATTAAAATAAATTAAAAATTAAAATGAAATAAAATTAACTTTAGTTAATTAAAATAAATAAAAATAAAAATGAAATAAAATTAACTTTTGTTAATTAAAATAAATTAAAATTAAAATGAAATAAAATTAACTTTAGTTAATTAAAATAAATAAAAATTAAAATGAAATAAAATTAACTTTTGTTAATTAAAATAAATAGAAATTAAAATGAAATAAAATTAACTTTAGTTAATTAAAATAAATAAAAATAAAAATTAAATGAAATTAAATTTGAAACTAAAAATGCAGTCTTGTTATATCATTTTATTTTTTCTTCGTTCTCTCTCTCTCGTTCTCTTTCTCATTCTCTCTCTCTCTCTCTCTCTCTCTCTCTCTCTATATATATATATATATATATATATATATATATATATATATATATATATATATATGAACAGTACATTTCTTTTGAATCCCTGCTCTTACAGGTCGACTGTAAAAGCCTTGTGGACATCATGCGAAAGAACAGACTGCGTTGGTTAGGTCACATTGAACGTAGCGATGGCTGGATTGCTAAAGTCCGACAGTTGAATGTGCCAGCAGAGAACATCACCACTGGCAGACCCAAGTTGACTTGGGAGGACGTAGTCAAACGTGATAGGAAGGCCATGGGTATGGATTCCATCAAGCCTTGCCAAAGACAGGAGTGGAGAGGAAGACTTAGATTTCGAGACTAGACAATCAGGCCCCACCCTCATCAGAGGATTAATTGTGGCCTGATTCAACAAATAAACCGGTTGATGATGATGATGATGATGTTCAAGGATAGTGTTTTAAAGTATCCCTTCTCATAGACTAGTTGCTCTATCAAGGCTTTGGAATTTAGTTTACCCGAGTATTTCATCAATGACTTTAAAGAAAATTATGGAGTTAACTCTAGCGCCCGTGACAGAACTTGAACTCCTCATGCCAATCTTAGTCACCACAGATTGACACATGCACAGTTGGTAAAGGATAGGCATCCAGCCGTAAAATTGCCTTAAATACAATGTCTAGTCGAAATACAGCAGGAAAAAAGAAAGGCAGTGCCAGTAGCACTAATGCTGCTGGTAATGTCTTGGGCTTCGTAGATCCCAGGATGTGTGGATCTTCAGGGTCTATGGATTCCATCAAGCCTTGCCAAAAACAAGAGTGGAGAGGAAGACTTAGATTTCGAGACTAGACAATCAGGCCCCACCCTCATCAGAGGACTAATTGTGGCCTGATTCAACAAATAAACCGGTTGATGTTGATGATGATGATGATGATGATGATGATGATGATGGTGTGTGTATGTGTGTGTGTGTGTGTGTGTGTGCATTTATGTGTGTGTGTTTTATCAAGTGAAACGTTGGTAAAATGCAAACAACCAAGATGAGGAAAACTGTCCCAAATGCAAATAACGTAAAAAATGTCCTTTCCATTTTATAATTTTTGTTCGTCTGTAATTAAGCTACATTTTACCAACATAGATTTAAAAAAAAAAAAAATGTCGACTGATTCTTTTTCTTTTGGTAGTAGATTGCTTGAAAGTCTTTTAAAATTATTGGTTTTCGTGATTGTAAATTGATGTTCTTCAGTTGGTTTCTATCTTTTGATCTTTCATCACCTTTTCACGACTTCTGTGCCATTTAACATTTAACAACGGTGATAAGGAATCCGTGTCAATGACACCCAATCGCCCATGCCGATCGGATCAGTCACATTCATTGCATTTTCAGAGTTTTGTGGTCAGCGTATTTCGATTACATTGTCACACAAATAAGTGGCGCTTCATCTTGCGAGGCCAATAAAACTGATCTCATTTCGGCCATACATTGTTTTATGTCTCACAAACTTTGACTCCTTCCAGAATTTGGCTTGAGAGAGACAAATTTTATGACTTTGTCTTTATGACTTGTTTACTCGGCTTGATCAACCACATTCAAGAAACGCATACAGGTGTAATTGCTTGTGCAACAAACTGACAACCTCAAACACTGATTTCTGTCAACAGTATCAAACGAAACCGAGCATTATGAAGCCCTATAAATGAACCCCTCCCCCTATAAAACCATATAAATAATAAATTATAATTGAGAACTGCGTTTGACTTTCTCTAAGATTTGGCTTTTATTACCTTTATTTTCCTATTTCTATACTAGCATCGATACCTGCTCATGGCAGGGTTCTTAATACATAAACTTTTCGACACTTAAAACGGGATTCAAACACCAACACTTAAAAACATACAGCTATGATGAAGACTGTGTGGAAGTAGAGTTTAGTTGGAGGTGGCTGTGGTGAAGTGCATAACGACGCAGGCTGACGACCAGTCGTTCTATAGCACCAATTTAAATTATGGATGTTGGCAACCTTCACATAATCACTCCTGTAAATACCTGATTCTAGAAAGAATCGAGAAAACCAATGCCAACAACCGAATTAAGTCAGTCAAAAAATGCATACCATGCTGATTCATACGAATTTACTTCATTATGTTTAAGAAGACTGGATGAATAAAAGAAACACATGAATTAAGTATTAATAAATATTTATATATATATATATATATATATATATATATATATATATATATACACATGGACGGCGGCATCGGGGGGGGGGGCAAGGGGGGCTCAAGCCCTCTCACTTTTTGACTTGGGCCCCCCACCTTAACGGTCATTAATAATTAAGTTGATATGCATGTGTTTAACTGCGCCCCCCTCACTTTTATAACTGTCCCGCCGGCCCTGATATATACTAGTAGAGTAGCCGTCCGAGGATGGGTAGCATTTATTCCCGCCAAAACAACAGTTTTGCACCACTTTATGCCCCCTTACAAAGATTAAAATCAATATATAATGCTACTAAACCTTATGTCTAAAATCCTTATTCCAATTTTAATCACAATCCATTACATCACTTTGATTCTAGAAAATGGCTTATGGGGTCTTAGTAAGAAATTAAAATTCAGGGAATCTTGCTTAATTGTTATCTAATGACTATGGATCTAATTTAATGCAAATCTGAAAAAATGATTTTTGAAATAGGAGGTTGTGTCCATATTATGATGCTCCCTAACAACCCTTTAAAATACTCCAAAGAAACTGAAATTAAGGGAATATTTATTAATTGATGTCTTATATGCATTGTTAAAATTTCACAAAATTGGAGGTATCTGAAATTTCACAAAGCGCTTCTCCTCAACTTCTTTTTTGTCGTCTTTATATAAAACTAAATTAAACTAGATATATCACATATTATCCACTTTTACAGCAAGCAGCTGTATTCCAATATATATATATATATATATATATAT